>JAFBMS010000196.1:448208-558069 GCA_019788955.1 Albula glossodonta | reverse complement strand
CTCACACACTCACACACTCACTCACTTACACACTCACACACTTACTCACTCACTCACTCACTCACTCACACACTCACTCACTCACTCACTGCATTTCATAGCATTATTTATTTTCACAGAGGCTATTTCTCTCCCCCCCCCCCATTTTATATCCGCTCTGTCATTTCTTCCACACTTCATTTGCACCTTCTTCCCCCTCTGTCAAATTCAAATTTAAATTGTTTGTTGCCAAGGCCAGATAATTCTTAAATTGCCAAAGCACAGGTATTATTTACAGACAAATAGACATAATGAAAACCACCTTCCGAAAAGAAATACATGCCCACAGTAATGAAACAATTATGCAAAAACAAAAACAGTACGTGACTGCTGATATAACAGAGTAATAGTCATTCGTTGTCCAGCAGTTTATGGCATGAGCAAATACACTGGTCCGCCGTTGCCATGCAGGAACGAGTATTTTCCTCCAATCAAAAGAGATATTTCTGATCTGTAAGATGTGGAAATTTGGAGCAGATTTTCGTAAGTTTATTGTAATATGGAGCCTGAATTATTCTGCATTTCTCACAGATTGCGAGAAAGCACAGTTCAGTTTCCACTGCTCTCCTACTGCAGTAGAGGCACCCTCTCCATCCATTCATCCCTCTCTCTCTCTCACCGTCTCCCTCCCTTCTTCCTTCTCTCTCTCACCCTCTCTCTCACATGCTCTCCCTCTCCTTCTTTGTATATCTCACACCAACACCCCCCCCCCCCACCCCCCAATGCCAGGATCAGTGATGTCATCTCTCAGCTGTTTGCGGTCTGTGACTCTCTCCGTTCCTTCAGCTGTCTGTCTGTGCTCTGGTTTCAGCAGGTGCTGATTCTGTACATTTACAGTACACTGCAGGAAGTTAGCAGAATCTTATCTGGAGTGACTGAGACAGTTTACATTTTTTTAATACATTTGTACTATATATATATTATCTGCCCATTTATACAGCTGGACATTTGGCAGATACTCTTATCCAGAGCACATTTAATGGTTAAAAGTTTGCTAAAGTAATTAGGAGTTACATTTCTGCACCTCGGCTCTCTGCACCTCCAGCAGACAGAGCAGTGATGCTGAAGGTCTGAACGGTGTTTTCGAGCCTTGCACCCTAATTTGACAGCGCACCCTGTTCTCTCGTCCTAGGATGACCCCTTCTCCGCGCTGGACATCCACCTGAGTGACCACCTGATGCAGGAGGGCATCTTGAAGCTCCTGAGGGAGGAGAAGAGGACGGTGGTGCTGGTCACTCACAAGCTGCAGTACCTCCCCCATGCCGACTGGGTAAGAGACTGACCCACAACCCCTCTGTGCCCTACTCCTGTCTCAAACCCCTATGCCCTAAGCCTGTACTCTACCCACTTCTCAACCCCAGTGACATACCGCAAAGACTGTTCTACTGCTCTACCATAAAGCCCTATCTCTCTGCACTTCTCCTGTCTCAAATGTCTACCCCTCTTGTGCTCTGCCTCTGTGCACTTCTCCTATCTCAAACCCCTATGCCCTAAATCTGTACTCTACCCACTTCTCAACCCTAGTGACATACCTCAAAGACCATTCGATTGTGCTACCATAAAACTTCTCCTGTACCCTATCACAAAACTCAACCCCAGTGAGCTACTAGTAAGACCATGCCAGTGCCCTTCCACAATACCACAATCTGTGCCCTACAACTATGCCCTACAACTATGCCCTACAACTGTGCCCTACAACTATGCCCTACAACTGTGCCCTACAACTATGCCCTACAACTATGCCCTACAACTGTGCCCTACAACTATGCCCTACAACTGTGCCCTACAACTATGCCCTACAACTATGCCCTACAACTGTGCCCTACAACTATGCCCTACAACTGTGCCCTACAACTATGCCCTACAACTATGCCCTACAACTGTGCCCTACAACTATGCCCTACAACTGTGCCCTACAACTATGCCCTACAACTATGCCCTACAACTGTGCCCTACAACTATGCCCTACAACTGTGCCCTACAACTATGCCCTACAACTGTGCCCTACAACTGTATCTGAATATACGTTTTCTAAAATCCTTCCTGTCATTATAAGAGTTGCAGTATTCCAAACACATATTTCACTGAGCTGCAGATAAAAGTGCAGGATAACCATCAGGCAACATCGGGCTAGAGTTACAGGACGTTGCCTCCATTTTCGCCTGGCAGACCCGCAAGCTCTGTGCGCTTCGATGGAGTGCAGAAATCTGTTGGCAGTGCCAGCCCGTTTGGGTCGGCGCTTGAATTACTGTGCCACACTGGCATCTCAATCTCCTCAGGAGGTCATATTCTTTGGCATCCCGTCTTCAGTTTGGCTTCAGCTGGCATGTGCTTGACGGGCACCGAGTCTCACTGATTGGCTTTGCCAGTTAAAAACAAGGCACAATCAATACTTCTGCACTCATGCCTGACTCACACACTGCCTGCCTGAGGAGCAGCCAGGGAACCAGGGAACTTTGCGCTCGCTTTTACTTCCATTTGACAGTTTTAAATATTCATAGAGTGGCATTTTTAAAAAGTGTCAGGTCACCTTCTGTGAGCTCAAGCTGTGCCAGAAATGAATCATCTTTACAAATATCCATCCAAAACATTCACGCAAGTCTGCAGCAGAATGCCGTGAGCGGAATGATATTTATCTGTAGGATTCTATTCAAGTATTGTGAAAGAACGTAAGGTAAGCTGCTCGTGTACATTGCGTAGTGGAAGAATTTCTATAAGTAAGGATGGGCTAAAACTGCTCATGCAAGCAGATACAAGTGCAAGACAAATGTATCCCAGCTACTGGAGATGGTTTGTTTACGACATTACTTCTGATGGAGGTCCCACCCCTTTCTGAAGTAAATTAAATGTTGAATCATTTTGTTGAATAAATAATCAAAGTCGGCCTTATTTTTTTATGCTTTTCCACCCATATAGGTTGGCCTCTCTCACTGATGGAGGCCTTTATGCAGATGCAATAAGGGTTCAGTCTAAACTGTCATCAGTCCCTCTTAAAGGGCTTCATAAACTTTGGCACTGTGTGCAAAATCACTAACTCACATGAATGCAAATCATCAAGTGTAGTCTGAGGTCTTTACATTTTCCGTTGTCCTCTGACAGAAAGGTTCTGTGATATATTCAGCAGAGATACGGGACTGAATGCATGTATAATACAATATGCATAGAATGTACCTGAATGCATCCCAAGTGTGAGTTGCAAACACTAATGGCAGCAGTTATTAATGTATACTGCCTTCAACATAACCATAAATCACCTGCTTTTAACAATAGGCCGGGCAATTTGTACTACCCATACATTATTCAACAGTCAGTTCTTTATCGGCATTTCAGAACAGCTTGGATTGTAAGTCAGTTTAAGGGGCCAAGAAGCAGTATGGTGAGCAGTAGGCAATGAAAGACAGGGTGTGGAATATTGTGGTATATCTGCTACTCCCCAGCTAACAGAATACTTTCCCATGAAATGGGAAAATGTAGGTGAGATTTTCCTGAACAAGTTCTGCCAAGGTCACAAGAGAATGTTCCAAGTAAGTAACGTTCCAGGGGCACAAAGAAAGCTGGACGAAATTCCCAGTGCCATGGAAACACTGGGCCTAACGTTCTGAGAATGTTCTGGCATCCAAACATTGCTAGTTGGGTCTGCGCTCTCTCTCCTCCAGTGACAATCAATAACATCCATCATCTACAGACCGCTGCTTCGTTTCAGGTGTTCAATAATGGATAAATTGCCTTGCCTACCGTGAACACGAAATGATTAATAGTTTCATGGAAGGCAGTAATCATTTTTTCGTATTTGTAAACAATACTGAAGTGCATTCAAGTGCATTCAGTGGCATCTGTTTAATGCTGCATGCGTCCAAACCAGCTGTTATCTTTGTGTGTGTTGGAGGAAGCTGGTGTTGTCTCTCTTTAAGTGACTCTTAAAGTGACAGATCCTGTTGCCCCCCCAGATCATTGCCATGAAGGACGGGTCGGTCCAGGCCGAGGGCACACTGAAGGATATCCAGAACTCCGAGCCCGAGCTGTTCGAGCAGTGGAAAACTCTGATGCATCGAGAAGACCAAGAGTTTGAGAAGGTAGTGAGGCGTGCCTTTAAAGTGGGCCCAGAGAGCATGCGCCTCTGTGGACTGTGAATCATAGAGTAATGTGTGTGTTGTGAGTTTCACTGTGCTGTATCTTTATTGCCTTATCGTGCTGTGGTTTTATGGCCTGTGAAACCTGGTGAAGACAAATATCCACAAATGGATGTTAAAGGTCTTTCTATGTATGTCTATATATGCTGTCTGTCTGTCTGTCTGTCTGTAGAAATGTGCCCCCATCAAGTATCGACCAAATTTAACAGCACAGATTGTGGTGCTGTGCATTTCAGAGATATTCATTATGGCAGTTTCAGTGAGATGATTTTTCTTTTATTAGCCATCACAATTTTGTAATGTGTTTAACGACAACAGGAGACGGTGGCTGAAAGCGTGACTGCGATCGAGCGGAAGAATCTCCGCAGGGCCATGTACTCGCGAGAGGCGCTGAAGACTGAGGAAGAGGATGAAGGTGAGACCAGGCCCCTGCATCCTGCCGCCCCCGCTATGTGTGTAAAGTACTTCGGCTCTTTAAACGCCAGTACAGACTGAGCTCAGTCCTACGGATTTCCACTGAAACACGTTCATGAAATTTCGCTGGTGTCTAAAGGGATAAGTAGTTGATACAGAGTATTCAACCCGAGTCTGTTCACTACCCTGATCTCCGAAGCAAAGACTAACTAGTCATGGGGCAGTAAGACTTCATGAACACCTTTAATGTCTGGTGCTTCAATGAGCTGTCAGTGAGACATACGATACAGCTACGCCCATTCTGGGTTTCGTGAAGCCCCACTTTCTCATCGCTGCTAGGTTCATTTTGTGTCAGATTCCTTTGTCAGTACATGGTCATGTTATTCGTTATCATTCTTGTTTCCGTCAGCTGTGTCACACTAACATACAGTATGTTCAGTGAATATATCATCTTAATTCCGTGCGATGTACATGTTGTCTTTGCCATCGAGTACTGTTCACCGCTGTTTTCTCGATGTATCGGACTGCATAACAGAATGCTTGATTATGCTGCCCATTGCCGCAGAGGGAGTGTTCTTTATCTGTTGTGTTGTTTTCTGTATCTTGGTGGCACCCCTGTGTGGACTTATGGGATATCTCCAGCACCTGATGTTGCTTTTAGTGCCGATCCAGGTGTGGGTGAACCGCATGGTTTTCTGATTGGCTGTTGGTGGACCGCATGGTTTTCTGATTGGCTGTGGGTGGACCGCATGGTTTTCTGATTGGCTTTGCCTGCGTGAAGCATTCTGCGGCCCATGCACTGTCCATGCTCCATTCCTCTCTGGTGCCACAGCTCCGCTCTGGGCTCAGCTCGCTGTGTCTGACCAGCATGACCCTGTCGCTGGGCTCTGTGTGGCTGGCTCAGTCTCTCTACCTCTCTTTCTCCCTGCTTTTTCCCTTCTCTATCTCACACACATATATACGCTCCCTCCACGCCTCCATGACTGTCTCTCAGAGGAGAAAAACCTGACCTCAGAAAGTACCATGCGCTAAACCAGCTAATTCTAATTAGCACAAATCTTCAGCCAGCTAGGGGAGCTAAATTATGAAATGATTTTTGCGTGGACGGAATAACTGCACCACATGCTGCTTGTACTTTCTGAAGCCAGGACTTTCCACCTCTGGCCTCATTCTGTACATCTTTTAAAATCAATTTAAAGGTCTCCTTCCCCCTTTCGCACACTCACGTTTTCTCTATATGTATATCTGTCCCCTCAAATCAATATCAAGGCCCTTTCCAAGAATAGCGTTACACTGTGCTGTCAAAGCAAAGGTTAGAAATAACAGGTGAAATGATTACATCACTGCGTATATACTCAGATAGCTTAGTGACGCTGTCCTGTATCAAGGAGTTGATATGGAAGGTGACATAGACTTGGAAGTTATTGAATTTCTCTTTTGCGATGGAAGCTACTACATATGAAGGAGGCTGTGGGGCTTTTTGCTGTCCTCACGGTGAAACAGGTATTTTTTTTTATCATGGTAGTTCTTTAATTTTTATGATTATGAAATACAGACGGTACAAGTTGCCAAAGCAAAAAAAAAAAAAAAACGGAATAAATTAATAAAATAAATAAAAAGGAGTAAAAAGGTATATATTTTAATATTTATTTACTTGATCTGAAATACAATCATACATTTTGTAATAGAACAATAAATATAAACATCAACTTAAAGAGATCACCAGTAAACATTATAATAACAGTCACAGTAAGCAAAAGTAACTGTAATAAAAATAATCACAATGATATCATAAACAAAAATGACAATAATAATAATAATAATAATAATAATAATGTTTTGCAATGACAAAAGTTATGGTCATAAACACAATACATTTTATGGTTATAAAAATGGACATCACATAATCAGAATGATCTTTTCTTTCTCTTTTTCTCTCTCTCTGTTTGGATCTCCCCTCCTCCTCTCTGCCACACGCCTCCATACTGTATGCACTTTGGATTTCTGCATGATTTATATTTAGATGTGGTATGTTGGTGGAGAGCTGCAGAGCCATATGAAGCAGTGTTGTGATGTGTCCTCTCTGTGCTGGCCTCCCCTTCCCCTTTCCTCACACATTCATATCAGCATTTGCTTTGCCTGTTAGTAAATTAGGGATGAATCAACATGTAGAATTCTAGACCATACTTCCTCCTGCTCTCTCTCCCCTCCCTCCTCCACCAGTAATGCATCTGATTGGCCAGAGAGATGTTATTGTCATAGAAGGCAGCTCCCACTTTCTCCAGTCATGTTGCATTGCTCCTCTCTGCACATATATTTACATAGATCATTGGGTTGTAGCCCTGGTCCTGGAGAACCACAGGGTCTGCTGTTTTCTCTCTGACCTAAAAATCACAAACAATTTAGACTCACAAAGCCAGAGGAGGTGAGTAGCACTAAGTGATGAGTAATTGTTATGTAATCACAGGCGCTGTAAAAGAGGGGAAAGTCCTGATTCAGGAGGCCCAGGGCTGGACAGGGGCAATTAAAATGCTCATTACTGTCATCGTTAAGCTCGTTAAGGAAGGGCCGGTGTCGTATCTTTTCATGAGGTCCAGGTTTACTGGCACCACCCCTGAGTGTAACCGGGTGCGTCACCTGATGGCTGAAGTACAGAGTATCCCATGGCGATCCAGGACCAGGGCTGTGGACCAATACCAATAGAGAGAGGGTGTGGTCTGAATCGCTGGAGTACAGCCCATAGGAGGAAGACATTGTAATTACCTGGAATGACCCCCATTGTTACTCAGCACTAAACACATGATATGACCCAGAGCTAGGACAGGCTGTGTGAAGGGCCAACACTGGTTGACCTGATGTCCGGACACGCTGGGTGACAGGTGCATATCCGATCCAATCGGCAGCACCTGATCCCCGGATTGAACACCCTCCACAGTGGGTGCCGGATGAATTCAGTAGACTTGGCGGCACTAGGACAGATGGTGCTGTCTCTGCCAGCCCTGTGTTTCATTATTCATATCCAACCAGGGCCGACAAACTGACAGCGTGCGTCAACCACCTCGCCACTCCCGACCTGGATTCACCACTTCTTTTACTTGCTTCAGGAGTCAGCTTCTTTTGCACTGCATTTACTTTGATGATTAGAGTTTTGAGTTAAAATGACCAATAAACGCAGCCTTAGCATAACTGACATGGAAGGAATTGGTTGCAGGGGGAAAACAGAACATTATTGGCTACACAGGGGAAAAAATCTGATAACATGAAACAGGATAAAAGAGTCAATAGGTGGAGGCCATCTCCCATGACCAAGAATACACTTCTGACAAGTTTTATCTTTGTCTTGCTTTTTTCATATATATCTTCCATAGGTTGCTTATATTGTCTCTAACACAACAGAGATTATGTTGTTGTTTTATATCCGTTTCCTCTCACTAGCAGTGAAATAAAAGGACTGCCGTAGTTGATTTCCTGTTGTTTTCCACCGCTGCAGGGTCAAGATTTTTTAATAATTTTTCAAATTACCTCTTTAGCCCGTTGTTTTTGGATGGCACCCTTTGACAAACAGGTTGTCACGCAGAGCTTCATAATAGATATTTTGAAAGCACTCATCATTAAATTAGCAGAGGGAGGCTTTTAGAACTGAAGCTCCTGTGGGTGACTCAGGGGAAATGTTTTGTACAGACCCAGTGACAAGAGATAAATGGCTTTTCAGAAAAAAAGGTGCTCTCCCGCCCATTCATTCATCCTGTTTTTGGCTTGAGCTGAAATTAGGTGATAAGGCAGCTGTGCTTTAGGTGTTTGCTGCTTTCATTGTACGTAGCGCCGGCTTCGCTTGCCTGAAAAAGGCCGTGGATGTGGGTAGATTTGTTTGTCGCGTTTCAGTTCTGAATGCCCCCTCTCTTATCTCAGAGGAGAGCTCGGAGAGCGACGACGACGACAACATGTCACAGGTTCTGCGTCAAAGGGCCACCATCCCGTGGAGGTCGTGTGGGGCCTACCTGAGCTCGGCCGGCCTGGTTCTGCTGCCCCTCCTCTTCCTCTCTCAGCTCCTTAAGCACTCTCTGATGGTAGCCATTGACTACTGGCTGGCCTACTGGACCTCCCACGTCATCTCCAGCAAGATCGAGGCCGCCGGACGCAACTGCACCATGGGACAGGTGAGGCAGGTGAGAGGAACGCATTGAGATCAAAGGGTGTCATGGTGAAGCTAAAGATGCCACATAGATGCAAATGCAAGAGGTTAACTGCGGCCTCTTCAGGGCTGTGTTTACATGTCTGTGTTTTCCTTCTTTAGTTTTACTGAGAGAACTGCCCCCTGTCATGTCACGCTGGGATCTAACTGAGCTTTGCTGACAAGACTTGCTTGCCTTTCAGTTTGGAGACTTTTATGTGCCACTCAGATCTGAAGGGAGTTCATAGTGTCTGAGAATGTGAGCTTCATAAGTCACTGCAAATAAGGGCATCTGCTAAGATTTGTAAACATTTAAAGGTAAAATTGTGGTTAAAATTGCACATAAATACACATACATAGAGATTTAACCGGGAGAAAAATATCTGCAAATCACACACACACAAAGGGTTAGAGAGCTCCCTAGCTACCATGAGAATTGCCACAGCTGGGTACATAGCGGATTAGCATTTATTGCAGTGGTACCACGGAATTAGAATGATACCTTTATACACCTGTACAGCTATCTGTTATAATCAGTTATCACTCTATGGATGTTTATTTCTATAGCGATTACATGTGCATCACCAGAGCAGACCATGAGAATAAATATTTGATGAGGACAAACAGACGTTAGAGAATGGTTTTTCCAGCTCAGGGGGTCGTTTTAGGGCCATTTCAAAAGCACTTATCACTTTGGTTTAAAAGCAGCTGACTATAATAACAGTCTCTTGTAAATGCCACATTTAAATATTTTCCAGCTTCTACCCGCTCCAGTTTGAATACGTTATCAGCCCTAAACAATGAACCTCTGCCATAGATCCAAGAGGTAGCAGCTACGCGTGACTCTGTTTTATGTGGCGATAAACTGTGGCTATTTATTCATGCTACAGCTGCTGAACCAATCCTATTTCACCCATGCCTTCGGATACGCAACGCATCAACGTATTTTCAGTCACAGAGCTGCAGGTGATCAGCTGGTGCTGGAAAGGTCAACAGAGACCGATGACACGAATGATTCCATAACTGTCTCAGCGTATTTCTGCCTGGGAAGGTTGGGCTAATTGCTGCTGCAACGATGTGAACCTCTGGCTAAAGCCGGTAACAGCAGGGACTTGAGCATCCAGCCGTAGGATGTACACGAAAATTTACTCTGAGTTCCCATCCGAAGGCCCCCAAACTGCTGAGAGGTTTCGATGGCTAAATCGTTATTCTAGCACCTCTTTGCTGAATATGGGGAGAATTCCCTCCAGTTTTGTCGCAGACGGATGCAGGTTCACTGCGCAGTTCACTAAACACTCGCTTCGGCTGCCGGTCACCCCCTGGGCGAGTGACAGACCGGCTGTGAGGTCAGAGTTCATGACTGATTCTCACTCTGCACTAAAAACCAGGATCAGAAAATAGACCTGAAAGGGGGGGGGCGGGGGGATTGATCATGTAGCATTTATCTCAGTGGCCATTTTCAACCCAACAGAAAGGGCCTGTTAAAGTCATGGCTTGTTGTAAAGGCCCTGCCGTCACATTGATAGTCAGGATTTAAAGGTAGATAGAAAGGTCATTTTTACAATGCCATTAGGGGCAGACCAGGTGTGCTGAGAGTGACTGCAGCAGAAAACACCCTGATAACACAGCTGGTGTTGATAGCCGCTCTGGCGTCTGCTGTCCTCTGCTATAAATGTTGGGTCACATTTGGACCATGCCCATATAAGCAGGATTTCACCTTAAAGCGAAGAACAAAAACAAAACTTTCAATAACGTACAGAATATAAACATAAAGCCAGTGCCCTCAGCCCCAGTCTGTCACTGCTCAGAGTAAATTCTCTCTGCTTCTGTGTCGTCTCTATCTCCCCCTGAGCTCAAAGCACAGCTGTTCTATTCTGCGGTAAAAAAAAAACTCCCCCGCAGAGCCGTCTGCTCTGTGTGATTCAGCTCACTCCCCCCAAAGATCTGCTGATAGCTCAGCAGGAAAACCCCATCATTGTATCAAGTGTGTATTTTGCTTTGGGTGTCATTTGTTTATGTGTATGGGTGCATATGTTTTGCTTTGTCTGTCGTCTGTGTGAGTATGCGTGTATGCGTGTGTATGTGCCTGTATGTATATTTTGCTTTGTATTCCATCTGTTTATGTGTGTGTGTTTTGTCTCTTTGTGTGTGTGTGTGGTTTTGCTTTGTTTCTCATCTTTTTGTGTGTATGCGTGTGGTTTTGCTTTGTTTCTCATCTTTTTGTGTGTGTGTTTGTATCTGTTTAGAATATCATCTATTTATGTGCATGAGCATGTTTTGTTTCTTTCTCTATTCGTGTCTGTGTGTGGATTTTGTTTCTCATCTGCGTGTGTGTGTGTGTGTGTGTGCATGGTGTGTGTGCGTGCATGCGTGTGTGTGTGTGTGTGTGTGTGTGTGTGTCTGTGTGCGCGTGCGTGTGGCATTTACTTTGTCTCTCCTCTGTTTATGGCTGTGGTGATACTCTGGAAGAGCAACTCCAGTGAATTACTCACTTTCCACTGAACTCAGTGCTGTGACTATTTTAAGGCTGATCTCCCAGTTGAGCTGCTCTTTCTCAGGCCGGCTCTGCCTGTCTGCCCGTTTCCACCACACTTCCCTGCCCATGACCGAGCTCTCATTAGCGTCCTGATGGATATGTTCCTGGCCCGAGGAGTCTCTCAGCCTTAGTTCATTTATTTCCTATTGGTGCTTTATAACTCCATTTTAAACGGGGTGTTTCATGCTCTTTTTAACCCAATCTCATGCTGCCTCAAGTGCTGGCTTGATCTGAACATGGTGACTAATTGGTTGTGTTTCTACCAGTGTTCATCCAATCATCACTTGCTTTGGATGTACTCATCCAAAGTGACTAACATGGCTCAGTGTTTTCCATAAAGTCCATTTACTCAGCTGGATATTTCACTGAAGTAAGGGTAGGGACACACACTGAAGTAACTTGCTCAATGCTGCAATGGCTTTGTATTGATATGGGATTTGAACCTGCAACCCCCTGTCCCCCTCTCCCTCTGTCCTTCTCTCCCCCTGTCCCACTGTCCCCCCTGTACACCCATCCCCCTGTCCCACTCTCCCTCTGTCCTTCTGTCCACCCATCCCTCTGTACCCCTGTCCACCTGTCCACCTGTCCATTGATATGGGATTGAACCTGCAACCCCCTGTCCCCGTGTCCCCCTGTCCCAGGACTGTGGTTTCAGCCACTCATCGTACCTGCTGGTGTTCAGCGTGCTGTGCTGCCTGGGGATCGTCCTGTGTCTGGTCACCTGTGTGGCGGTGGAGTGCACGGGCCTGCGTGTGGCCAAAGAGCTGCACCACGCCCTTCTCAACAAGATCATCCTGGCCCCGATGAGGTAGGGCACGCTCTCACTGCTAGTGTGTGTGAGTGTGTCTGTCTGTATGTGAGAGAGTGTGTGGGAGTGTGCATGTGTCTGTCCATATGTAGGTTAGTATGTGTGTGTCTGTATGTGAGTGCATGAGAGTCACATGTGAGAGATTAACTGTATCCTCGCTGCCACCTGCATGTGGGTCTTTCTGTAATCATGCTGCAGAGCTTCCAGACTCAAAGCAATCTGAGGACGCCTGCCTCTGGGGTGCTTTCTGTGCAGATTTGAGTGATTGTTTCGCTACAAGAGCCAAGGGAAATTTGCTGTGGCATTATAATGCAAATGTGTGTGTGTGTGTATATGTGTGTGTGTGTGCATGTGGGTGTGGGTGTGGGTGTGGGTGTGCGTGTGCGTGTGTGTGTGTGTGTGTGTGTGTGTGTGTGTGGGTGTGGGTGTGCGTGTGTGTGTGTGTGTGTGTGTGTGTGTGTGTGTGTGTGTGTGTGTGTGTGTGTGTGTGTGTGTGTGTGTGTGTGTGTGTGTGTGTGTGTGTGTGTGTGTGTGTGTGTGTGTGTGTGTGTGTGTGTGTGTGTGTGTGTGTGTGTGTGTGTGTGTGTGTGTGTGTGTGTGTGTGTGTGTGTGTGTGTGTGTGTGTGAGTGTGTGTGTATGTGTGTGTGAGTGTGTGTGTGTGTGTGTGTGAGTGTGTGTGTATGTGTGTGTGAGTGTGTGTTCTGCAGGTCCTGGAGCAAATGGAGTTAAACACGCCCCTCACCCCTGCAGGTTCTGTCTTCTGTCTCAGGGTCCCAAAAGCACCCCCTGCCCTCCTCACTGCCTCTCCCAGGGCCAAACCCATAATTCACCCAAACACCGTGCTTCTGAACCAGGGACTGTGAGAGGGAAGGAAGGAGGGACATGAATGGAGCTCATTTTGAGTCGCCTGTAAGAATGACCTGTCAGCTTTCTGTTTGTTTTCTCTCAGGCTGTTCGAGACGACCCCGCTGGGGAGCATTCTGAACAGATTCTCTTCTGATACCAACACTATCGACCAGGTACGCCTCTCACCGGCCTGCTGTGAGGAATGCCGGACCTGAGTCTAAAACACAGTGAGGCTTAGGTATCTATTCATGATGAAATAGAAAGTCACAATAAGGCACTATCCAAACCTCTAACAAGCCTTCCGGTGTCTGAGTTGGCAGCTGTTCACTGTGTATGTGACCGTTTGTTTTATGGTCTGGTTCTGGCATGTAAAATATTTTAATTATTTTTGTGATATTATTTTTTTCATGAGGAAAATGTTTACCTGAATACCTTCATATGGCACAAAAAAAGAGGAAAAGACAGGGAAAATAGCCAAAACAATATGCAATCTTAAACGTGAATTAATAAAGTAGCATTCAAAACATCTAAGCTCTATTTGCATGCATGATTCCAGCTGTGATGTGTTACAGCTTGGTTTTGTGTTTGGTTTCAGCAGATTATATGTGTTACAGCTTGGTTTTGTGTTTGGTTTCAGCAGATTCTATGTGGTGTAGCTTTGGTTTGTGTTTGGTTCCAGCAGACTCCATGTGTAATAGCTTGGCTTTGTGTTTGGTTTCAGCACATTCCGGCCACGCTGGAGTGTCTGAGCCGCTCCACCCTGCTCTGCATGTCTGCACTGGGGGTCATCTCCTTCGTCACCCCCGTCTTCCTCATCACCCTGGTCCCCCTCGCCGTCGTCTGCTACTTCATTCAGAAGTACTTCAGAGTGGCCTCTCGGTGGGTCTCTCACTGTCCGAGTGTGTATGAGGGACAGCGTGTGTGTGTGTGCATGCAATATTAACACCTTTAAATATTAAGTTATGGAGTTATGCAAAGAGATTATAATAAAAATATGACTTCCAGGGATCTCCAGCAGCTGGATGACAGTACCCAGCTGCCTCTGCTCTCCCACTTCTCTGAGACCGTGGAGGGCCTGACCACCATCCGCGCCTTCAGGTACACACACACAGCAGATTGTGCTACACCAGCATCAGGGCCGAGCGCAGGCACAGGGAGAGAGCGGTACAGCTCTTTGTGCTGAGTCAGCCTCAGCTGCCATATTGCTCAGTTCCGCTGTCAGCTTTAACCAATCAGGAGTAGGTATTTACTTCACTACAGATGAGCTGCTGAGTGAGAGAACATTTGAAAAAAATCTTCTATGGATCCATCAGAATTGTTGAACTGAATGGTTTACTTACCAAAACAATTGTACAAGATGTATGAATTTTTGTTCTGATTATTGGTAAGAATAGATGTTTCCATTGCAGTTGTACGTAGTTTGCTAGAAGTCTCTAACAGTCCAATAACAGGTCTTTTTTTAAATTAAGCATTTTATCAACACGTCCCACTGACCGCAGTGTGGTTGTACTCACTGGGTCACATGCTCCGCCATTTTCTCGGCCCCGCAGGTACGAGGCCCGGTTCAGGCAGAGGCTCCTGGAGTACACTGACGCCAACAACATCGCCTCACTCTTCCTCACTGCTGCCAACCGCTGGCTGGAGGTCCGAATGGCAAGTACCACAGTCTCACCTTCAGCCCTTTCTCTGTGCAGCAGTCGCAACAATATAATTTCTTTGTAGCACCAACATAAGACTGAGAGAGCTGGGCTTTGGTGAAGCTCTGATGAAAGTCCACAGACTGAAAGCTGAGCTTGTTTTATCAAAAATTTTGACCTTTTTTTGCTGGTTATTCAGTACATTTTTGGATGTGTGAACCTTGCTTTTATTTTGTTATACTGATAGCATCCGTTTCACTTCCAGCCCTGTCTCTACATTGTGAAGTAATATAGGTCTTGTGGTAATGGGCTTGTTACTGAGAGGTTGCAGGTTCAATTCCAAAGTAGGATACTGCCCTTGCTCTCTTGAGCAAGGTGACTGAATCACATCAGTAGATATCCAGCTGTATAAATGGATACATGATGGATAAAAATGTAACCTTTGTAAGTCACTGTGATAAAATCATCAGTGAAATGCTTGAATATAAATGTAAATGGATAGGCAATGAACCTTAAGATAAGGGCAGGTCGTTTAGCCCATCACTTAGCGTCTAGATCAGAGGTGCACAGCAAGGGCTGCTCTTTAATGGGACTCCATGCCAGCCTCTGCTCTCTGTGATGGCGCTGCTGTAGTCTTTTATTTCCTCTGGCCTTGCTCATGTGAAGTCCTGAGCTGCAGAGTAAATGTGTGTCTTTGGTGACTGTGTTTTAGAGGGTGAGGATAACTTTGGGCTGGCATACGCTCCTGTAGATGAGCTTTCTGTTTCCCGCTCAAGTCACTGCCCTTCTATTTACCCCAGACTGCAAGAATTACCCCTCTCCTGCTCCTCTATTTACCCCACACTGCTGGAGTTACTGCCCCCCTGCTCCTCTATTTACCCCAGACTGCAGAGTTACTGCCCCCAACCTCTCTATGTACCCCTGACTGTAGGATGGTCTTTCCCAATGGTCTTTGCAAGCTGTTCCAAGCAATGAAAACTCTGTGTAAAAAAACATTCACTGTAAAAAAATACTTACTGTAAAAAATCCTGACTGCTCACCTGTAAAGCAGTGAAAGTGTGGAATGTTTGATTGTTCATGGGTCGGGAATTTTGTGTAGCCGCTGGCAGTCACATGTGTATGTGGTACAGCCGTTAATAGAGGTACCTGCTTCTATCACTGTTTAACTGTAACTCGGTGAGGCAGACCTGCCTCTTATGTAATGTACTCTGCCCAGTCAGCTTAAATCAAATTATGCATTTCATGTTTTTAAACGTATTTTTGTTAAACAAATAAACTTAGTTATTGCACCCTCTGTAGGACTGAGGAAAATTACATATTGCTTAAATTTTAAATTAAAAGGGAATATTTGAGAATTACTAAATGATTTAACAATAATGAATTATGAATGATGACATTATGAATTATTGATGTTCATTTGATATAGATGTTGCACCCACATTGGTTCAGCTGAAATGTCATCCCACATAAGCATATAACTGATCTAGGGGCGGTTAGCATAGCAGCGCTGAAGCTGGTGTAGATGCTATTATGTGTAACTGGAATTGTTTTTCGCAGGAGTACATCGGTGCCTGTGTGGTTCTGATCGCGGCAGTGGCCTCCATAACCAACTCCCTGTACAACCACCTCTCCACTGGCCTGGTGGGGCTGGGCCTGACCTACGCTCTCATGGTAACTGCTACTGCCCCATGGCAGGAACCAGTATCTCAAGCTAAGAGCTACCGACACATGCAAAGACTTTCCACTCATGCTAAGTGCTGTCATCTCAAGCTAAGAGCTACTAACTCATGCTTTTAGCTAATAACTCATGCTAAGAGCTACCAACACATGCTAAGACGTTCCGCTCATGCCAAGTGCTGTCATCTCAAGCTAAGAGCTACTAACTCATGCTTTTAGCTAATAACTCATGCTAAGAGCTACCAACACATGCTAAGACGTTCCGCTCATGCCAAGTGCTGTCATCTCAAGCTAAGAGCTACTAACTCATGCTTTTAGCTAATAACTCATGCTAAGAGCTACCGACACATGCAAAGACTTTCCACTCATGCCAAGTGCTGTCATCTCAAGCTAAGAGCTACTAACTCATGCTTTTAGCTAATAACTCATGCTAAGAGCTACCAACACATGCTAAGACGTTCCGCTCATGCTAAGTGCTGTCATCTCAAGCTAAGAGCTACTAACTCATGCTTTTAGCTAATAACTCATGCTAAGAGCTACCAACACATGCTAAGACGTTCCGCTCATGCTAAGTGCTGTCATCTCAAGCTAAGAGCTACTAACTCATGCTTTTAGCTAATAACTCATGCTAAGAGCTACTAACTCATGCTAAGACGTTCCGCTCTATAACTCATGCTAAGAGCTACCAACACATGCTAAGACGTTCCGCTCATGCTAAGTGCTGTCATCTCAAGCTAAGAGCTACTAACTCATGCTTTTAGCTAATAACTCATGCTAAGAGCTACCAACACATGCTAAGACGTTCCGCTCATGCTAAGTGCTGTCATCTCAAGCTAAGAGCTGCTCTATCTCAAGCTAAGCTAAGACTACTAACTGTCATGCTTACTTCATGCTAAATAACTCATGCTAAGAGCTACCAACACATGCTAAGACGTTCCGCTCATGCCAAGTGCTGTCATCTCAAGCTAAGAGCTACTAACTCATGCTTTTAGCTAATAACTCATGCTAAGAGCTACCAACACATGCTAAGACGTTCCGCTCATGCCAAGTGCTGTCATCTCAAGCTAAGAGCTACTAACTCATGCTTTTAGCTAATAACTCATGCTAAGAGCTACCAACACATGCTAAGACGTTCCGCTCATGCCAAGTGCTGTCATCTCAAGCTAAGAGCTACTAACTCATGCTTTTAGCTAATAACTCATGCTAAGAGCTACCAACACATGCTAAGACGTTCCGCTCATGCCAAGTGCTGTCATCTCAAGCTAAGAGCTACTAACTCATGCTTTTAGCTAATAACTCATGCTAAGAGCTACCAACACATGCTAAGACGTTCCGCTCATGCTAAGTGCTGTCATCTCAAGCTAAGAGCTACTAACTCATGGTTTTAGCTAATAACTCGTGCTAAGAGTGATCAAATTACGCTAAATGCTGCCAACTAAAACTAAGTCTACTAACTCAAGCTAAGAGCTATTAACTTATGTTAGGAGCCTATAACTGATGCTAAGAGTCCAAGCTAACATTACCCCCTTGTATTGACAGCTAACTGCTAATGGCAGCTGCTACATACAGGCTGCTAAAACTGGCCCATCGTGTGCTGGAATTCATTACAGTGATGGTCTGCTAAGAAACCCTATAATTCTGGAGAACAGTGTTCAGAAAGACACTTTCATGCAATTTATGTGAGCTGGTTTAGCATAAAATCAATATTATACAGAACACCCATACGCTAGGAACAAGGTCACACGTTCTTTGGTTTCAAGTTAATGGAACTGCTGCAGACAGTCAGGTATGGAAAGAGGCAGGACGCAGATCCCGAGGGGCAGACTGCAGTATATGTGGTTCTAGGATGTCTGGGCTCATCTCAGGACAGCCACACCCCCATCACCTTGTTTTACCCCTCTGCACCCTGCCCCGCCCTGCCTCCATTGCAGGTGTCTAATTACCTGAACTGGATGGTGCGTAACCTGGCGGACATGGAGGTGCAGCTGGGCTCGGTGAAGAGGATAAACGGCCTGCTGCAAACCGAGCCCGAGAACTACGAGGGTCTGCTGTGTGAGTCCCGCCCATTTCCTACAGAGCTCCGCCCACCTCTCACATAACCCCACCCATCTCCTGTGTAACCCCACCCATTGGCTACAAAGCTGCACCTATGCCACATAAACCCAACCCCTGCCAGTCTCTCACAGACCTCCTCCTTCATCCCCCAGAGCCCCACCTCTCTCCTAAATTAGGGCCCCGCCCCTCTCCCCAATAACCACACCCCTTTCTCCATTAACCCCATCCCTCTCCCAGATGGAGAAACTCTGGAAACCTGGTTTGCAAACCTTTTGGTTCTATATGTATCTATGCTAGTGTTTTTATTAACACTCTTCATTTTTTCCTGTTTTCTCTTTTCCTTTGTTCCTCCATTACCCTGTTCTTTTCTGAATCACTGTTCACTTCTCCTGTTCGTCTGTTCCTCTTCTCCCCTCTATCACCTGTATTTCCATCTCTGTCATTTCGTTCTTGTGCTCCTCTGTCCTTCCCTGTGTCTCTCTCCTCTCCTTCTCTCTTCTCCTCCTCTGCTCCCCTGTTCCCCTCCTCCTCTCCTCCCCTGTTCCTCCGTGTGCTTGCGGCTGGAGCAGCTCCGTCTCAGGTCCCTGCCAGCTGGCCTCAGCACGGGGAGATCCAGATTCAGAACGTCAGCGTGCGCTATGACAGCACCCTGAAACCCGTCCTCAAAAACGTCCACGCCCACATCAGCCCGGGGCAGAAGGTGGGTGGAGCCAGGTCCCCAGGCCACTCCCCTTTCTGCAGGATAGAGATCTTAAACTCATGTCCTGGAGGGCAGAGGAATTTTGCCTTAATTCCCCTCTCAACTATATACTGAAAGGCATAACCTCAATCTTGAATCTGTGGATTATACATGTATACACTTGATTTTGCTCATGATTTAAACCAAGTTGACTTAGATTTGTCTGTGGATTTTTCTACCTCTTACACTGTCCTTCTACCCTTGTTATAAACATTTAGTAAGCTTTTCCATATCGGGGTTTATTTCGTCATCCTATAGTTTAATTTTGAGGTGGTTTAGGCTAGAATCTTCTGTAAAGTGTAATGTGGCAAACATTTTGTGAAATGCAGTGTACCAATACCCTTGATTTGGTTTGTAACTGCAGTTGGGTTGTTGTACTGAAGGGGGCGCTGTGATTGAGTGCCTGGAATGAGTGCCTCTTCTGCTCACAGGTTGGGATATGTGGTCGGACAGGAAGTGGAAAGTCGTCGTTCTCCTTGGCCTTCTTCCGAATGGTGGACACTTTTGAGGGTAAGCATTGAGACTGATTTGGGGTAGCTGTAGGGTGGCCATTTTCATACACAAATCTCATCATTCTTTCAAAAGATGGCAGAAAAACTTTCAATCAGTACAGCTGTTGTTCTCGTTTCTCCTGACAGGGCGCATTATCATAGACGGCATCGACATCGCCAAGCTGCCCCTCCAGACCCTCCGGTCCAGATTCTCCATCATCCTGCAGGACCCCATCCTATTCAGCGGGACCATCCGGTGAGGGCACCATAGGGCTGGGTCAGGCAACAATGCTGGCCCCTGCTCTGCCCACCATTGGGGTTTAGAAAGAAAAAAATCAATACCAGAGTGTAACATTTAGAGATCTATTATAAGAACACACACGCAAAACAACCAAGCTTTCCAGACACGAGGCAAGCCATGCCAAAAACATGTCTCTGTACCGCTCACTTCAAAGAGAGAGTATCTTTGCAGCCTTTTCTCCATATCTCCAGAGAAACACATTACTTACAGACCTGTTTGTCTCTTCCTGGCTGTTTCTTGGAGCAGCACAGCCCATAATAGTAAAGTAAAATATCTTCAGTCCATCTGAGTATGTCCGGACCACTGATGCTGGTAATGCCTGAATCCGGCCAGCTGCGTCTGGAACACTGAAGCTTCACCGCATTTCGTTTTAGAAACACAAAGGCAAGCCGTCACTGTTCCCTCATTTTCACAGCGGTTTATGTATCTGGGTCATTAAGAAAGCGGAGAGAAACATCAAAAAGCATCGCTTGGCCCAAATCCCACGAACTGAATCTTCTGAAAGCCCTCTGGGTTTTCGCTGTACGTATGTACGCTTTAGAGCAGCGGCTTCCAAAAACGAGCCAATGGGCTCAACGACTCCGAGTACATGACCCAGATACTGTGCGAATATGTTTACTGTAGCCCTTCCCCTTTATAAAAACGCATCGTACCATGTTATAAAACACCCAATTAAAATGTGTTCAGCCGAAGTCGGAAAAACCGAATTGCACAGCGCTGGGGAGTTAAGTCAGGTCAACAAACCCCGAATGAAAGATGTGCTACATACGATTGAAAAATCGGATTAGGATCTGATCTTGTAACTCAGAGGTGGTGGGTTTGATTCTCACATAGGGTGTTGCTGGTGTACCCTTGAGCGAGGCACTTAACCCAAATGGTTTCAGTAAAGAAATGTAAACGGTGTGTGGAAATGTAAACGGTGCAAGGCATTCTGGGTAAGAGCATCTTCTTAATGGCTGAACACAGCCAGTCTTCAATTCAGCACACGCTTTAAATTCATGAACCAAGGGAGACTGCGGCCACTTGCTCCATAATAGATCAGTGTTTCTGGAGAGACAATCCCTCCAGTCCCATCAGCACCTCTGAACCCTTGCAGGTTCAATTCCCAAGCAGACCCTTGGGAAAGTTTCTTCATCTAAATTGCTTCAGTAAAATATCCGGGCGTATGACTGAAGAGTGTATAAAAAATGTACACTGTGCGAGTCGCTCCTAATGAGAGTGTTAGATAAGGACAGGGCTGAGTGTAACTGGAGAATCGAATGAGGAGACGAGAGCAGGGTTCACTGTGAGTGGCACAAACGCCCCTAGTGAGGGTGTAATATACGCTACATTATTTATGTAACCGTGTCTGACGACTCACGCTGACCCCAGAACAGCCAGCCCTCTAACCCGCAGAGAGTTGCGGGATGTTATCTCCGCTCGCTAGCACGTGTCCTTCAGAAGGAGCGGGGTGGCGGTGGGAATGCCAGCCCTGCCCGAGCTCAACTTACTCTGCAGTTTCCACCTCCATTATTAAGCAGCTCTGCAGGGCAGCTCCTTTGCTCGGGGCTGACTGCGACTCTGTCTGCCGTTTCTGTCTCTCAGTACCCATCATCTCTGCTGTGTCTGATCACTTATATTCACTGTCTCTACCTGTCTTTCTATACTCACAGACTCAGCTATCAGCTATCAATCTATAATCACTGCCTATGTTTGTCTGTCAGTATGTACTGACTGTCTGTACTCATTGACTCTGCCTGTACTGACTGCCTGTCTGTCTGATTGTCTGTCTGTCAGTCAGTACTGACTGTCTCCACTGCCTGTCACTGTTTCTGCTGTGTGTCTGTCTGTCTAACTGTCTGTCTGTATGAAGTGCCTCTCTCCATATGTCAGTACTGACTGCCTCTGTCTGCCTGCCTTTTACTGACCACCTCTGTCTATCAGTCTGTCTGTCAGTACTGACCGCCTCTGTCTGTTAGTCTGTCTGTCAGTACTAACCACCTCTGTCTGTTAGTCTGTCTGTCAGTACTGACTGCCTCAGTCTGTCAGTCTGTCTGTCAGTACTGACCGCCTCTGTCTGTTAGTCTGTCTGTCTGTACTGACTGCCTCTGTCTGTCAGTCTGTCTGTCAGTACTGACTGCCTCTGTCTGTCAGTCTGTCTGTGCTGACCATCTCTGTCTGTGTGTCTGTCTGTTGTGCAGGTTTAATCTGGATCCAGAGAGGAAGGCCACAGACAGCATGCTGTGGGAGGCGCTGGAGATCGCCCAGCTCAAGCCCGTGGTGAAGGCCCTGCCTGGGGGGCTCGGTAAGAGCCGCTGCCCTGGGGCAGAACCTCCAGAGCAGGCCTGCTGCTTACAGCTTAACCCCAACCCTGGGCCTAGGGGCCTGGAGGGTCTGCTGCTATTCATGCTTACTCAGCACTTCGTACATCATTAGAACAACTGATTGCAGTTGACTCACTTCCCCCCAAAACTGTTTTCACTGATGGCTGATTTTAGGGTGACAGTACAAACCAGCAGACCACACAGCACCTCAGGTCAAAGGTGAGGTCTGATCCAAATGCTAGAGCAGAGCTTCATTGGATGAGGACCTGGATGTGTGTAGACTCTTCAGCCAATCAATGACATCAATCATAAGTTAGGTACTGAAGCACTGAAACACGCCAAAAACTAGCATACACACTGGCCCCCCCAGGGCTGGAGTTACACACCTCTGCACCAGAGTCGCCTTTAGCACAACAAAAAATCTGTAATTCCTACATTCCCCTCAGCAACATTTTGAGGCACTTTGGGCCGTATGTATTTACATTATATGTAAGAAATGGGGACTATTGTGAATGTATTTGTATATCTGTGCAGGTTATCTGAAATATTTTAAGCCTTTAGCCACATGTACCATTTCTGTACATTCCTGACAACATTGAAGAAACAAATATTTACACAGAAATCTGAAAAAAATCTGACCTTTTTAGACCCTGTGACCACCATCCTAAAGCTGGGTGTTAATAGTGAGAGGTGTGTGTGTGTGTGTGTGTGTGTGTAAGACATGTAGTCCTTGTGTTAGAGGCCATGGTGACAGAGGGCGGTGTGTGTTTGTGTGTGTGTGTCAGACATGTTGTCCTTGTGTTGCAGTGGCCATGGTGACAGAGGGCAGTGTGTGTGTGTGTGTGTGTGTGTAAGACATGTTGTCCTTGTGTTGCAGAGGCCATGGTGACGGAGGGCGGGGAGAACTTCAGCCAGGGCCAGCGGCAGCTTTTCTGTCTGGCGCGCGCCTTTGTGCGCAAGAGTAGCATCCTCATCATGGACGAGGCCACTGCCTCCATCGACATGGCAACGGTGAGGCGGGAGGAGGGGACCCTCCACAGGCATCAGTCAGAAAGACTCCAGTCATTCAGCAATGACCACACACACACTCACACTCACTCACACAAAAACACACACACACACACACAAACACACTCACACACACACACATACACACACAAACACACTCACACACACACAAACACACACACACACACACACACACACACAAACACACAAACACTCACACACACACACACACACACACACACACACACACACACACACACACACACACACACACACACACACACACACACACACAAACAACACACACACACACACACACACGCACACACACACACACACACACACACCCCACACACACACACACAAACACACACACACACACACACACACACACACACACACACACACACACACACACACACACACACACACACACACACACACACACACACACACACACACACACAGGGCTTCCTGTCTCTGTACTGAGTTCATTGCTGTGACATTCCTCTAGAGACATGGTCTCTCCTAAAGGGAGGCTCAAATCGTACCCACACATCGGTGGATAAGACCTGTTGACAGGCCTGAGTGACAGACATCAGTGGTTGTGTTTGATTCACATGGGGTTTTAAGTTTCAGGGTGCCTCTGTTCCATGTTACCTACTAAAGCTTTGTGTCTAAGGATTGTTTTGCTTTGAACATGTGATTCCAGATTGCCTTTACTGCACATGAAAGCCTCTCACCTCACAGTGATAAGACACGGGAGGCTGTGGTTTACAATTCCTATTTGTGCAGCTGTCAAGTGCACATACAGCAGCAGAGCAAATACTGGTGATAAAACTGTAGCCTCTTGTGCCTTATCGCTTCTGCAATATAAATGTTCTTTTTTTTCTTTCAAAAAACACAAAAAAGACATTTAAAAATTAGGTTTCATTGCTCAATATGTGAATGTCATTACTCTAATCCCTATTTTTTTCACAATATTTTAGGTAAGTGTTTTTGTCTAAGGAATAAGGCACCCTTTGGCCATGCCAACAGCAATGGTTCACTCTCATATTCTGGGGTTGTCAGACTCTGAAAATAGCAAGCTGATTCCAGCAAGTCTAACTGTATTAATACCCTATTGAGCAGTGATATTCCCATACAAGGATTTGTAGTCATGATATACCATGTTAATACGCATCACTTAAAGGCCAATCAGGAAACAGGAACAGGACTAAAGGCCAACCAGGAAGCGGGAATGGGACTCTCTGTTTACCACTATTGATTTTCCCCATCGTTAGAGAGATTACGGGGATCTAAAATGTAAACAGGGTTTTACTGAAACACAGACTGTGAATTCACTGTGTTAAGTTTTTATTTGAGTGTTAAATGAGCTAGGAGCCGGCTGCGCTCAACATAAGAAAATCAGTACCCTGGACAGCGCAGATCGGGAACGTGCTGTTTACATGTGATTGGTGCGTTTTCTAACACCACCTTTGCCTTACAGGAAAGCATCCTACAGAAAGTGGTGATGACCGCTTTCGCAGACCGAACTGTGGTTACCATAGCAGTGAGTATCACAAAGATTGCAGACCAAACTGTGGTTACCATAGCAGTGAGTATCACAGAGACCAAACTGTGGTTACCATAACAGTGAGTATCACAGAGACCAAACAGTGGTTATCATAGCAGTGAGTATCACAGAGATTGCAGACCAAACTGTGGTTACCATGACAGTGAGTATCACAGAGATTGTATACACATGCACAGTGCACAATTTTTTTTACATTTTTTTTTACCCTGAGCACAAATGCAGTCATATGGCTGATGCTTAATTATGCTAACCAAGGGTCAATCCCCCCTGAGAGCAATGTGGGGTTAAGGGCCTTGCTCAAGGGCCCAACAGCAGTGGTGTTCTTGCTGTGGCAAACACAACTAGGGGGCTTGACTGGGGCTTGAACCACCAACCTCAAGGATCCCAGTCATGTACCTTATCCACTAGACTACAGGCTGCCCATATTCGTATGTTGGAGGGACATCATATGGTCTTGTAATTGTGTACATATTGTGTACATATCAGTGCATACAACGTAGTGTGGGAGCTGCTCTGCATGCACCTGCAAAGCTGAGTCTCGTTTATATTCTACAGAGAGTAATGCACGCCTCGGGTTGGCTGTGCGCCCTCCGTCTCTTCAGGGCCAAAATGCTTTTTACTTTTTTTTTTTTTTTACTTCTTGCCTTATATAACAAAACACATTCAGGCCGTGGGTTAGTATTTTAGATTTGATCCAAACAAGGAAATTTCGGCCTGAATTGAGGCAGGATAAAGCTTGCATCCATTAGAGCTTTCCGGGAACATGAATGCCGTGCCCTTGAGTGCATGGAAATTACAACGAGGGGAAATGTAGGGGAAAAAAGTGCGCCTTGAATAGATGTTGATTTGATGAATTGCTTTGCTCTCATAATCACGAATCAGCAGGATACACGCGATGATGACAGAGATGATGGCTGTGCACTCATGAATTACCGACATTTTGGTGTTCGCTTGTTGAGGACAAAATTGCCCCCCTGTGATTCACTTGCCTCTTTTCACACTTTCAGCACCGAGTCCACACGATTCTGAACGCTGATGTCGTCATAGTGATGAAGCGTGGGATCATTCTGGAGTACGACAAGCCTGGCGTTCTGCTTGACCGGGAAGACAGCGTTTTTGCCTCTTTCGTTCGGGCAGACAAATGAGCGGAGAGGTGGTCCTTCAAAGTGCAATTGTACAAGGGATTTTTATTTTTTAACCATGTATCATATTTGTATATAAAATGTTAATTCTTTATTAATAAAAAATGCATTCTCATCAAAAAGCTAATGTTTTGCTTTTTTGCTTATGTTTTCCTTGAAAATATGGAAATAGCCTCTTTTCAATTGATTTTGACGGTAGAAGATAATACATTCTGACCTTCTGGCCTCTGGGAGGTAAACAGTGGTAAGGATTTTTATACATAAAAGATCACCAGTTACCGGTTAATACACAGTGAGAGGGAAGTAAATCTTTGTGGAAACATATAACATGTGACCTACGAGGTCTAATATTGTAAACATAAACCCTCTGAAATAACTTAAAATGACCAAAAGGTAAGCTCCCACATTCTGGGATGTAGTCACACAAGTGCAAAGACACACAGAGGTCAGCCATCTTAGTTCTGAAGGAAAATGGTGACCTGTCTCTTCCTGTTGAGTTACACCAACTGTTCACCAGCTATGAATGAGAGGAGAGATATAAACTTCTCACCACATAAGTGGTCACTGAAGTTTTCTGTTGTCTCATATCTATCACAGACATACAAAGAACAACAAAAATGTTTTATATATGACTGAAAAAGTAAAGATTCATTCAACCTTTTTTTTAGCAACAGTGAGTGAAAAACTGCCCCCAGGTGCAGAACAGATGCTCATGACAATGACAGCGATTAGTGAAGACCGTTATGAGTTCTTATGATATATTTCGCAGCATGTGAAGACTGGAAATGGTAAGATGTACAAAATGTTTTGGATAGATTTGACTGAAATAAATGAAAGGAATCAAATGTAACGAAACTAATAATTATTAGAATACAAGCAGCACAGCGCTTGTGGCTTTATGACATAGCTAGCACTAATTAATACTACATGTCAACTAATCAGTTTTTTCTGTGCTGTTTCACATCCTCAAAGCAAAATTCCGGTACTGTGTTAGATGTCTTTAACTGGTTTTGTAACTTGTATCAGCAGTGAACGACTTACTAAGGAGTGCAGTCACGGCCCTTGCACTCCATGCCTCTCCACATGCGCGATACCGCAGTCGTATGAGATTTCTTTACTGCGGACATTTGAACCGAACACACTTTTCTGTCTCGGGCTGGGCTGCAGTGGTGGAAATCTTCTCGAGCTGCAAGTATGCTACTAGCTTCATGCAGCCGTGGCTCCAGCAACGTTTAAGGAGGAGGTTTTCGGGGGACAGGACAGGGCGGACTCGCTATCCGGTTGCAAGTGACAGGCAGCGGCAGCTGAAGTGAAAGTAGAATCCTCTCCCAGGAATTTCGTGCCAGCGGACCGCCTGATTCGGGCGAGTCGAGCGGTGCACACACACACTTTTAGAAAACAGATGACAGTAGTTATCTCCAGTCAGCTGTCACCGAGGCGACCACTGTCACGGGTGAGTCGCTTTGTAAAGGAAACGCATGAGGGGCTATCCCCTGTGTTATGAATCTGGACTCACAACACGGTGGTAAACCTGCGTCCGCGGAGGGAAGGTACCTTTCGCATGTGTGTAGTATGGGAGCGATATGTTGTCCAGAAAGGGGCTTATTCCTGAAGACTATGTGCTGACACGTTTGGCGGAAGATGTCCTGCAACCAAAATATAAAGCGAAGCAGCGGAAGGCTCGCTTTGTGGACAAGAATGGAAGCTGCAATGTGGCACATACGAACATTCGCGAGCAAGGACGGTTTCTGCAAGACGTATTCACCACCTTAGTCGATTTAAAATGGACCCACACGCTTATCATATTTACTATGTCGTTCTTATGTAGTTGGCTGTTGTTTGGTATGATATGGTGGCTTTTGGCGTTTGCTCACGGGGACCTGGACCAGAAAGGTGATGATTTCGTCCCGTGTGTCACCAGCATTCACTCTTTTGCCTCGGCGTTCCTGTTCTCGATCGAGGTGCAGGTGACCATTGGTTTCGGCGGACGCATGGTGACGGAGGAGTGCATCTCGGCCATCATCATACTGATAGTCCAGAACATTGTGGGTCTGGTCATTAACGCGATCATGCTGGGCTGTATTTTCATGAAGACTGCGCAGGCCAACCGGCGCGCGGAGACGCTGATCTTCAGCAAGCACGCGGTCATCGCCGTCCGAAACGGCAAGCTGTGCTTCATGATCCGCATCGGGGACCTGCGCAAGAGCATGATCATCAGCGCCACGGTCCGAATGCAGGTGGTGCGGCGCACCGCCACCAACGAGGGCGAGGTTGTCCCCCTCGACCAGATAGACATTCAAATCGACAACCCCGTCGGAACGAACGGCATCTTCCTAGTGTCTCCTCTCATAATCTGTCACATCATAGATAAAAACAGCCCCCTCTACGAGCTGTCCGCCGAGGAACTGCAACACGAGGACATAGAGGTAATTGTGGTCTTGGAAGGGGTCGTCGAGACCACGGGCATCACCACCCAGGCGCGGACGTCCTACCTGTCGGAAGAGATCCTGTGGGGACAGCGTTTTGTGTCCACCGTGACTGAGGAGGAGGGAATGTACGCCGTGGACTACTCCAAGTTCGGAAACACGGTGAAAGTGCCAACCCCGGTCTGCAGCGCCAAGAAACTGGACGAGGACGGGGGGCCCCCAAGGTTCAAACTTCATGACTTCTCGCCGACCAGTTCTGTCAGACGGCGACATCTCTCCTTAAAACTGAAGCAACAGAGCATCTGCCAGTAATTTTATTGACCAGGATGGCTGTTATTATTTCTAAAAGTTTTGCTACCCTAAACGTTCATATTTATTTATGGAAATAATTGTGTATAATTTCTAAAGATGAACGTATTTTTATAAAAGTATGCAGGTAATGTTTCATTTTACTTAATTTTTGGTTTTGAATGATACATTTAGATAGATCTATAACTTCCGTGTATTTTGTATAATACCTTAAAACTTAAAACTGTTCTGGAACCAATAAGGAAATATATGTATATTGCACTGTTTAAATATGCACAGTAGTGAGATTGCACCGTAAATGTACTCGTGCCGAAGCGTCTTATTGAAATGGAGGGATACTGCATGGAATCCCTGCTATACGCACGCGACAAAAGCCTCGTGCTCATTTGCACATATCTCAGGGCATCAGTGAGTCCACCGTGCACAGCTAGAAGTAAAACGCCGCTGATAATCGTATGCAATAATCATCTGACAGAGCTGCATGTAGACAAATGTTCTCTGACAGTGGGTCTCGTGTCATTTGAAATAAATTGTGGGATCCATTTGAAAAATGCAGTGGGGCAGATATCATTAATATTTGTAATTTTAATACAATATTTAAAGTTTTCCTATGTGGCAAATTCTGTTCATACTGTTCAGATAACTGACCACAATAGCAGGTGACATGTTGTGGTTTGCAAACTTTTATTTATTTTTTTATTGCACGCTACAAGTAATACCCATAATGCATTATTTTTGAATCAGCTGCAACTTTGCCTGAGTGTTTGTGCACGCTGGCCTCTTTGCCCTGTTTGCAGCATGTTCATTTTGTGAAACGCGGGCAGGAAACGCAGCTGAGTTCGGTCTCACACAGAGCTCGGTCTCACTCCCCTGACTGGAAAACAGGCGAAGGCTCGGGTGGACCTGTAGTGCACGGCTCGCCAGCTTTCACAGTCAAATTGTGATGTTCCATTAAAAGCTGCCTTCAACTGAACAGACGAGCCATGTGTCTGCCTGGGGCAGTGGTGTTCTCTAACTGTCATGCATGAATGCATGTGTGCGCTACAAACGTGTGTGTGAGTGTGTGTGTGTGTGCTCACATATGCTCACGTGTGTTTATAGCTGTGTGTGAGAACTCCACAACCATACATGCATGTGAGTGTGTGTGTGTGCTCACATATGCTCACGTGTGTTTATAGCTGTGTGTGAGAACTCCACAACCATACATGCATGTGTGTGTGTGTGTGTTCACATATGCTCACGTGTGTTTATAGCTGTGTGTGAGAACTCCACAACCATACATGCATGTGTGTGTGAGTGTGTGTGTGTGTGCTCACATATGCTCACGTGTGTTTATAGCTGTGTGTGTGTGTGTGTGTGTGTGTGTGTGTGAGAACTCCACAACCATACATGCATGTGTGTGTGTGTGTGCGCGCGGTGGGTGAAGGGAGACGTGGGCAGACAAAAGAAGGGCAAGAGAGGCAAAAGAGAGGTGCGAGAGAGAGGGGTAAGTGAGCAGTTGGATGGAGTGATGGTAAGAGATAAATGAAAGCTGACATTACCCAGGTGTGCGCTGAACACACCTGCACTGCTGCACTTCTCCATCTGTCTGTCTGTGCGACCTGATGTCCGGCCTCGAGACCGCGCCCATGCGCAGGTGGCCCTTAAACTCACATGTCCAGAGAACAGGCCAACATCTGCCAACATCTGCATTTAAAACTGCATGCAGCCCTATGTGAAACTGCTCAGCCACCTGTAACACTATTCAGCAATGCTGATGGGGGAGTGAGGAAGCACAGGGTGCTGTTTTCATTCGCAGTTCAACACTTTCAAAGCAATGGCGAAATAGAAAAAAAAAAAAAAAAACAGGTCAATACACAGGACAATTGAAGAAAAAGTGTCATTTTGATTTTTTAAAAAAAAAAAAAACAAATCTGCATTTCACATTCTTAACATCACTTACACTGATTTATCTTTAGATAAATCCAGAAAGATGATTTAAAAGTTTGATAAATTTACCTTACTGAGAAATCCTCCATGAACTGACAACTGACATCAAATGTCGAATAAAAAAATTAACAGCTTGTTTCAATGCAGAAGTTATTACTTTTGTAATGAAAGCCAGCATACTCAGGGACAACCCAGGATGAAGGCTGAGAACCACTAGCCTGGTGTTATCCTCTGTTCTGTATAGGTGACTGAGAGAAGCAGGCCATTCATACACTGGTAGGGCAGGACGGGTTCACTGATTTTGTGCATCATCATGGACTTTCAGCGGTAAAAGGGCTCCACCTAGTGGACATGACTAATTCTACACACAAGACGAGACGGAGCTGGCGACTATCCATTTACAGGGCAGCAACATAGACTCCCTAACATCTGATTTTAAAATGTGATTAATTCAACGTTCAGTTTTTCTGGCTGGTAGTTAATTGTGTCGTGAAGCCTATGTGTACAGCATGTAAATACATGGATACCAGTATTGTTAATGTATAGATAAATAAGACATTTATTACATATGAACCATAAATTTTATATTTCATACGACCATAGAAATTAATTATAAGCAAAAAAACTCGAATTCCTTATAATGCTGCAGAGTGGATAGGTTTTTTTTTCGTTTTGGCCACTCCCGATGGAAGATTCCATTGTTTGTACCATTGTGCCGCCACCTAGTGGATATGAGCGGAAGTACAATGATTTGCATTTTGAGTCAAGAAGAGTTTAGCAAATTTGAACTCCTCAACGTCTGCACCATGACAAATGTAAAATGTACTGCTGTAAGTGTGGGCTAAGTGTCGTCACACCAAGCAAATGCATGCCAATAACTACCAGAGAGACCACAAATGGAATTTTTTTTCTTTTTATTAGGTTATAATTCACAGAGCATAAAATATTAAATTGCTTTTAACTTAGATAATAATTAAAATACATAAAAATGAAAGCCAGAACTGAAGGACCCTGCAAATATCAAAATTAAAAACGAAAATTAAAAATAAATAAAAAGGAAAATAAAACCCAGCCCTCTTTAGACACAGAGGTCTTCCCTACAGAAACCACGCGCAAAAAATTTTCTGAACAGTGACGCAGCGCCGGCCTAAAGCCCTCCTCTCCTGGGTTGGCCTTCCCACATTGCTAGTCAAGTGTGCATATATTATATATATATATTTATATATGTGTGTACGCTTCCTTTATCTTTAATAATTCTTGACCTACTACTCTTTCAGGAAAAAAAAAAAAAAAAAAAAACCAAGAGGGACAGGACAGGGAGATCAGAAGGATGGAAGCGTCTTAGATCAGGACAGGGAGGACCGACTCCATGATTGCAGTTTAAATATCTCCTCCTCTCCTCCCTCCCCTTCCTCCTCTCTTCACCCTCCTCCTCCTCCTCCACACCCTCCACTCCCACAAACTCCTGTTTTGGGGGGTTCTGGGGCACATTACCGGATGCTGAACAGGGATAAACCTGCTGACCAGCGGGCCGAGTGTGCGTGCGTTTGTGTGTGTTTTTCATCCCAGTGGGACGAGCTGCGACATAGAGGCCCTCCAGAACACACCAATACACTCGGGGGGGGGGGGGGGGTTGTTTTGGGAAGGGTGGAGGGAGGTAGTTTGAGGGGCGGGTCTCTCTCCATTTAACCCCACCTTTATCCTGATTGGTGCAGCCATGGAGCGTTTGTCCCTCCTTCGATAAGGATGTGTGGTGTTCCCATTCCCCTGCCCTGCTCCCACTGAGGCCCCCTGCTGGTTATGGCTGGTTACTGCAGGCAGCTGGCTCTAGGCTGCTCTACCGATGGGCTTTACAGAGGTTATCTGACTGCGACTGCGCAGGAGCGATGCTAAAGATGAAGACAGCGGCAATTTTTTTTTTGCGTGTTTTTTTTTTTCTTTGTTTTCGAGCCCATCCCTTCCGCAGGCTTGAAGCTTTAGGAAAGCCCCACCCCGCCACCTCCCGAACGAAAAACTAAATACAGGTGAAAGGAAACGGGGACAGTGGGCCTGGAGGCGGTGCTGGGGGGGGGGATTAGGTACAGAACAGCCACCATGCCACCAGCAAAACCCCTCCCACCACTGCGACCTGAACGAGAAGGACGCAGCAGCCACTATGGTGAAAAAGTGTCTCTCTGTTTGTCTGTTTTTAATAATGGGATCTTAACACCAAACCTAAGAGGCGGCACCACCAGCCCAAATGGGGGGGGGGGGGGTTCCCAGGGAGCCTGGGGGAGCAAACACAAATAATAAAAACAAAAACAACAAAATAAAAACAAACTCTGTGCCCCCTGCTCCACCCACTGCAACCCCCTCCCCCCATCCCCCCTGGGGGAGGGGAAAAAAAAAATAAACAAGCAAAACAAAAACAAACAAACAAATCATAAAACGTAAAATGAAAACAAAAACAAAATTAAAAAGGAGAAAGAAACCAAGTCGTAGTTGGTTTTCTAGATAAAGGGAGGGGGGGTGAGGCAGGCAGGATGTGCCTTGTTGCATGGGGGGGGTTGGGGGGTGGTTGTGGAGAAGGGGTTTTTTTTTTTTAGGGGGTGGGGGTAGCTCACACCAATTCCTGCTGGTGTGGTAGCCCTCCCTCCCACCACCTCCCAAAACTGCACAGTCCAGTCCTTCTTTAGCGGTATTCTGAGAGCAGAAGGAGTAATGAAGTCCTGCAGACATCCGAGCCCCCGCCCCCCTTCCCCTCCCCCTGTGGCCATGGCGACGGCCCCTCCAGGGACCCGCTCATCTCTCTGTCACATGGTTGTGTGCGGCGGGGGCGGGGGCGGGGGCAGGGGTGGGGGCCGGGGGGGGCAGCGGGGCGCAGAGGACCTCAGACAGATCGTCCATGATTGCCGTCTCCTTAGGGTCCACCAGGTTGAATTCCCTGACGAAGACGATGAAGTGTGTGTACAGTGTGTTTAAGTGTCCCTGCAGGTCCAGCGCCACTGTCTCCTTAAAGTGCACCCAGTAGATGTGCGCCAGCACGTGGAACAGGTACCGGCAGATCTTCTTCACCAAAGACTCGAATGAGTTGGGAAACTCTTTACCTGCAGAGGAGAAAGGAGGAGGACTTTAACGCCTGCGCTGGAGACTGACGGAAGATTTTAATATCTCATATGATGACAAAAGCGACATACAGGCATGTAGATCAGGAATCTGGCAGAAATACAGTTTATTATTTGCTTAAAAAGAGGGACTTCTTTGACACCCCAAATGCAGTAAAGCCAGGCAGACTACAACTACATGGGTATTGTTTTATAGACATGTTTTGACAGATCTGTGCTTTTGTCAAGGGTTTGACACCGATATAAATGTCACAACATTGTTTTGTATAATTTTGTTTGAAGTAATAAACATGCCTGCTTGTTCAAGTTCATGTTATGATTTTACTACCAGCAGGAGTTTAACGGGGTGTTCTGTAAGTAGCGTTCCAAAAGAAAAAAAGCCGTTTCTCCAGCTAATGGGTGTGGTTTCTAAATCTGAGGGCCTGAATGGCAAAATGTTTATTCTGTGCAGCTGTGGTGTCTCTCTGTAGATACAATCGGCTGGTCTTACCAGTGCATACTTTAGGCCTGAATAAGAGAAAAAAATGATCTGACACTCAGTTTCCCAGATGCAGTAAAACCACACCAAGTAACGACTTCAAATTCCTTTGCTTTTTGCCTATTTAAATTGACTAATAAGATTGGGTAAAGAATAAAAAATTAAAAAAAGCAACACAAGTTCTTAGATTTTCTACACAAGGTTAACCACAAAGCAGCAAGACTCTGGGTCTCCACAGTGTAGATCTCATGGTTGTCCTTTTTTATTCAAACAGTAGGGGGCACCATTTCCATTCCTTTAACAGACAGACTAAAGCAGTGCCTCAGTGTAAGATCTAAAAGTGGCTGCAATGCAATGAATTGAACACAAGGGGGCAGTATTTGACCATACTCACCGTATTTTGTGGGAAAGATGTCTTCGTCCGTCACCAGCTTCTGCACCAAACTCATGACAAAGTCTACGTACTGCGGGGCCGTGCACTTGGTCTTCTTCCCCCTCTCGTCATACCAGTAGTATATCCTGCAGAGGAGAGACGGAGGCGAGAGTCAGGCTGGTGAGCTACCCTCTAACGGCCTCATCAACAACAGCACTGGAACAACCAAGCCAAGCTCCTAAACTTCCATCTCAGCATAGTCACTTCCCCAAACCACACACACACACACACACACACACACACACACACACACACACACACACACACACACACACACACTTCCCTGTAGCGTTATGCTCTAGGAACAGGACTAACACCGCGGTTGAAACCCCAGGTCGGCGCTCATGTTGCACCCATGCTCACGGTGCTTGACCTGATTGCGGCAGGGAAACATGCAGCTGTGTGAAAACGTAAATTGTGCAAATCGCTCCGGATTAAGGGCGTCTGCTGAGCCAAGAAAAAATGTCCTGTAACGCAACAATGGTGAGGAAGCAGTTGCTTCGTGGCAGGTATCCGTATTGTAAACACACACACACACACACGCACACACGCGCGCGCACGCGCACACACACACACTCTACAGTCCCAGGTGGATCTCTGTTTTCAGCAGGGCGATCATGAGCTGGGCCTGACACGGGCCTCCTGGACCGACTCACCCCGAGTCACGAGCGCTAACCTGACAATCACCTGAGCGCCATGACGTCTGCGTGCGTCTCGGGTGAACGCGAGCGACAACGAGGCCAGGCCGGGACGGCCTGCCGAGCGCCGCCCAGGGGCATGCTGGGTAATGGAGCTGTGCTACTGACACGCTGACCCTGAGGGGTGGGGGGGGGGTCAGGGCTAATGCCCAGGAATGCAGGAGGGAGTTAGCCACATAACTGACCCACAGGAAAGACCCACTTACCACTCTCTGGCATTAGGGTCACCCTGAACAAAGGGGGGGGGGGGGGCGGGGGGGAGAGCGGGAGAGAGCGAGAGAGAGAGAGAGAGGGCAAGTGCAAAAGAGAGAAAGTAAGAAAGAATGCAAGCAAGAGGATAAGATGATGATGATGAGTAGGAGGAGGAGGAGGAGAGTGGAACAGAGAGAGAGTGACAGACAGAAGAAGATGGGGAAGACACATGCAGAGTGTCCCATCTGAAACTCTGCAGAAAATTAAAAAAAAAAAAAAAAAAATGCATACCTGCAGTGGCCAACATTGGCCAGCAGGGGCAGCAGAGGCTCTGGGACAGATTTACGATGATGTGGGTTTAAATCAGGCTAACACAGGAATTGTGCTCTGGCAATCAAACATGGCAGGGACTCTACCTGACTACTATGAGCTACAGCGGAAAAAGCACCCCCCTTAATGTGCGGGAGACTTAGACACCGATCTGAGGGGTTTTTGGGGGGGTTTGAGAGGGGGCACCTGCAGGTGGAGACTCCTGTACTGAATGAGTTTGCATTCTTTACCTGCACTTCCTTCTGCTTCCCAATAAACCACCCAAGAGGGGGCAGCTCTACCTGTGTGTGTGTGTGTGTTTTTGTGTGTGTATAATAGTGGGGGTGTGTTTGTGTATGCAGGGGTAGGGGTGTGTGTGCGTTTACATGTAAGGGTGTGTGTGTGTACAGGTGAGGGTGTTTTTATTTATGCAGGGGTGTGTGTGTGTGCGCGTGAATGCGTGTGTGTACATGTGTACATAACAGTGGGGGTGTGTGGGTGTGCGTGTGTGTGCAGACATCCCGTCTGCAGAGGTGTGTGACAGAGGCCTAGTGACAGACAGCTCGTTCCCTGAGCAGACTACGACTGCCACATTCCCAGACGGCCCACGGCATTCTCAGACCACTCTACCTCCTGAGCACCCCCCATCCCCAACCCCCATGTCTCCGCCAATCACAGAGTGGGACGCCACCCAACGGCTCCCCCGATTGGCTGGTTCACACTGTTAGTGGATCACCTGAGGTAAGGCTCGCTGAACCGTCAACATAAACCAATTCTGAGGTCAGAGGCTTAAGGGGCCGGGGCGAAACACGGACAGACGATTCTGACCCTGCCTGCCCCACTGTGCGCGTGAGTTTAATGAGAAAACAGAGCATGCACTTTTACCTGGGGAGCAAATACGAAGAACACACTGTTAGCAAACACAGGTTCTACAGAGACACCAGATATTAGCCTACAGACTGCCAAACCCCACTGAAGAAAGACGACCTCTGCTTGGCTTGGAAACACCTAGCACGGGTTAGTCTCAGCGGCACAACACCAGATGCTGGCGACCTTCATTACGATGTTACGGTTTCGGCGATGGGGACGCAGCCGTTTCTGAGCTAATGGCAGTCTGCAGGCCCATAATGGCAGTGTCGTTACTGAGTGACAGTTCGCCCCCGCGTCTCTTCGTTTGACATGAAATGGCTACGCCTGCCGCAGGACTCGGTGATTTTCCAGCCTCCTGACGGTTTTGTTTGCTTTTCTTTGTCACGGTCGATTGAGTGTGATGGCAGGACCCACCAGAGATCTGGTTCTTCCTGCCTCACAAGGAGCTCGTCCCTAAAGGAGAGCGCCCGCTTCCCCGACTGGATCAACCTGTTAGGCTGACAGGCTAAAGCAAACCAGCCTGCTCCCTGGAGTTCCTGCATCCCCACAGCCAAGGAGTCTAAGCCAATGGGGTCGTCTCATCCCCCACACAAACCTTACCCTCTCGTGTCAGGCCCATAGTTATGATGTCATAAGTGTGAGCCGACCTATCATCTCACTCCAGACTCCCAACACTAATAAACCACACTCCCACAACAAAGAGAGTAAGTGAAATGATTAAGTGGCTACACTAACCAAATCAACCATCAAAAATCTGCAGGAGCCAATCAGATCACAGAATTCCTAGTCCCAGAAAAGGTAACAAGGTTATCCAGTTTCCCTATCAGAGGTGGAGAGTCTGAAGTCCGGACCACACAGAGGCTTAAGCACCGGCTGATGCCGGAGGCTGGGCGTGCTGTTCGGTTGTGTCTCCGGTGCGGAGCACGTTTTGGCACTCTCAGATGGCTTTGATGCAGGCAGGAGTGGAATCCCCCCTCTGTCTGTCGACTTGTGAGGCCTTTGCTTCAGTTTTACAGAGTCAGAGGCGGAACGGGGCACACTCCCTCCCCACACACGCACCCACCTCACGCCCACACCTCCGTCTACCTGGCAGCTCAACACAGGGGAAGAATCAGAGCAGTCTCTTTTAAAAGGTCGCCCGCGGAGCCTGCGGCCCGTTTGATCTCCGCTCCCCCGAGGAGCCGTCTCCTACCCACAATTCCCTTCAATCCCCTGCACCGTGCCGCACCACCGGAGCCAAAACTACACACGAAAAACAGTCAAACGACTGAGTAAATGTTCCAACACGACTCTCTCGTCATGGCAACGTCCTGAGATTCTTTTATCACTCTCCTAAGGGGCTCTCTGGTTAAACTTTCACCTAATCACCCAGATGTGTGTGTGTGTGTGCAGCTCCCACACTGTATGATAAACAACGCCCAGATGAAATCAAACATGTTGATAACGCTACAGATAACACTGGATTAGGTGGCTTTATGCAAAAGAGATGTAGCCAAGTTAGTAAAAATATAATCAGATCCTGATTACCTTCAGTTAAACTACTGCATATTAACTTGACATAAACTAAGATTTATAGCCAAGAAAAAACTCAGAGTAGCCTACTTAAATATGAGACTAAAACAAACCGTTTTAATTTCCTGAATAACTTCCATTCCCATTTTATTGGGTTTTTTTTTACCCCAAGGTTCTACTACAAGGCCATGTGATCTTGATGGTAGGACACAAAGGACCCCCCTGGTCGATCGGCTGTCCACAGTGTGCCTGCACAGAATTGGCACATTTATTTTGAAAAGCTCCTGTAATGTCATTTGCACTCGCCATGGTGTGACTGACTCAGTCAGACGCCAATCAGCTTGAGCTAAGCTTAGCATGTTGCTAACTTGCTAACAGCTTACAGTTTAAGGTTTTTGGGTGGAACTCGTGCTTGTGAAATTACATTCATCAATCTTCACACACAGAGTACCGTGTATTCTCTGTATGACTGCATGCACCGAACTATGACTTCCGTACCAAAATGGTTCGGGATGAACACACATACCGTAAACCCCTAGCGGGTGACATCACATGCTTGTCTGTGGTTTATGAACACAGAGACTTTCTGTCCTGGGGGGTGGGGGTACTCACGTATTGCAGGCTGTCATCGCTTGGCAGGTTTCCCCGGTGCAAAACTCTGAGATTGTGCTATACTGCAGGTTTATGAGATTGAAGAAGGTTGTTGCTGCAAGGAACAAACAAAAAAACAACACAGAAAAGCAGCAGGTGAGATAAAACATTCAACTTAATGCAACTAGGTGCTCCTATATGAATCTACCTTCACAAGAACTGCTTCAGCTACAGGTGGGCAATACAGCTATATACCTCACTCTTAGCTATGGACAACCTTCTACAGACACAGCTGGTAGAACCAAACTCTGTGCTGGTAGAATAAACTTAAGTGACAACAGGGTTTTTTTTTTTTTTTTTTTTTTTTTTTTTTAAGTATATGTTCCACCACACTAAAGAGAACGTAAGAGGCAGCTGAAAGATCAGCCTCTCTCTCTCTCTCTGTGTGAAGGTAGAGCTGCAGATGAAGCTGAAATTGTGTCAACACTCGGCCTCTCATTTCAAACACAGCACCTTCAGAGGGCCCAGCGCTTTACCCTAATCCTTGAAGCAAACGACACTGTAATTAGCGTCCTATTGTTAAAAGGCATTCATCTTATATAGGCGTATCGTTCGCGCGCGTCTCAACATGCGCGGCTTTCAACTGGCACATCTGATATTAAGCATTTAATTGCAGCCAAACGCAGAACGCAAACATTCCCTGCTGCACCAGGCTGCCGGGCTTCTCCTGAATTACAGACGTATTACGCTCCAATCAAACAGGCTTACGTAAGCCATTATCACCGAACATTTCATAGAACCAAAAAAAAAAAAAAAATCCACAATCTGTGTTTCAACTTGTCTAATCTTTTGTTTTATACAGCATTATGTAAGTGCAAAATAAAAACCTACCCTCCCCTCTGGCAAACACCTGGCTTTAAAGTCATTTCCAAAACAGACAGATACAGACACAACAAAAGAAAATTACCAAGTATTTTCCTTTGATTAAAAATGTTGTGAACATTAACTAGAAGCAAAATAGTGGAAAGTAATATAAGCATTTTTTCTTAAAGGGGCAGATTGGTTATAACCTTTTAATCAGCTGTTTCTCTTAAAGGGGAAGATGGGTTTGTACAGTAGAATATAATTCAGTTGTTTTTTTTCTGTTTTAACGCATCTGCCTCTTTAAGAAAAGCAATTTATAATTGTGATGCACTTAACAGTCAGGTTAGATGGGCTCATACAGTATAGTCAGTAAATATAGTGCCAAGGTGCCAAGCGCATCGGTGACATACTGTTGCTGGCGAGCCATTCGTTGAGATCAATCTCCCGGGGCAAAACCACAAGCTCCTTGAGGTCGAAGTCGACGACCCGTACTTTGGTGTACTCTGGCTCCAGGTAGTGCTTCTTCTCCTCAGCCGGCGGCTTCTTCCCATTGGGCTTCGTCTTCGACTTCCTGCAAAAAGAAAAAAAAACAGGAAAGAAGGCAGGGTTAAGAGTGGTGTGGGCAGACCATGTGCAACAAGGGAAGGCTCACAGGGACAAACATCAAAACAATAATTGTGCAAAATATCATGACAGATGTTTAATCGTGGGGAAAGACAACGTAAAGGCAAAAAAACAGCACTAACTCTCGTTTACGGTTTATATGTGTTAGAATGTCAGAATTCTAAGGATAAAACGAGAGTCAGAGAGCTAACTCTAAAGCTAAAACGTCCGAGAGCTAGCTCAGAAGATGAAATGAGTAGCAGTGTGCTAATGCTAAAGCTAACACGGGTGTACAAGAACTTACTTTAAAGCTAGAACATGTCAACGTGCTACCTCTCAAGCTCATTTTAGTTTGAGAGTTAGCACGTTGACATGTTCATGTTATTCTCTACACTAGCCCCCGGCCGACGCAGCAGGTTGAGGCTACTACACCTCTATCCCTGTTCCTAAGTACCTGAACAGGTAATTACATAAACAGGAAGCCCATTGGCCTGGTGCTCCAGGTGTAACCCAGGTGTTGACTGATTCTAAGCAGCAGGGGGGCTGTGCCACAGCTCTTCACACAAACAGGCTTTGTTGTCATTGTTTATTTAACAGATAAACACAATCACGTTCTGTGCTAGTTAAATAGCGTCCTCAACACCTCCCTGATTTACCTTCAGCCTCATTGGCTCAGCTCGGTCAGGTTAATTTACACACATTTTAAATTAATCTCTGGCTTCTAACTCGCAGCAACATATTTAAAATATAATTTATAATATTATTTCTGCTGTACTTCTCGATCGTTGAGAATGTTGTCTTCTGTTGATACAGACTTTAAGTTTCCTGCTTTTGTTTTGCCCTGATTGCTTCAAATTGTTGCTCCTTGTGAAGTTCTTTATGTATAACGTTTGCTGCAAATAGCCAAACGTTGCTACAGCCGCTATTTTTTTATTGTTACCATGACGGAACAAACAGGATATTGCACTTTCTTGCATGTTGTTGACAGTGTATCTGCTGGTAGAACAGAGCCATGCGGGAATGCATGGGAGTTCGTGGCGAGGTCTGGCAGATGCATAAACTGTGTGCGCTGCTCTTTGAGGTGGATTACAGACAGGGCTATAACAGAAGCCGCCATTTCCGCCGAGGGTACGAGTCCCCGGGCCCTGCCCTGACATTAGCGCCTGAACCGCAAACACAAAAAAACCTGCTCCTTTTTTTACTTCCCGGTGCTATTTTTAGCACTTTTGTGTAATGTTACGCCCCTGTCCCCACCCCCCTGTCCCCGCCACCCCAAAACCCCCGCAACCCCCCTCCTTGCGACCTGGGAGGCCTGTGTTAAACATGGAGAGAGATGCCGGCTCACAAACCCTGGAGTGTGTGGGAGGTGCCACAGACCGACAGCACTGCTCAAGCAGCGGTGGTCCTGGGCAACGAGCGTGCTCAGTAAAGACCTCCTGATGTGGTAGACCTACCAGCTTACAAGCCCTTTCCACCATCTCTTAGGTTAACCATTCATGTGTGATCTGCACCACTTTAAACAACAACATCATCTTTTTCCAAAACAATTAGATTTTTATGAAGCACACTTCATGTCCCATTTGCCCAAAGGGCTTCAAGACCAGGCACAAAAGAGTTAACTCCGCACCGCGAAACTACCCCGCCAGACACACTTGCGAGGTCTGTCTGAGCAGGAGTACACACAGTACCCCTCCGAAATCCAAACAAGCGCACTGCCCCTCCTCTGAGGCCCTTCTTGTGTGGAGTCAGCTGATCCTTATCTACGCGAACGTCAGCAAGAGAGCGCAAAATAAATGCCCCTTTTCATTTTTGAGTAAAAAAAAAAAAAAATAGAAAATAATAAATGAAAAAGGCCAACATCTTAGGGGCATGGGCATTTGGTAGAGGAGCTGGTGGGAAAGGGGGGGGTTGTTTTTTGGTCAACGTCCCGGTCCAAAAACAACACGAGGAGGCTTGCTGCAGTCCCAGGAGGGGGGCTGGTGGTACAAAGCCTGGTTCTGTGAGTCCGGCAGACGGGCTGGGAGCCCCTGGCCTTCACACAGCTGGGCTCTGTGGGCCGGCCTGCCCTTTCAGAATAGACCCCAGCCTTGTGCTCTCTACTCAGCCTCTATGCTGTGTACACTGCTGGAGCCAAGCCTCCCTAAACACACACACACACACACACACACACACACACACACACACACACACACACACAGGGGATCCACACTTTCTGAATTCATGATAAATAAGTAAATATAGATTTTCAGACTATCAATGTGTCTCATGCTGTAATTCTCACCTGCTATCAGCAGTCAAAAAAAAGGCTCTCATGTCTAGACATTTCATCACCATTTCCTGATTAATCAGGAAGGTACAACCCATTCCTGGAGTTAACCAAACGATCTGTAATTCTGAAACAGATGAACGGTGAGCAGCGAACGACCGTCTTGGCTCTACAGCACGACTCGTTCTCCCACACTGTAAATCAGGCTGGGTAAGAGCCTCGGCTGAATGACTGTAATGCACTGTACTCGGGCTTGCCCCAACATGCAGCCTACCAGCTCATCTGTCTGATTTGATTGTGATCGTGCTGCTTTAGCACGGCATACCGAGGGCTCGCCTGCGCGATTTAGCCCCCCCCACCCCCGACTCTTCCTCACGACCCAGCTACTGAGCGCCGAGTTTGCTTGAGGACGGCAAGGCCTTCCAGAATACGCCCAGAATTAAATTTATAACGCTTTTTTTTTTTCTCTTCGCTGACCTCGATTTCCGGCCTCTCTCTCTCTCCATGCACATTCTTGACTAAGCGAGGCATCACCGCCCTCCCCCATTCCCACTCTGCTCTCGATCCCGCTCCCTGACATGGAGCACAAGCTCCAGATCATTTGAGGAAAGGTTTATGTCTGCCATCTTGCAGTCTCGAAGGTGGTTAGCTGCACCTGCATTTTAGGAATTTACCTGATGTACAGACTTAAAGAGCAAGAGCTTACTGTTGTACACAGCTGGACAGTTACTGAAGCTGTTTAGGCAAATCTTTTCTCTTAAGGCCATGCCCAACCAGGGAATCAAACCTGCAACCTCTGAGTTAGAACCCAGTAAGCATGACTTTTCCATCTGAGTTGTGGAGATAATGCAAGGCTACCTGGGGCTAAAGGGAGATTTGAGGCACCATGCAGAAGCCTGGGGGGTGGCGTGTGGCGTGTGGAGGTTTTTGGAAAGGTATGCTACGTTGTTCCTTTGACAAGACATATAGCTCTCAAGTTCCAGCTTCAAACATTAAAACTCAGCAAGAAAAAAAACTTTTACGTTTCATAAAACACCACCCCTAGGCCCCACATTTTTGTCTTCACCTCTGACATTCAACATTCTGATGAGTACTCCGTCTCAGAGCGAGCAGCTCGCTTTAAAAGGCAGGATATGAGCAGCCCCGTCTGTCTGGCTCATAACCTAGCCTGCTCATTCTGAGGTGGCCCGGCCCAGCCCTGCCCCAGCTCCCGACCCTCACGGATCTGCGGATATGCTTTATTAATAATTAAACTGTCAGTTACTATTTCTGAGGAGTCCCACAGAAGAATGGGTGTGTGCGAACCGTCAAAAAAACCACCAAACCGACAAGATATATCCGCACCAATCAAAATGCAGGAGGCGTAGGTCATGATGTAAAGAGCTGTTTCAGAGTTTAAGCATCTGAAGGTGAGACTAGGATATGAGTGGGGTGGGCGCACCTCTGGGCTCTGGAACGTTCAGAGAAGGGGGGGGGCAGCTGTCACGCTCAGCTGGCACAGCATGGGGGGGGGGGGGGGGGGGGAAGAACCAGCTGCTGCCCCCGGCCTCTGTCCTGGGAATGGGGTGGTGGGGGGGGGTGTGGACCCCCTTTAACTGACTGACTGCCACAGGTGGGAAGGGAAGGGAAGGGAAACCCGGTCACCACAGCCTCAGTTCCCCATTATAAATCAAAGACCCTTCGCAGATAAGAAGGTCCCCTGCTGCTGTGTCGCAAAGCACATCCCTCACTGAGCTAAACAAATAAAACAGGCTTTATACTCCTGTTAAATCATTCACAAGGGCAGAGCTGCTGGTCTATGGTCAGTTTTGCATTTTAGCTCATAATGGATAAGGTTTATTCATGGGCTGAGGAAGACTGATCCTGGATCAGCACCTCTATTCTGAGACAGTTTTTGCAAATGGACGCTGATTGTTTTTAAAGTGCTGCAAACTCGAATAAAAAAAACTAACTGACAGTACCCCTACTCGAGGTGAAAGCTGGAACTCGAATTTCACAGAAGAGCAGTCAGGCCCATTCTGCTCAGGGTGGTTCTGTAGTGCCATATACAAAGCACACTGTCCTCAAGAGAAAAACCAGCTGTTAGTGCGAAAACAGCATGGCTATTCGTTACGAAACAGAGAAAAAGGGACATAAAACATAAAAAGGGAAAAGGAGGACTTTTTGGGAACACTTACAGAACTGTGCAAGGATCAAAAGCGTAACATCCAGAGAAATCTCATTACTGGTGAAGCTGGAGATAGTCCCATATTTAAATCGATTTACAAGCTGAAGAACAGTACAGGCTTGAGGGCTGAGCACCATTTCTAAAGGGGGGTCACTCACACAGAACCGCGGAAGGCTGCGGCCCATCCAGAGCCCCTGGGTTCTGCCTTACGCCGTCCCCTCCGCCTCAGCGTGGCACGGCAGAGACGGGGCTACCCTTGGGTTAACTCAGAGGAGGGGAAGCAACAGTGGAGCTACTCTTGGGTTAACTCAGAGGAGCGGAAGCAACAGTGGAGCTACTCTTGGGTTAACTCAGAGGAGGGGAAGCAACAGTGGAGCTACTCTTGGGTTAACTCAGAGGAGGGGAAGCAACAGTGGAGCTACTCTTGGGTTAACTCAGAGGAGGGGAAGCAACAGTGGAGCTACTCTTGGGTTAACTCAGAGGAGGGGAAGGAACAGTGGAGCTACTCTTGGGTTAACTCAGAGGAGCTGGAGCAGCAGTGGAGCTACTCTTGGGTTAACTCAGAGGAGGGGAAGGAACAGTGGAGCTACTCTTGGGTTAACTCAGAGGAGGGGAAGGAACAGTGGAGCTACTCTTGGGTTAACTCAGAGGAGGGGAAGGAACAGTGGAGCTACTCTTGGGTTAACTCAGAGGAGGGGAAGGAACAGTGGAGCTACTCTTGGGTTAACTCAGAGGAGCGGAAGCAGCAGCCGCAGCTGTAAGAACTGGCACTGCATTCCAGGGGGATTAGAAGGCCTTTTCACCAGCGTGTCCTGGCCTGTCTGACTGCTGCCACTGAGGGCTCCATGCCTGTGTTTACAAAGCACCTCCAACAGCAACATAGGCTGATCTAGGATCAGTCCTTCACCTGTACGTCTCCTCACCTCTACTATTATAAGCTGAAAGGCAAAGCTGATCTCAGATCAGCACCACCAGAGCAGATCTAGCTATGTGCCACCAGTGCTGCCATCGCAGTCCAGACACTCTGTTTGGGGTAAAAAGTCGTAAAAGTCGCCCTTTCCGACCGACATCCAACAGCTCACCAGTCACTCTGCCGAGGCAGGCTCTTAAGCAAGCGCAACGTGACTCAGGTACCGAAACATCCAGGCATCCGGGAACACGAGCTGAACCCAGACAAAGAGGATGAGACATTTCTAAGGTAAAGCAGGCTGTTACTACACACCCCCCCCCCCCCAAGTTCCCATGAAATTCCCAGTCTCTGGTTCTTTGACTGGCCCTCCATCCCCACCCCAGGCCCGGTCAGAACCTCACCCACAGATGGTGAGCTGGTTTCTGGCCTGGGCGCCAGGGCTTGTGCCCTGGTATGGAGACGCACAATACCTTTTATGGCCAACACTTCTCAGTCTGCGAGAGAGCCCACTACCGCAAGGGGGTGGCGGGAAAGGGCGGGGCAAGGCAGTCGCTGGCATTGGGGCAGGGAGCGAGGGATGGGGTGGGGGTCATGAAGTTTTGCTTTTTCCTAAAATAAACTAATGGCTCAAGAATTTCGTCTCATACTGCGCAATTTTTGGGAAAGAGATTTGAAAAAAAAAAAAAAAAAAAAAAAAAAACAGAACAGGAAACTATTTCAGAGTGCACAGCACTTCCTTACACAAAGCACCCGAAATGTTTAGACTGCTCTGACTCAGATTAGAACGCTGATAATAACAATTATAATAATAATGGTGAAACTCTTTTCTCAGAATAAACCGTACATAAAACATGCTGTCCTGGAAACTTTTGTTTCTCAATCACCATTAGCCTCACGCCAAAATCAGAATTCAGTGGGACACACAGAAGCAGCTGTGCTCCTCTTACACGGAGCAGGAGAGGTGGAGAGTGAGAGAGTGAGAGAGAAAGAGAGAGAGAGAGAGAGAGAGAGGGAGAGAGAGAGCACACAGCTGGATGTTTAAAGACAAAATTCCTCTGAAAACACCGGAGCTCCCAGACTCAGTTGGTTTATTGGCGATGCCTCATACTTTCACAACCTGTTAAAAGTGGGACACGCAATTCAACATGGAGCGTAAAAAAAAATACAAAACGTTTTCTAAAAGGTTTACGTGGAACAAATGTAAAACAAGGAGTGGAGCCAGCCAGGAGGTAGTGAGCACTGGTTTCCATGGGTACTGGTTCCATGGGGACAGAGTGATTTAGGGGGCCCAGATCTGACCAAGGGCTCATTACAGAGCGATCGTACTCCCTGCATTATGGGGGAGCAAACAGGGAGGAGAGAAGGCCAGCACCAGCTCTCATTCACACACAATAACGCGGCGGGCGCCCCTGTCCACTGTGGGCACGGATACGAGCAGAAGCAGAGACGGTGAGCGGGATTAGAGAATGAACGAGGGAGGGATGGAGAAAAGCCGAGGGCAGCAGGAAAAAGAGACAGAAGGAGGGAAAGTACAAAGGGTGAGAGAGAAAGATGGAGAGAGACTTGGAATACAGAAAGGGACTGAAAACAAGAGATCAACAAGAGAGTTAAAAGAGAGAGAGAGAGTGTGGAGGCTTTACGGTCATTGCTCCTCAGAGACCTTGCTGACAGAGGGGAGTCGACTCTAGGGGTGGGACAGCATCTGTCCCAGAAGGCTTTTGGGGGTTTGGTGTGAGGTGGGGAGGCAGGTCTGTAACAGGACCTTAGAGGAGAACCCTGTGTCTTCCCTTTCAGCGGGCCTGCGAGCACCTGCCGCTACCTGCTATGAGCCAACAGGAGTCTGACATGGCCGCCACTGTCCAACGCAACCCTTTAGCCCAGGGAGGGTGACCCGACCCCTGCTTAAAATTAAGAGTGGGGAGGGCTGAGGAGGGGCTTTGAGATCAAATGCTGCAGAGCAAGGACCAAATTTCACCATGGTTACAGGAGCTAGGGTGTCATTCCAATTTACTATACCCAGAGAAAAAAGGAAAAAGAGAAGTAGGAAAGCAATCTGGGTTATCTTCTATGTGTTTAGGACCTGTGAGGATTTCGAACACAAAGGCAGTTTTAGGGGGAATCCGTCACTGTCCCCACTGACTGCCGTGCCCAAGCAATACCCACAACACAGGTGGGTTCTACAGGGTTCTCCAGACCTGGCAACCCATGGCATAAGAGGATTATTCAAATTTGGCAACCCTGGGGGGAAAGCATGCTGTAGAAAAAAGCAAGAAGCTTCGGCGGCACACATTTGACTACGATTAAATTAAATGAGGTATTTTAACGACCTGCTGAAAGCACACAGTTTAAAAATAGGTCCCCAAAAGTTAGGCAGGCCTGGGCCTCAGGGAGGATGTGGCCCTGCACTGCATTCTGGGTCTGTTTCCAATTCACCCAGCCGCCGCATTCAGGACCAGATATACACAGCACGACCTCTCTTACTCATCTTCTGCTCAAAAACAACAACAAGACAAGTCTAGTTAAATCACAGACTTAGCCTCGGCAAGACAATGTTGCCTTAGCCCAGTCTATATCGCGCTAAAGTGCGCATACCGTGACTGCTATCGCATACACAGCCTGCTGTTTCATCTCACCACAAACGCTGAAACGCTAACAAAATTCCATCAGCGCTGCACTGACGCGCACTCTCCTGCCAGAAAATGTCAGGGAGCAAAAGAATAATCCAGATTCCATGCTTTATTACAGCATTATATAATAACGCAACAAGCGCCGGGCCAATTATTTTTCTTGTAAGTGATCCATTTATTGAATTTTGACGCCACAAGCTGTGGCGCGATCCCAGAGCCCCAAGCATTCGGGTTGCGAAACCGTTGGCTAATCTAAACAGCAACAGTAGGCCGGAAAGGAAGCCTGATTGTTAGCATATGGATGCGGTCGGTTCTATTTTGCGACTTGAATGACTGCATCCACGGATGCTTGTACTTATGACGACTGGTTGGGGGGGGTAAGGAGGGGGGCAAAAAATGAAGCAGAAAAAGAAGCTCTTGAGCCGTGCAAATAGCATGTTTTTAAGTTGTGTCCTGCTGTCTACATGACGGAAATCTTCGGCGCTGGCGGTCTGTTTTCGTTTCCTCCTCCACATGCCCTAGATTACAAACTTGGGCTGTTTTTCAGGACAGAAATGGAACAGACTCTGCACTGCTTGAGAAAACCTGGAAGTGAACATCACGCGTCTAATTCGGGTCCAGTGTGAGGACCGCGCTTCCCATTTCAGGGCAAATTCAGAGCGGTAATAAGAGGGATTCCGAGAAAAACGGGCCTCGAAGTTTTCTGTGCGTTTCAGATCTGGAATCTGAGCAATTCAAACCATCCAAAATGGGCAACCATTCCCAAAGAGTGAGCTTCAAAAACAAAAAACAAAGTCTTAAAAAAAAAAAAAAAAAAAAAAAAAACAAGAAAAAAAAAAACCAACTACCACTGGCGCATGTTGCGCAAGGGAACATATTTTCCATACTGAAGAACGGGCCAAATAACAAAATGCACACGCCCAAAATCAGTGAAGAGCCTTTAAAGGAAACACAATTAACGGCTGGAGATTCCATCAACACACTGAAAAACAGCCTTCCGTGCAACACTGGAACCTAAAAAGACCTTTACATGTTGGGCTTATCTGAGTGCCCATTGGCTTTTCAAGGCTATCCTAAACATTTCTGCTGACGAATATACATAAGTCAGATCTTTGTGCACTGGATGCTAGGGGGCGCTGTTGTGCAGGTGCACTCCCTCTCATTCTTCTGTGTTTCTATGAACTGAAGGGCAACGCTGTGAACTTCCTGTGCGGTCACACGAGAGGGGGATCCGCCGGGCCTGGATCAGATTTCCTCCTCAGCTGTGCTCTCCTGAGACGATACGATGGCGTGCTCCAACAAAACCCCACAGTCAACTGACTGCCCTTCAGTTGGCCTACCGTTAGCCGAAGGCCAGCCCGTTAGCATTTAGCGTCCGTAGTGAGACATTAACAAAATGGAAAGCAACACGCATGCTAATCGGTAGTCTTTAGCCTGAAGTATGTCAATACCCAAACAGCGGGCCAGGACCTCCTGCTCAAGCCATCGGGCTTATCAGCAGAGCAAAGCAACTGCGTTTATCGGCTGGTGGGCTGGGAGAATTGTCAATAAAAAGCACCTGATCACCGGGCTCAACGCTTTTTAGGTCACGAGTCCAGGCGCTCCAAGGCTATCCGTTTGGTCTTTTGGGTAGCGGCCCAAATCGCGCAGGCATGCAGGCTCTGAGAAGCACGGGCTGAAATTACCACCCTGTTTTTACCCAGTAGTCTCTGCAATCGGCTGGGTCTCAGAACCCCATTGTGACTCTGGACCAGGTCCCTCCGGAGTGGGCCACACTGGAACCAGAGATCCTACAAACGGTCCATACAGTCAGCTTCCCATCCACTCCATCACTACAGCAGGTTTCTGGGTGGTAAATGCACTTTTGGGTGCTGTATTACAGCCCATAATGTCCATTGCCATAGTGCTATACTTGGGTCACACCCATTATTGAATATTCATAATCAGATGATACAGGGAATACACTGTTAAAGTTTTGGGTTTGGCAGTAAGGCAGACAGAAATGTCAAGAAAAAAACTTAAGACCATGGACTTAAGTAACTACAAGCTCTATGACATGACTGACGCATTTTTAAAGGTATTTAGTGAATGTTTTCAATTCAAACCGACTTCCAGGAATAACACTTGTGGAAACAAAAAGCATGCAGTGTCTTTAAACTGATGATAAAGGGAGTGGGACAGGGGGAAGAGGCTGGTACAGGAGGAAGCAAGGTGGGCTTTCAGCTTCCAGCACTTCAGTGCTTCCTCGTATGACAGAAGGCCTGCGGAGGGAACCCCGCGATGAGCACACAACCAGGGACAATCAACATCACAACAGCCACCTGTACCAAGGGCCTGGCCTGGTGCTTACAATGCATTTACAACCAGCCCGCCCCCAAACATTCCTCTGCCCGCCCCCCGCCGCCCCCACTTCCCCTCCGCCCCAGCTCAACTACACCTGCGCATAAATAAGCCTGTCCCAATGAGAGCAGCTATCCTGGAGTGGGGGGGGGGGGGGGTTGGGGGTCCAAAGCTAAATGGGCAGAAAGAACTCACTCACGCTGATCACATTTAAGGGCAGTCTGAGCCAATTCCTGCACATTCCAGCAGGCCTGCAGTTTGAGTTAGCGTCACGGAAATACACCGACACACACACACTCGCTCTCTCTCAAACCTCACACACACACACACACACAGTGTTTAAGCTGACAGTGCCCTCTTCTCTCAGTCTCTCAAAAAATTATATTTTTATAATTCGCGGGACCCATTTCAGAAAGCTTCACACCTGATGATTATCGTAAAGTACCTGTTCAAAAGTAGTTTAGCATTCATTACTGAGCCCACTGCACATGCAAACTCCACATGAATGCTAGAGATCCACAACATGCTACTGCTGCATGCATACAAGTCAAAATATCATTTTGTGTTATCTAATGAAATGCAAATTACAATAATTTTCTCTGAAATCTGCACTAATGAATTACAAGCAGCACTTCACCTCTACTAACTGCACACTAGCTTCTGTCCAACATATTGTCGCCTTTTGGGTCTTCCCAGAATGCATAAATTAACAAACTCAATATAAGGTCACAAAAATGGCTCCGATTTTTTTTCTTTCCAAAACAGCTGATTTCACATGACAGGGCTGAGCAGCCATTGGCCATTTTTAGTTCTAAACTGCTTCTTTTTTTAATCTAATCTCAGTGTGAAGTCTGGGTCATCTCATGGATCTATATACAAAGTGTTTCATAACAGACTGCACTTCGTACCCATGAATACAACTGAACATATAACCGAATGTAAAAATTCAGTCTACATTTGCAAACATAACCTATTCCAATTTTAACTGAGTCTTACACACGTAGTCAGACGTTGTACAAGCAATCAATAACTGAGCTAGCTAAGCACACCTGGAAAAGGTAAAACACGAACGCTAAGGTCTCCTACTTAAAAATCTCATATCTGTTCACTCTCGGGTAAAACAGGAACAAGACCTTTAATTATTTAGTTGCAGTAGGAGCAAAGGGTTGTACTCTGGTTTCACCGCTGCCCTGTCCTTCCACTCCGCGGTGCGCCCCAGGGTAACAGGCAGGTATAAGTTTGAAACCTGTCAGCTACGAGCAACAACAAGTCAAACTTGCGCTAGAATCGGATTATCGCTGACCCAGTTAGTCAAGGTATACGACGGAATTTCCTTTTCTACGTCCATACTCCGTAAGACCCTGTCATCTGGGGGTATAGAAAATGCGAATTCCTGTGCAGCTACAGCTCTGGAGTTAATGCATGAAGTGTGACAATTACAAAGAAGAAATTCTGATTTAAAATTTGTTATTCCAAATAGTCTGTTGGGAACAAAAACGGTGACGAATAACTGAAATCCAAACGATTAAACGTGACTGTAGCCCCCACTTGTACTGTAAGAAACCAGATTTGAATTAAATGCTGCCAGAAAAATATCAAAAATAAATTCTGAATCGATTCAGATCGCCTTGCTACAGTCGAGATGCAGTGTACATTCTTACAGAATCCTTATCGGAAAAATTATTATCCTACTTTTATAAGTATGGTTGCTTGGACAAACTTGAAATGACTTCTGAGCAACGTGCTAACATTGGTTACTCGGTGTTGAAACTTCCGTTACATTAAACGAAAATGTGTGTACATTGTCATCTGTAAGGTATAATCATAACGATGAAAGAAATCGATTCCAGACGATTCACACACCGTGAGGTCCGAACATTTCTCAGTCCACGGAATCGAAACTTACCCACTTCTAACACAGGGCACGTTTCCCAAACCGTCTCTGATGCAACAGATACCATCGGACAAAAACACCCCAGATGTCAACTATAAAAAGCCACATGCATTCAGCTTATATTTACCTCAACACTTTTCCGACAGCCTGGAGGACCATTTTGCAACTTAATCCGTTTTTGGGGGTTTTCTGCGAGAGCAGCGCCGTATTGTCTCCCGGAAGGGTACAGTGGTCTCCGACCATGGTCACGCAGACGGCTCCGGAGGCACCGGTAGGGTCGGACTGCACACTTTCCTGCTACTTGTGCGAATGCAGAGTTGCTGTTCGCTCCCATCTGCTCAAGAGATTCTTTCGGGAGTTTTGCCCGAGCCGGCCCCTTTCACAACTTGCAGCCAATCAGCAGGCTCGAGGGGCGGAGTTGAGACAACAAAAAGAAAAAAAAAAAAATGGAGACGCACCACAACACGCCACACAGCAGGACAAGTCCCGGGTTGCCTGTTTGGACACTGTGGATCTTTGTGGTTTTATTTTCACCTACGCTTCCTCGAAACTGTCTCAAGGCAGCATTGTGCGAATTGATTCTGGCGACCATGAAGGATTTTGCTAACTTAACATGAAATTGTTGCCATATCGAGAACATGGACACATTGCCAAATACAGATGTAAATTGTTGCTACACAGCTGCAGAACACACATTTAAAGACTCCCTACTTCAAAGTCCACAATAAAAAAAATAACATTTTCTGGCTACACTTATTTCTCATATTTCAATGAAATTATCTGGAGCACCAGAAGAAACACAACTTGCAGCAAATCAGACAGTGAGTTATTGATTAACCTGCAAACCTACAGGTGACTGACAAAGACTCAAACCCCACAGCAAACAAACGTACGGCTTTCATTAACACTTCATCCCCAATGAGAACACAGAACAGGATTCAGCAGCACATCAGCCTGTGCAGTATCCCAGCTGCACACCTCTCGGAGCGCGTGTAATCTCAGCGTTACGGAGGAACCGTTTAGGCCCATTAGGGCTAAGCCCCCTCTTCCCATGCAAGCAAACTGGTCGGTCACTTAACATGGATTATCACCCTGAAACAGCTGGTGGCTGTGCGCTGCTATGGCAACATGCAATCTGCCCCCACCTGATTAGGGCCGAGGGAGAGAGCGAGAGAGAACAGGAGAGGGCAATTAAAAGCAGCCCCCAGCCTCGCTTTCATGCCGGCCCCAGGGATTAACTCAGGGGTTTCAAAAATAAATAAATAAATAAAGCAAAAGTGGAAAGGACCTGTTGGCCGCGGTTTTCACTTGCCAGAGATTGCTTTCAGGAGAGATCCTCATTTTCTACCTGGGGTGGGGGGTGGGTTTAGGAAACCTGCGCCTGATATTACTTTAGTCCTTAACTGGGTCTGGTTCTGGACTGAACTGGGAAACCTTATCCCACATCAGAGGTCTCCTTCGGGGCCCGGTTCTGAGAGCACATGACTTCCCTTTCTGTCTGAGACTCTCGTCCACTGAACACAGTGAGACTACAGCCCCTTTCATTTCTCCATTAAACATTTATTCGTTATGAATTACGGTGACGTTGCTCTTAAAGCACAGCTAAAATGCAGCCGTCTATTTTGATGCTATATTTGATTGTTTTTAATGGTACCATTTTCTGTTTGATGTTACATCTTTAAACATTTCTACACACGTGGCTAAATTAATTTCCTCATGTGGGACAATAACATCTAATCAATGCGACCAAACATAATGAACTTACGAAAGTGGCTTTGAGGAGATTCTCATGCGCTGTACTACAGAGTTTTGATGCCGTGTCTTTTAAACTCAGGGCAATGGATCATCCGTTGAATTAGTAAAGACAATTTAATGTTGTGTTTACTGAAAGATTAAAGTAAACTTATTCAAAGTTAATAAAGTAGTACTGAGAGCAGCTCCATTAACTGCTAAAAACTGACCTTTCTGAACCAATAGAAAGTCTTTCACTTCAAAGCGAAACACGGGTATCGGTTCAAATCAGCGACTGACAGCTCTGCCCAATTTTGGATTCATGAGCGTCAACTCCCGACTCTCTAAATCGACGCAAATGCAAATGTTTCTGAGAACGGGCTCTGCACCTGCACAATTTGTTGATTACGTTGTGAGACGTCTTATTTGTTTGTGACTCTGAATTCCATTAGTTGCAGTGATAAAAGACAGCAGGCAGACCACGGAAAATCACACTAAGGCATTTCACTCACTCCAAAAGCCATTAGAAAGAGCGAACAGTGAGTGGATTCTCCATAAAGCCTAGCTCAAGTAAATATTGCATGGCTTGTCTTCGAGGATGGCCTACTCCTAATGTGTTGATCATCTATCGCTGTTTTAAAGGGCCTTTATTTATTTATTCAGCCACCCCCATCTTGTATTCAGTCAAACAATGGAAGCCTGGAATTTTTTGGAGACAGCCGAGCGTGTTGCAACTCGACTTTGCGAGAGTGAGTAACTGCCGTTTGGAAATTTGAGTGCGTCAACGTGAAGGCCTCGAGGCTGAGGATACTCGTGTGGAGCTTCAATGCCTCATCGCTCTTCCTGGGCACGTCTATCTGCTAGAGGGTTTTCACTCAATTACAACACAGTCTGACACCTTTAACGGAGATGATGCACTTTGTCGAGTTTGTGTTTATGGTTCTCTGCTATACCTGTGACGCATTTCAAATAGCCATCACAGCTCACGTCCCTGCTAAGTTCTTAACGACTGCTATTTGTCACATGGCTTTCCACGCTCACACGTTTTGGCCCGGTCGTAATTGGAGAGAAAAGGGTTTTTTAACTAACTTATGAGGTTAAAAAAAAAGGTGAAAGAAAGGATATAGTAGGAAGTAAGATGTTTTAAAAAAAACCCAAAAAGGTGGTTTTTAAAAGGTCCTAATGATGACATGTGAGGTATGACGAAGCCGGAAGCAGAAGGAACATTAGAGATGGAAGAAGCAGAGTGGTATAACTGCAGTGCGGGGACAGCGCAGGAGTGAGAACCGCAGGAGACAGGAAGACAGTGACTTAAGCGATGCTCACAGGCACACATCCTGAGTCATGGCCCCTTTCTGCAGCGGCAGACCTGAGAAATACCAGCGGACTGCCGTAGCATTTACTTCAACAAAGGAGCTCTAATCTGGGTCCAGGAGCTGGGAGGGGTGGGGGTGGGGGTTGCTCTGATCTAGCCCACCGGCCCAGAAGACCTTTCAGGAGCAGGGGTGGTGGAACAGGAACGCAGACAGCCAATTGGCCGCAGGTCCTCATGCCACCTGGCTCCATCTGACTACCCCATATGGATGAAAAGGGGGTAAGAGAGGGACTTGCACTGGGAGAGCCAATAGGAGTGACCGGGGGTGTGGTTATGCAAATTGAGTGGAGACAGACACTGGGAATATGAGGCCTCTGGGCCCCCCATCCCAGAGGGCTAATTTTAAACTTGGGCAGCTTGAACCGTGTGAAAAAGAACAGACCGGGACAGAATGCGAACCTCTGGCGTGGGTCTTATCGCACATACTAGTCAGGTACAAACCCTGTTATTTTTGTTATGGGGAATGCCACATACATTCCTGGATTGTTTGCTTTTTTGTGGTTTTGTTTTGATTCTTGTCGCAGTTGGTGCATGCACAGAAATGTCAGGCTTGTGACGTGGTGCGTTATCTGCGCGGGAACCTAATGAAGACTTTTAAAAAATCTGAAAAATTGATCGACCCACACAGACGCAACGGGTTTCCCGTGATGTGCAAGACTCCTGGTGCGGGCTCACTATTGCAACACAACACAGGAAGTAACCCCCGTGATGGTGCGTCACAGGTAAAAATAGCATATCTGAGTGGAGATCTTTCCAGACACCTAAAACTAGCATGTATGCGTGCACACACACATTATACACATTCTCCAACAGATACCAGCTGGCCCTCTCTAACGTCTGTGCAATAGTTGTGGACGTCATGACAACCAATGCTCGTCCAAGGTCATTTTCTCTGGCGCTGCATCAGCCGGAGAGAGCGTTAACTCGGCCTGATGATGTCACAGGCTTCGACTTTGATCCACGCCAGGCTCCGGACGGCATCCACAGACCGTCTGGTTAACAAACTCTCACGTCTCAACTCCACCAATTACGGCCAGGTAACACGCACCTTCGGTGGTGTCAGACGTCTGAGGGTGACCTCACGGGCCTGACAGCTCATCCTGGCTGAAAGCGCATATCAGCTCAAAGCACAATATGATAAGAGTCAAGGAGAACACCTGGTTAAATAAAGCATCCAACATTTTCTGGAAAAAAAAAAAATTCCAAGAAGTAAAATCACAAAATGACAAGAATTTCAACAATGTTGGCCAGATCAACGGGCTTCACTGTGGACTCTAAATGAGAATTTGTGACCCAAGGGCCGTGTGTGTATGTGTGTGTGTGTGTGTGTGTGTTTGTATGTGTGTATGTGTATGTGTGTGTGCGTGAGTGGGTGTGTATGTGTGTGTGAGTGTGTGTGTGTGTATGTGTATGAGTGTGTGTGGGTGAGTGTGTGTGTGTGTTTGTATGTGTGTGAGTGTGTGTGTGTCGGTGGGTGGGTATGTATGTGTGTTTGTGTGTGTGAGTGAGTGTGTGTGTGAGTGTGTTTAAGTGTGTGTGTGTGGGTGAGTGTGTGTGTGTGTGTTTGTATGTGTGTATGTGTGTGAGTGTGTGTGTGTCGGTGGGTGGGTATGTATGTGTGTTTGTGTGTGTGAGTGTGTGTGTGTGTGTGTGTGAGTGTGCTTTTGTTTGGAGGCACCTGTTTAACACAGACACAGATGTTACTGGATGGCTTATTTTCTGAATTAAATGAGTTCTTTCGAAAGGCACGGTCTTGCCGACAGAGTTATGCAGTGACTTATGACTCTCATCAAAACCAGGAAACATTTTATTTACCTACAAACTGCTCCCTACATTTCCCCTCTGTCCAGATCACATCCCTCCCTCCGGAGCGCTCTTAAAATGTGATCAATGACTCGCAGCTGTCGCAAACACAACAAAAATGCATCAAAATAAAAAGGGCGGCTGAAACAGGATGGCAGTCGCTTGCGTCAAATCTGACTCAAGGAGGGTTTGTAATCACCCACAATGCTTTCAAAGCCACATCATTACCAGTCATGTTGTCAAAGAGATAACTTTGACAAGGAGTATTGTCCTTGACAAACCATCTTCCTGTGTGAGAATCACTCAAAATGGTAGATTTGTCATTTGCAATCCTCAGGTGCTTCAAAAAAAAGTCAGCTGGCAAACTCACCCTTTTCACTCTAATGAATGATATACTTTACAAAGACAATCCCTGACAAACAGGCTCACAAAACTGGTTGGGTCTGAAGATTATAAACCATTATGGCCTGTAAGGGTTTAAGGCAAAGACACACAGCCATACATTCCAGCCCTTTGGTGTGTTTTTTTTGTGTCATTTGTCCTGTTTTGTGGCAGGTTCTGGTGGAATGTGGCATTAAAATTTGGGCATTCTAACTCAGGAGGAAGAAGAACAGAACAGAAATCATATTCATAATGCCAGCCAGTAGAACATAAACGATAAAAACTCCCTTCTTTGTGTTTCCAGGAGTGACGTGACCGTGGGTGCGCAGCAGGCACAGGGCATGGTCAGCGTGAAAGCGGAGTCTGTGCTTTATCAGAGACTCAGAGGCCAGCGAGATCGCTGAGGATGAGCCAGCCTAATGAACACAGCTTAATCAGGACTCCATAACCGCAAACCGGCCAATCGCGCCACGGCCGCAGGCCGCCGCAGGCCACGCTCAGCGTTTAACGAGTTAATTTTAGGAGACAGCAGCCTTCTTTTGATCTGAAGAGCTCACTCTTTCACAGAAGAATCCCAACAAATTCAAACCTGTTCTTCTCTCTCTCACTTACTTTCAAGTTCTCCTTCCCTCGCACCATTTCTCTCCCTTCATTGCTCTTCCTCTCTCTTCCCTTTTTTTTTTTTATCTTCCTTCCCTCGTTTTTTTTTTTTACCCCCCTTATCTTTCATTCCCTCTTTTCTTTGTTTCTCCCTCTTTCGCACCCTCACTCTCTCTACCCCCCTTTCACTCTCTCTTTATCACTCCTGCGCTCCCTCCCTCCATCCTGTGTCAGGGCAGATGGAAGGGGGCGGGTCCTACCCCCACCCCCTGCGCATACCTGCGCAGTCAGGGCAGCAAGCCGAGACACGCTCCTGCAGAAACCTGCCTGTCCTCCGCCACAGAAACGCTCAGACTCAAACTGAAACTCGCACAGAGGGCCAGGAGGCCAAACAGGGCGAGCGAAAGCAGGGCATATCTGGGGCCTCAGCCGGAGATAACCCTGTGTTTATTTGAGCAGAGTGCACACGCCATCCCGAGAGCTCTGCTGGTGTCTGTCCCTCACGCACCCCCCTCCTCCTCCTCCTCCTCCTCCTCCGTCTTCATCTTCACTTCAGAACTCTGCAAAATGGGCTGAAGGGCCTCCCTGTTATGCCTTCAATTTTGGCTTTTAAATTTACATATATATTTTTTTTTTTAAATGGATCCTTCTTTTGAAAGCAGATAAGAGCACTGATATGATTACAGTTTAAAAAAAAAAACCCTAGATTCCCGGGCTGACAGATTAGAACTGAGCAAATCATGGATATTAAACATTAACCATTCTCTGTAATTAAAACACAAACTAAAAATACCCTTGGTGGTTTACTGGAAATTTAACAATGATGGATTTACTGAAACGAACAAGTGTGCTACAGAGGGAAGAACTGAAACATGTAATGTTTGAGGTATGCAACAACAACAAAGATGTCTTAGAGCCACAGACCAGAGGAGCAGAGAGGGAAATGGAGGAAAATGCTAATAGCTCTGTGGGTGAAAATGTGTGCTTTTGTTTACAGCTCAGCCCTGGCTCCTATTAATGGATGGAATTAGACAATAAAGCAACAGCGCTGAGGGCGGAGGAGGAGGAGGAGGAGGAGGAGGAGGAGGACGAAGAGGAAGAGAAAGGCTGTCGGCACACGACACTGCTGCCCTGAGCCGCACTCAAAACTCTCCCAGAATTCCTGAGGGTGGCGGGCCCGCAATGATTTGGGGGGGGGGGGGGGATTGGCTCACAATACCCGTCGTAACTCAACGCACAGTGAGGCCTAAACAACACGCAACCTGAGCCTGGATCTCACACTGCAATGGGAGTCAGCCATGTGACAAAACATGAATCCCCCCCCCCCCCCCCAACACACACACACACACACACACACACACACACACTCCAGCATCCCCAAACCTCTCAAAGTAACTCATGTAACTGAGAAAGTTCAGGGACCATATTCATCTCCTCTAAAAGTGTAACTGGGAAAGTCCATAAAATATATGCACTGAGCATTCCAGAAGAGGAGCGCTGATCTAGGATCAGTTTTTCCCCTGACCACGTCCCACAAATCTCGACTGTTACAAGCCCGAAAGGCGAAACTGATCCTGGGTCAGCGCTCACGTCTAGACACTGGAGACGGGCAGCGCCCGTAAAACCATCAATCCGGCGCTGACTGGCACTGGGGAGCGGGCGCACATTCCTCCCGCTGAAGTACAGCGCTCACACCAGCGTTCCAAGAGCCCGTGCGGAGACGTGCTGTCTGGCGGCCGAGCGGCCCTCGTGGTCACGCCGCAGTCTGCAGAAACACGTGAGGGGTGGGGTGTGGCAGGGGGGAGTAGAGATGGGGGAGGGGGGTACATCAGAGGACCAAGAGCACGCAGGGGCCCAGTGGATTAGTGGTACCAGCCTCAGAAATCAGACCTCCAGATCCCTGAGATACCCAAACATGACATTCTCGCCTTACTGTCTGGGAGTCTATCTGCTGCAGTCATCGCTACACAGTGTACGTAGCACCTCGGATACCGGTCGGAATCGGAGATGGTGGTTCGTGGAAGTGTGACACATTTTTTTACGTGTCGTCTCCTGCTAATCAGCAGCTACCCTCTGCCTCATAGTCTGTTGCTGAGCTGCTTTTGCGTTTGATAGCATAGAGCTACGAGCCCAAAACGGGGATCCAGCAACACAAAAGCTGCTCCTTGCTGCATTGCTGGCCCATGGCTATCCCTCTGATCCATCACACACTCGGGAGTAACATATCCGTAACCATGGTGCTGCCCTATCCCTGCGGATCCCTCCACACTGTAAATGCCGAAGTCAAACCACCTGCATGAACAACAGACCTGCACTAGCACAGCACTGTCCAAATACTAAAACTAAAACTGCTGACCCAGAGGTTTAAACCCAGCGCATTTCACTTTGCTGTATTGGCTTTAATGCAAAAAGCTTGTCTCAATTTCACAAAGAGACAGGAAACGATTTTTTTGCCAAAATGTAAGTGAGAACATAAAAACAATCATCTACCCTTGGATGGGCTTGAAACAGACCTGCTTCAACGTGTTGACTGGAAAGGATCACGCTTTCTGATGTTCACCCAGCACGAACATAGAGCATGCACAAATTTAAACGTGCTTAAAAATAGAGGCTATGTGAAGATATTTACAGAAGAGCAGACCTTCACGTACAAAACCACGACAACAAAACAAGTAGTGCTTTGATTAGGAACCATTCTGTGGAAGGAGAATGCACAAAATGGACACCAAGAAGCATCTCGCTCCACTTTGAGAGGTATGGCTGAACTTATGTTTACTTTGGAACAAGAGCACCACCGACAGGGCTGCCATTGTAAGAACAATATTTTGTTTTTCAATAATAGCCATATTTGTGCACAGCAATGGACTCAAGTTGTACAACGCTGTGTTGACTATGGGAGGAATAAAATGTCAGAAATGTTTTGAGCTGATAAAATGGAGTATGTGTTCAAATGGGGGGGGGGGGGGGGGATGGTGGGGGGGGGTGGGGGAGGGGGGTGTGGTGCAATGTCCTAGCCTGAAAATGGTACATTCACAGCATAGTCATGCGCTACTATAAAAAAAAAAAAACATATTATGCAAGCAGGCCTTTTACAGGCATGCCCATAAAGTCCCACCACCTTCCCAGCCCAAAGCTTTAAATAGAGAGGATGCTGGCGTGCAGCTCGCACACAGGGCTAACTATAGCCTAGCGCTTTTTAAAAACCGGGAGACGCAAACATATTCACTGACAGCAGCAGAAAAATGCAGCCCTGTTCAGTGACAGGTCATGAAACATTATCTGTTAGTCGTACAGTATACTGTGATGCAACAGCAGCCATTACGGCTCTAAGGCCCTGAGTCCAGAGGCCAGTTATGTAGCAGGGACTTTAGCTCAGCACTGTTCCATTCTCAGTGACCAATCACAGCAGGGGAAAGAGCCGGAACAGACATGGTCATTTGAAGTGGAAAATCTTATGTAAGATCCTTGCAATTTCTGTCCCAACACAAGAGAAAAATATCATTCCTTCTCCAAAGGAACTTAACTAAAGGTCATAAAATTCTTGCTTATTGATAATTGGTAAAAAAGGGACAAATATTCAGAACAAAAGTATTTCTTTCAAACAAATGTACATTTTGATTAACATGTGGAAAATGTTTCGATGACAAGTGTCAAGGACCGTTTCAGGTGTGTTTCCAACTTTTACCACCAAACAGAGAGTTGAAGTGCTCCAAGTGCTTACTCACCCAAATCTATCCATAATAACCCTCCTTCCCAAAGCTCAGAGGAGAACTCTCACAAGTAATGACCAACTATCATGATCACGACTTTCAAACGGGACAGTGAGCAGGTAGGAGGGCCAAGGGGCGGAGCCCACAGGGGGTGAGGGGAGGAGTCTTGGACAGTCGCGAGAGGCTGGGCGCCATGGTGGCATGGCGAGGGGGAGAATGAGCAGGTCTGTGTGAGAAGGGTCAGAGGGGGCGTGTTGCTTGGTCGCTGGCCCTTGTGTTTGCACAGGAAGCGCTGGGCGGAGGCGCCCAGGCTGGAGAACAGGGCTGCCTTGTCACAGGAGGTGCGGGCAGGTAGAATAAACGGCCCTGTGGTTGCCCAGGACGACAGGGCGGGGTTTCGAAGCATGTCAGGGACTGTGGTAACTGCACGCCCCCACTCCCACCCCCTCCTCAGCCGCCACACCCCTCAAGCCCACAAAAAGCATCTGTCTCCTCCACTGCAGCACCCCCTACCTGTGAATTCAGTGCACTGCACCAAGCAGAGCTGGGTCTGGATTGGGAGATTCAGACTCCAGGCCTGTAGGGTTGCAGTGTCCGCAGGTTTAACTCCAGTCCTGGAGGGCCGCAGTGTCTGCAGGTTTAACTCCAGTCCTGTAGGGTTGCAGTGTCTGCAGGTTTAACTCCAGTCCTGTAGGGTTGCAGTGTCTGCAGGTTTAACTCCAGTCCTGTAGGGTTGCAGTGTCTGCAGGTTTAACTCCAGTCCTGGAGGGGGCAGTGTCCGCAGGTTTAACTCCAGTCCTGTAGGGTTGCAGTGTCTGCAGGTTTAACTCCAGTCCTGTAGGGTTGCAGTGTCTGCAGGTTTAACTCCAGTCCTGTAGGGTTGCAGTGTCTGCAGGTTTAACTCCAGTCCTGTAGGGGGCAGTGTCCGCAGGTTTAACTCCAGTCCTGAGGCCCATGGTGTATGACAGTCTCTACTGTGTTTCACATACATGCTTTATGTAGGTCATCGACTGTCATCAGTAGTACACACACCTTGTTTCCACGGCCTAAACGGACTGCTAACTGAAGGAAGCCAAAAACACAGCAGAGACCAGGGCCTAAGCCCCCAGAACAAGACACTCAAGGACTGGGTAGTGTAGCCACTAAGCAATTCTGCCCTGCCCACTTTCACCATCAGAAGACCACTCCAGGTCCATCATCCCTGTTAACAAGATGGGTTCCAAAAAAGATTTTCCTCACTCTTTTTAAAACCAAATGTCCACCAAGGACTGAGAAAGACTCACATCTGTATCAATTCACACATGAAATTCCAGCTGACTTTAGTTGCCAGTAAAGGCGAGCCTGAGGAGGGAGGTAGTTTCCCGGAATAAGAAACCAACATTGTGTTTATTTTTTTGTAAAGAACATAGCCTACATGGAGCACCAAGTGAAGAATCTTGTGGTACATTCTCATACATGGGGGGGGGGACACGGTCAGTGAAGGATTTACATTTCGCGTTCCTTGTTCCTCGTTCCCAAAGAACATTCCCAAGAGAGGAACAACCTGTGAGTGATTAGTAGAATATGAGAACAAATAAAGAAAAAACGGATCTGGTCTGTGTCAAAAGGCGACAGGGTGTTTCAAGCACAAGATCTAACCTCGACAGATGAGCTGGTGATGACCATGGCGAACTTTTTCGAAGTCCGTCCGTACACAACACCCATTAAGGGAATAGAATTCTCGTGCTTCAGCGTGAGTCTGGCACAGCGGGAATGCAACGCTATCCGGGAAGGGCCACGGTGGGAGCAGGCTTTTGTTCAAGCCCAGCGGTCAAAAAAAAAAAAAAAGAAAAAGAAAAAAAAAAAAACACCTGATTCAGCTAATCAAGGTCTTCGTTGAATCAGGTGTTTCAGCACTGGGCTGGAACAAAAGCCTGCTCCCACACCGGGCTTTCTCAGATAAGACTGCACCACCCACATACACAAGCAGCCTTTTGCCTCCGCACACAAAGACACAACAAACGGAGGAAAGCTCAAATCAAACATGGGTCTGCAGGCCTGCGGCTGTGTACAGCCACTTCCCTTTTGCCAAAGACACATTCAGGAACAATCCTATCAAAACGTTACAGTCCGATGCAACCATGGTTTGTATCAGCACGGCTTACAATGCGAGACCCCTTCTGCAAGGGATCCCCTGTTTCACTGTGACAAGTTTCAGAGCAACAACGGACAAGCATAGCTAGAGCTGCTGCAACTACCAGCGAGTACGAAACCCCGCTGAGTGGCCTTAAACTTCAGGGCTTCTGATTTAAGAGGCAATTATGGCACTCGGCAACCTGGACCCCTTCCCAAATGAACAAGTTTCAAGGAGCTTACGTAACAGTGCTAGGCAGAAGTTATTTATATTACACGCAGTTCAAGTCCCACATCATTAATCTTCCTCCTAGCTACCGATACCGAAAAGAAAAACAAAATTTCATAATGATTTGTTCTGAACCCGAGAGGTCCACAAATGGTGCGGAACCACTGTATGAGTGAACCGTCCAATGAGCCTCTATTACTCATCTGGTATGCTGCAGATGTGAACCCCTTTTTTCTCAGGAACAGAAAGTGGGGGGGGGGAACCAAAAACTAAAGAATAAGGGGGACATCAAAATCCCCCTTGAGTTAAAATACTCTCCCCCTCTAAAGTGCAAGTGGGCGACAGTAGATAAGGAGGGTGGGGTGGGGTGGGGGGGGGATTGGAACCCCAAAGCCTAGGTGTGTTACCTGTGGAAGAGAGCGTGCAGCAGGTTTCGGGGGGGCGAATCAGGGGAGCTCAGCCTTCTCTGGGGCGAATTGTCGGATTCCGCCATGCTGACGTTGAGGGTGCCCCGTGAAATCAGCCAAGATGGGTAAACGAGCCTTTTACCATGTACGCGAAGACCACACGGACCAAAAGACTGGGGGAAAACAGCAGCTCCCCAGGCTCGGTGTGATCCCTGCCCACCGCGCCCCGCCAGGGGGGACACTCTGCACCCGCCTGCCGCCCACCTCCTGCAGTGGCTGATAAGGAGGTTCCACAGCGAGGCGGGCCGGCAGAGATTAGGGAGCGCTGCCCGAGTTTTCTGGCTATCGTGCTCTCCTCCGTATTCCAGCTTACTGCTTTATCCACATTGTCCCACATCTCACGGTGAGATATTCAATGTTAAACTAACTCTGATAGAGTAAATTTCACTCTTACAGAGTACACATGATCCCTACTGGACTCTGTATGTAAACCCAGAGTCACATTAACACCATGTGCATGGGCCTGTGGAAGGAGCACGAGGTTGAGAAGAGCTCTGCTCTTGCACCTGTTCTGCTCAAAGCCTTACAAACACAACAGCGCTCCGAAACATCCTCTGCCTGAGGAACAAACCGCAACAGGATAGTGCGATGAATCGCCAAGATGGAGCTAAAGAGGCTCATTTTCACTCAACTGCAGATCCCAGAGTAATTTATTATAAAGAAAGAGGAAAGAGAAAGACGGGACAAACAGGAGACAAAAGAGAGACTGAGACAAGACAAACGACAGAGAAAAAGAGAATTAGAGGCAACAGAGGAGGGGGAAGAGAGAGAGAGAATGAGAGAATATGAGACAGAAATAGAGACAGAGAGAACATGCGAGACATGGCTCATAGGAAACTGCATATAATCAGACGCCAGACGTTGGTGATGTCATGAACAATGCTTTTTCCAGACGCGCAGAAACGGAGCAGAACAGGGCTCCCGCGCACGTCATGGAACCTGCTGACCCCTCCCACACCACCCCCCCCTCCAGGCCTCGCTTCTGAAAGGGTCCACTCAGCGCTTTCTCGGGACATCTGTCAAGAATGGTTGATGGTGTTTGGGTTCTGGGGCGAACAGGGGCCCTCAAACAGCTCCCCGTTTGTTCCCCCAGCACCGGCTTCAGTCCAACGCTGAGATCAGGGCTTACTGGCCCCAGGGGCTTCTGGGATTGCAGCAAGGGTCGACTCAAAGAGGGTCTCAAATGTGAGTTCACCCAACAGGTGATGAGAAAGAGGAACTCAGCAACAAGCTGAAGTCTTCCCAACAAATTCATGATGCAGCCCGGGTAAATTCCTCGCAGTAAAAACCTTTTTTTTTTTTTTGCAGAAAGTCACTTTTCTGTCACATTTTATCTGGTGAATATAACATTTTCACCCAGAACATATTTAGCAGCATTCAGCTGTGAGTGGCATATTTTTCAGTTAATGAGTTATATTTCAGGAAGGTTATTCCTCATTACCGCGACTGCCTACATTCATTGTCTTCTCATAACTGATGCCTTCATTTGTGAGACTATGATACATGAATTTTCCGAGGCTTACAAGGTAATTTCACACTTCATTTAGGTATTTGAATTGGCCATGTCTTTTTGGGATTGCTTGTGTTGTTGACCATTACAAATAAAGGAAAATTGCTGCCTGTTTAATCTAGTGTAATTACCCAAGTGCTTTACAACACATTTGATTAAATTTGCTTTTGTTTTTGGAGTGTTAAAAAATCCCTCTCTTTCCAAAATCTTCACAGGTTCAAGTTCACAGTAGTAAGCACTTATGTAAGGTATCAGGATACAGACCTTTGGCATAAAGTTAAAGCAGGGGTGGAAGGTCAGGCCCTGCCGGAGGTTTTGACTTTTCACCACTTCCTGCTCCTCCAGAAAGAACAAACATGTAAAGAATTTGCTGCTCGGTTCGGGCTAATGTGCTAACGGGTCAGTTTCCTTTCCACGCCGATCCTAGGCGGACACCTTTCGTTGTGTTTATGCATTCTCCCTTGATAAGGTACCCCTGTGCACAGAGACCCCCACGGACACGCCTCCTTAAAAATATTATTGTTAATAAAGGCAGTCGTTCCAGAAACCCCTGGACCTCTGGAACAGAATGTTCCGGTAAAAAGAGCATTGGGCCTCCAGACGTCAATGCCCTGTCATGAGTGTTTGGGGTGGGAGGCGGGGGTTTATGGCTGGCCCTGCTACAAGTGGCCTTTAGGGACCGCTCTGGTCACATTCAATCCCAGAATCCCTGTCTCTCAATGCTGCTGGCGTGGGGTTGGGGGTGGAGTTGGGCGGGGGGGGGGTACCTCACTGTTCAGTAGTTGCCCTGCTACCAGATCAGGATGTTCTCTCTCACCCTCCGCCCCCCCACCCCAGTGGAAGATGAACAAACCATGGTGATGATATCAGAGTAGTCGGTGAGAGGGAACAGACCGTAGGTGTTTTTGCAGATGCAGACTCACCCAGTATCAAAAAAAAAAAAAAAAAAGAAAAGAAAAAAAAACAGAAAATGTTGGCAACAGTAGTTCTTTATCAGCTTTTTTCTGACAAATAAAAAACAGCCACCCACAGCTCTTCGGGAAACCACTGCCAAAATCCATCAACGATGCCCTCATACCTCAAACCCAACGCAGAGTAAACATTACTGAGCACACCACCAGCAAACAGCAGCTACCAGTCCACAGACTCATCCCAAAACAAGGGGGCCTGGCCGCAACCTCAGGGGGCCACACTGTCTGATACTTTGGCCCCTAAATTAAGTTACTGATTGGCTAAAGACTGCAGTGCTCCAGGACCTGAGTTTGATGCCCTTGGCTTGCAGGCTAAAGCTAACGCAAGCACAAAACTGGTCTGCTGATATGCTCTGAAAAAGCCAAAAAACAGTGCGCTAAAGGTATCCGAGCTCATTGAGGCAGCAAAATTCTTCTAATCGGTTTCTAGAGGGGGGTTGGGGGGGGGGGTAGGTGGCCATTACAGAGGAAATTGATATCGCACACCTTCCTAAAACTTACTAGAAAAAAAAAAAAAAGAAAAAAGAAAAATGGTTGACTGTGGAAGATTCCAGACAAAAAGGACTGGACTGCCCTGGACTCCCACGATCTGTGCAGTTTTAACAGTCATCCACAGGGGAGAGCTGAAAGCCGAGAGCTTACAGTACCCAAAGCTCAGCTTCAGCCAGGACAAAGCATTCTGACACTACAGTGCGTCGGCCCAGAGCCGAGGACTGACACGTTTGAAGGGGGAGAGGAGACCCAACACAGGAGGGCCCAGCTGAACTGTGGAGGGAGACAGTAATGGACCAGGCAGAGTCAGTCTGTAAACTGGAGAAGCAGTGAAGCACATTGTGTTTAAGTCCAGGCTCGCCACAGTGCTGGATACTCTGTAGACTGTAGGTAAATAATGAGCCCAGTCAGGCTGATAGGCGTGCCCTCGTTAGGATGCGTTCTCATAGTCCTGATTCATATCTGACCTCTCCAAATGCAGGGAGAGGTCTTTAAAACATCATTCCCGCTCCCCCACCCTCTCTCCCCCTGCGCCTCCAAACCAAGAACCTCTTTAAAGTTATATATAGAACTGTTCTATGACGCAAAATCAATGTTAGGAGGGAAAAATATGAATAGACTTGCTGTATGGGGAGGGAGTGTGAGACAGAGTGAGAGAGACAGAGAAAGAGGAGAGAGAATCTATGAATGCACAGAAGCTGAGGGATGTGGGAGTGTCTCGTTTCCATGCTAAAAATGCTCCTTTCCTGTGGAAGGGTTGGTTGCAGCGCGACTGATAATTGAAACGAATGATCAGGTGCGGGTGCCAAGCTCCCACTGCTGCTCCAGAGGCAATTACAGAGCCTCAGAGAAAGGGAGAGAGGGAGGGAGGGAGGGAGAGAGAGCACCACTGCCTCAAAACAAGAGGCAGTACTCAGCTGTATGCTCCACTGATCTGGTCCCAAAAGCACACACAACCCTCAGCAAACACACAAATGTGCAAACACTCACACATGCACATGCAAGTGCGCACACACAGACACACGTGCACACACGCGCTCACACACACACACACACAGAAGAGCATTTGGGCGGAGGCCACTACACCAGGAGGCCTCAGTAAGAGGGCAGTGAAAGTTTACTTAGAGCCATGACTCCCAGCAGGCAGGTATCTGCTGACCTGGCGCTTCTAAATGTGGACTCCCAGAATCCTCCTCTCCTCCTCCTCCTACAGGACTCAGCAGGAGAAGTCCAGGGGCAGCAGTGCAGTATAATTGTTAGGGAGCTGGACTTCCAACCCAGAGGCGGTGGGTTTGCTTCCCACGTTATCCTGCTTAGCTTTTGCACAATGACTGGAAATCTATGGAAGGTTCTGGGAACAAAACTTCGCTCCTCTCAGAAGTGAGGATACAGGCCTGCTATTGACTCCAGAACTCCATTTATGTGCCCATTGTACAAGGACAGACAATTAAAAACACCTCTGAGTTAGCATGCAGGCGCCCGGGTGGAATGAAGCGAGTGCCGCGTCGTCAGGAGAATCGCAGGAATCACATGACAAGGCTGCCTGGAGGGATCAGGTGACCGCATGAGGCGAAAGTTTGGGTGGAGAAAAGTCGAAAACTCTGAAAGTCAGTCAAAAGGGCTGAATTGCTATAACACTGGAGTGTCCCTAAAAATGGAAAAACAAACTGAAATCTTTGCCGACACCACCCCACACTGTTGCCATGAGTTTGGCGCCTCCAGCGGGAGTCGCCGAATCTGCACCATCTGCCGTGATCTCTGCCTTGGCACCTGCAGTTAGCCACCCTTACTAGGGCATGGTTCCCACAGGATCACACAGGAACCCACAAAACCTGCTCCATCTCCCCCGTTTGACTTAACGGAAACTCTCGAAGCGACTCCGGTTTGGGACAACAGCTCAAGATTTACATCACATTCCAGCTGGTCCACTTTAACACTTCCGAGAGGGCCCAGTCTCATCTTTGGCTTATCGTGACACACTTCCGTTCTCACAAAATCCATTCTTGCACCAGAATATTTACTGCAAGGATTCAGATTGTCTATCTTGCTCAGGGATAGAGTGACCCACATGGGAATTGAACCTACAAGCTTCAAGGTACAAAGACAGTTACCTAACCACCATACTGCACTACCCCCCAGCTGCCCTTCTGCACAGTTAAGGACACTGCAGGGTAGCCTAGTTTCTCCCCCTGATTTCAGCCAAGCTCAGGGTCCCCTGCAGGGGTGTAGCTCTTTGTGGCCAGGGGAAGTCTTTTAATTTCGCTTAATTGATGGCTGGAGACCAGCAGTTTAAGCCCCACCCCCCTGGCGGAGGAACAGGCAGGTCTCAGTCCACAGCCCCCCCGCCCACCCCCAAGGACGCAACAGGCTGGCCAAGACCCCCGCTAAGAAGAAACAAACGGCAGTTGAAACAGGATGTGCATCGACCAATCAAACACTTGGACAGCTCTCTCCTTCACCCGAGCAACCGTAGCATGGAGAGGGCGGGAGGGGGGAGGGATGGAGAGAAAGATAACAGGAGAGTGTGTGGGACAGGAAGAGAAGAGAGAGGGAAAGAGGGTGAAAGAGCAGTCGGTCCCTAAACCTCATTCAGCAGAGTACGACAGCTGCATTGTCACGGGAACGGGCACCAAACACTCCCTTTGTCCAATCCCGAATCAGAAACCTTTGCCTGACAAAAGCAGTCCTAATGTAATTAAGCCAAATGCTTAAGCATTCCCTCCCTGTTTCTGACCACAACCTTGAGACGGGAAACAGTCAGGGATGGGTGCCAGGAAGCTGACAAGCAGCTCAGACCAACAGGAATCAACTTTGGATGACTTTCATGAAACAAAAAATATGATATGTTAAAATACAAAATAAATGTTTTATATATTTATATATATATATAAGCAATAGCATTCAGTGGTTAACCTCCATAAGTAACCTGTTTGTTTGATGCTCATGTGTTGCAACAGGCGCTTTTCAATAGGAGCCAGCGCTCCGGCTTCCAACTTCTAACAAAAACACAAATAAATCCTACCAGGCAAGAGCTGAAAGCACGGACAAAGAGCCAGAACAATGCAAGCTTCTCGGAAAGTCCCCGTGACAACGATCTTAATTTTTCCCCTGGGTTGCCGTGATATTAGATGTGAAATTTTTATGGTGTCCCCGAAAAAAAATTGGGCCAGGCACTGTGACAGGGTTCCCCAAATAGGCATCATCAGGGTACACTGCAATACACTGTGATAAAATCATATAATGAAGATCAGAATAGACATTAAAATACATCACAATTTACATGCAAAAATTAAATGATTGCAGGTTTCAGACACCAAAAATGTATTTAAAAAAATACACAGCTGTGACATTTTTCCATATTTTCATTTTTTCAAAAGTCAATTATTTGCAATATACGTTTACAATATACTGTACATGTATGATATATTGCTGTATATACTGCACTGATGTAAGGCTGGCCCCTGACCGAGAACACCATTGCCTCTATGGACTCTCCGCGGCCACTGGGGTCGTTTCAGGACAGTCGCTACGGTGACACCTTACCTGCCCGGCTCCGACTCCCTGTCTAACGGCTCTCCGCGGCCTGCGAACCAGAAAATGCCCATCTATCAGCATGTGCGCGTCGGCGCGTCGTCTGGCGTGGGGTGTCAGGACTGGAGGCAGCCGAGCACTGTACGCGGTGCGCCGCGTCGGACTCTGTCCCTCGTACCACCTCCGTTAATGCACGCGCCCCCTAACGCCCCTCTGCCCTGTCCCGCCCCCCTGCCCACCACCGCGGGGTCCAGGTGCAGGGTGACCCAGGCACGGGATCGTGAGTAATGTCCCCCCCCGCTGGCGGGTGGCCGAACCCCAGGGCCTCTGTGCCAATGCTGGCCTTTGTTCAGCAGTGACATTCGCAGTTTGTGTTCGCCACAACGTTTGTAAAACAACAGGGAGGGTAGAAAAAAAAAAAAAAAAAAAAACAGGCCACATGCTCCTTTCCAAGTTCCTGGAGCAGCGAATGGCCAACGGACACAAACACTCGGACCCACAAAGGCCCAACTGTTCTCTAAGCTGTGGGCTCGGGAGGGAGAGAGCGAGGGGGGAGCCGGGGAGGGGGGAGGGAGGGAGAGAGGATGGAAGTGTGAATCGCAGAGCGCGGCTCGGACGTTTTTAATCCAGCGCAGCTGCAGGAGAGCTGTAGCTTGGCCCAGCATCACAAGAAACACTGAGCTGGAGCAAGTGTGTGCGTGTGTGTGAGTGAGAGACGGGCAATGTGTGCATGTGCATTACAAGTGTATCTGTTTGTGTGAGAGTATCTGTGTGAATGTTTGTGTGCATTCATGACTATATACACTAGTTTGAATATGTACTTATAGGTGTATGAGTGTGATCAAAGGTCTGTGTGTGCGAGAGACGGGCAATGTGTGCATGTGCATTACAAGTGTATCTGTTTGTGTGAGAGTATCTGTGTGAATGTTTGTGTGCATTCATGACTATATACACTAGTTTGAATATGTACTTACAGGTGTATGAGTGTGATCAAAAGTCTGTGTGTGCATGTGCAAGACTATGTTCATATACAAGTGAGCGAAAGTGTATGTGACTATGTATTAGTGCGGGAGAGGAAAGAGAGTCTATATCTAAGACTGTAAGTGTTTGTGTGCGAGGGAATAAGAGAGACAGACAAAGTGTGTGTATACACAAGCGTGTTATGTGTACGTGTACATACATAAGTATGTGTATGTGTAAGTGAGAGAATGTGTGTATATTCTTTAGTGTGTATGCAAGTGAATGAGTAGGAGGACTGGTAATGATGTGTGTACACAGAAGCCAAAAGCAAACTGTAGTTGACAAAAAATTCAAAACCACACATAAAATGCCTTCCTCGTCGTTTGGCAATGTGAGCCAGAGGAGAGCCGGACCGTCTCTTAACGCTCTCTCCCTGGACACGCAGCTTCGGCTGCAGATCTCAGTCAGCACCCTGACTTTTCATGTGCGTGTCTGTGTGTCTGTGTGTGTGTGTGTGTGAGTTTTCCCAAAGCTACACAGGCTGGTGACTGCAGAGATTTCAACAAGAGGCAGGGTCTCGCAGAGCATTTAAAGAACAAAGTCTGCAGGTTCCCAAAAAAGAGAAGCAAAAAACACTGAAAAGGACACTCTGTCCAAACAAACAATGCCAAAAAAAGAGACACACCACTGGCTGGGCCTTACTGACAGCAAACTCTGGCCACCCCGCCCAACCAGATACCCCCCCTCCCCCAAATACACACACACACACACACACACACACGCACACACACGCGCACACACGCGCACACACACACACACACACACACACACACACACACACACACAAAGCCACTAGGCCACATGCCTAATCACTACAAGCAGTGCCTTCTGGAACATGGTCTCCCAAAGTCAAACTCAAACCGCACTTTCCCTCCAAACAAAGAACAAAAGGAGGCCTCCATGTCCAGGGGACCGTCCCACAGGACAGGGGAGAGGAGCACACCCACGCTGGAACCCAAGCAAGACACATGCACACACACACATACACACACGCATACACTCACGCATATGCATGCACACATACACACACATATGCACACACTCACACATATGCATACACACACATATGCACACACTCACACATATGCATACACACACACATGCACACACTCACACATAAGCATACACACACACACACACTCCGCATCTGCATACACACATACACGCACATGCACACACTCACGCATATGCATACACACATACACACACATATGCACACACTCACACATATGCATACACACATACACACACATATGCACACACTCACACATATGCATACACACACACATGCACACACTCACACATAAGCATACACACACACACTCCGCATCTGCATACACACATACACATACACACACACACACACTCACACATATGCATACATACATACACGCACATGCGCACACTCACACATATGCATATACACAGAACACATGCACACATGAACAAAATCACTAACGCTCACACAATAACACTTTTACATGTACACGCCATTGTGTACATGCACACTCCAACAAACGCATACACTTATATACATATACATAAACAAAGTCGTATACACACACACTTGTCTTTCACACATGCACACACAGACTCAAGCAGACAACACACAAACACATGCATTTGTATGTACACACACACACACGATTACACACTTGATTGGCAAAATCAAGCAGAGTGAGCAATGCTAGTACCTGTAGAAGAAGCAGTCACAGCACACCAGCACCCCCATGCAGACGCCAGGGGCTGGGAGACAGAGGGGGCAGGCTTCTCAGAGACCCCCCCAACCCGTCCGTCTGTCTGTCTGTCAGTCAGTCACTGCCTCGTCCCCTGTTCCTGTGGGGGGCCGGAGGTGGAGCGGAGAGGAGCAGCGGTTTGGGTGCTTATCCGGAACGCTGTGGCTCGCGTGCACTCTTCCTCAGTCCGCTGCAGGACGGGCGGAGGGCGAAGAGATGGAGGAGGAGGAGGAGGAGGAGGAAGAGGAGACGCCAACGCTGGTGCCTGGCAGGAGGCCCACACAGCAGCAGAGTTTGTCACGGACAAACCGGCGGCACCGAGGCAAGACCACTGGCACTCAGGTCTGCTTCTCTCCCTTCCGCTCGTCTCCTCTGCCTCTCTTTCTCTCTCAGAAATCACCAACACGCTTGTACACTCTTGAGCTTGCGCTCCCTCTCTCACTCGCTCGTTCACTCTCTCTCTATTTCTCTCTCTAACTTGTGTTTTCTCTCACTGTGTCCCTCTCTTCGTCTGGCACTCTCCCGTGCTTTCACTGGCTCTCTCTCCTTCACTCTTTCTCTCGCTCTCTCTCTTGCTCTCTCTCTCTCCCTCCCTGCCCGTCCTGCACCGGTTGGATCCTGCTCTGTATGCAGGGGGACCAGGCTGGCAAACCGACTCGCGTAAATAATGCTGTGACTCTGTCGCCGGGCGAACCGCAGGAGAGAGGGAAAAGCGATCACAAGAGCACCAGCTCAGTTAGCGCTTCCCAGCGTCCCAGCATCCGCAAAAGTGTTATGATGAGAGGAGCAAACACCTTCATATTTCCTCCAAAAACACCCCCAGTCCTCAGAACAAGGATGGAAACACAGTTAAGAAGAGCAGGTTCAGACAGGACTCCTGATCTCAAACCGCGCAGATAGCTAGCAGCAGCCGGGAGGAACATGCCAGAGGGAACAAAGCCCAGTTACTGAGTAACCTTCAACCCATCAGGCCTGTGTGCCTCAAACAAATGCATAACCTGACTGCTCATACGATGGGATGCACCAATTGGGAAATCAGCTGGTCTGTTTCATGCTCCCAGCTGCTTGAGCTGGGGGGGGGGGGGCTCTTTAACACAGAGGTTGCAGGTTCAATTCCTAAGTAGGGCACTTCCATGGAACATGGGATCTTGGATAAGAGGCACCTGCTACATGGCTAAAATGTATAAAGACCGGCACACAATTTAACAGGTCAATCAGCATGTTTCAGTCAGTCCAATTTTCAACCAGTTCAAGCTGGAGGCGTCCAGTGACACCTCCGGGAGAGCTTTGTCACCTTGCTGCTCAAATTCACATGTTAAAGTGTGGACAGGTGGAGTTACAGTGTAAACCACAGCTGAACTGCAGGTTCTCCACTCTCATACCTGCAGGTGCTCCACTCTCATACCTAACAACGCGGCTCTTCTCAGGACAGGAAGGGATACGGCTTTTCAGTAACCAAAACTGACACAGAGTTTGTCATGTACACTGTGATTAATTAACGATTCACCGTTTGATTAAAACCAGCTGAAATTTCGCATCACTCACACTTAAAACCCTCCACCATTCAGGTGAGATATGAGTAATCCCAGCGCAAGAACTGCTCGATCTTTATGCCAACTGAAGCAGCAGGAGACTCCCTAGCAACACTAGCAGGCTAACTAGCTTTTGTTTTTGTTTGTATTTTTAAGGACAAGAATGGCCAAGCCATGCTCCTTATGTATTCTTCCTTTATTCAGAAGGCTGAGAGTTACAGACAGGAGGAGGCATAGATAGAAGAGTTGGAGCCAGGACTCGAACCCCGGTCTCCAAGGGATCAATATGTGGATGAAACACCTGCTGAGGTATCTGGTCTCCCAGGCTAACTACTTCATGAGAGGACCCAGCACTTTCTTATTGAGCGCATAAGCTACCGATTCAAAAGCTTCGGGCCTTCTCATTCACAGGTTAGCTTGTTGATGTTCCTAAGGTCTCTAAGACAGTAGTAACAACAAATGCTGCCTGGAGGACAACTTCCCCAGGAGACCGACTTCCACAGAGAGCTGTACATTGTTGCGTAGTCCCAATCAGGGACGTATCTGTTCGCTTGTGCGGAGGGACGGGATTCATCGGAGACACGATGCATGCGCGCTCAGAGTCAACAAGGGTATTCTCCAGAGGGATGAGTCATATGACAGAGAGGATAAGCTCATGGAAGCTGGAGCGGTCGTCACGCACCATGCGTCCTGAGCATCTGCGGCCATTTTACATCTCAGCCGTCGGTTCCAGTCTGTTGGGTTGTATGTTAGACCACGGTTGGGTGTTAGCGCCCTTTCTGAGGAATCTCACAATTCAATCCAAACCAGTGGAGAGGTTACAAAAGACCCTGTCTCAATGCAAACACAAGGTACCTTAACACCCCAGGCTAACTGCACTCAATAAACTAGGCAGGACTGTGACAGAGATAACTGCTACACTATACAGTGATACTCTCCCATGTTAACGTAGTTCTATAGAGACATGGGAGAGTGTCATTTATACCCATGGGATCTGATTATGTAAAGTTTTTTAGGTATATATAATCATGTACAGGAAGCTCTCCCTGGCTTCCCACAGATCACGCATGAAATCCAACACTAGGTTTTTATCCGCGCTTTCCAAAAAGAAGAGGTAATAGAATATGGCAGCTTTTGTCACCCTGCCCTGCTTAGTGTTCTCAGATATTGCGTAATAACTTGCGCATATTCAGTTTTCCGCAGTTCTTCTTACTGCAGAGTCATTTCCAATATGGCTTTCTTCTCCCCATAAACAATGCACGTTGAGCTTTATTTATCTCGCTCTCCATGGTGCAGCGTTCTCCATGGCTAACACCTGTTAAAAACAATCTTCTTCTGCGCAATTATTCTTACCTGCTTGAGGAGACGGGAAGAGCACAGACAAGATATGCTCTCATTAAGGGTTTTTAATTGAGTGTGTATGTGCCAAGAGGGACAAGTTCAGAATTCATTACTTGCATTAGCAGATTTTGTAGCCTTGCCTTAAAAGGGCAATAGAGGCAGGCCGCCGTTGATAACCGCTCAAGGGAACAATGGTGAGGGCGAGAAAGGAAGGAAGGAAACCGCCGTTATAACGACAACCCTTTTAACAAATGCAGCTTTACAGTAGCCAAAGTGTTTTCCACTAAGCAGGTACAAAATGTTCAACGGGTCTATTGTCATAACAGTGAAAAACAACAACTCCGAGTGAGCTAGGCACAGCTGCAGTACCACCCAGTCTACAGCCTGTGCATGCATGTGACCAAAAGATGTGTCTCTGTGTGGGAAAGCAAGAAAGAGAGGAAGCACCGTTCGTCTGATTTGGAGATTATATCACAAAAAATTGAGCGCGGTAAAGGGGGAGACACTGAACAATGGCCCGGAGAAAAGCGCATGACTGCTTACTAAATTTATTTATTTATTTATTTGAACGGCCTCAGTTGCCCCCGCGACGAATGAGAGCGGGGCCGGAACTGCGCACATATGCACGGCCCAAGTTGCTAAGTGATGATCCGTTAGCGGGAGGGGAATTGACGTTTCTTCCCAGCGGCCCGCTTTGCTTGCAGCTTTGTGTTCCTCTGCAAAGGAGGGAAAAACAGAACCGAGTTCCAGCAACCAGACTGACAGGTTTTGCTTGACCGACCGACCCCCCCCTCCCACACACACACCCCGAAACCACATGCACAAAGTAGAATGAAGATCAAGTTTTCCTCATGGTACCCCCATAATTGTTTTGAAATTAACAATTCACAAAGTAGGGTATTGACTGATATGTAGGCTAATTGCTCGCAGCAATATCGTGTGTGTTCGGAAAGATTCAGAAATTGAGTCACTGCCCTTTGAATGCTTTAATCGTTCGCTTGTTTTAGGGACATTACATCATTAAAAAAGAGATCACCCGGTAACCGTGAAACGTCAATTGCTTTAAAACTATTAACTAACCTCTAAATCAAAAATCTGTCACGCACTCAGGATGACTTTTAAACAACATTGCATCTCGTTTCTTGTGTCAACTTCCTGCACTTCGCGCCACTAACAAAACTACAAATGTTGGTCAATATCTTTGGAATATCATGTCCAGCACATGCAAGTCCCCGTCTTCCGTATTTAGAGCTACAGGATGCTGTCTGTACAGCGAACTTAGCTAACAACCTCAATGAGCATCGCACCCTTCTAACAATAAAAATCCATTGTGCGTAAAAAAAATCACAGCTAAAAACAAATGAAAACGATGAATAACTTACAATGCAATGGATTTGGCACAAAAAAATACTGCGAATAACTGCATCCGTATTACAAAGCAACTATGTCACAGTATACCATGCTATCAAACGTAATCCAATGAGATCATTTCGAAGCACTTACCTATTCAAAGTATAGGAACCGTTCCGTTTTAACCTCATTCCGGCAGACAGGAATCGGATAAAGTAATCCAGAATTGAAGAGGATGTGCTTTAGCTGCACGAAGAAAACGGCAGCTCGTTTTAAAAAAAATAAAGAACAATGAAACGGAGCGGCTGCCTGTGACGAGTTTCCCTTCCCTTTCTCCGATCCGATCCCAGAGCACCGCCTGGGAAAAGGGCTTCCGCAAGGCAGAATGTGTGTAAAGCAGGCTGAATGAGGGACGTCAGCAGTCGCTGGATAACGGTTATTTTACTACTTTTATTCAAGGTGTCGAAACAAAAGCCTTTGCCTAGATGAATCAGATATGGCTACATGACCGATGTCGTGAAGTAAGGCGTGCAGTTCGCTCTGTTAGTCTATATTCTTTTCCGTCAGCGCGCATATGTAGCCTTTGATTGCGAGGATGAGTCCGTTTGTGCAGCCACAGTGGTACTATTAAGAGAAAAAACTAATTGGCTGCAGTTTAGAACTAACCTGATCTGTTTGCCGTTAGGTGTTCCACTTGTTTCTATTTGGGGATAAAATACACAAATATATCGTCATAAGTCTAGTAAGCTCATGTGAGAATAGGACCTGGCACTTGGTGAGGGAAAACTGTAAATATAGGAGAAAAAAATCGGTTGGATGTACGAAATAAAACTACAAATCCCTCCCTTTCCTGTCGTGGGCGAATTTCCCTTGTAAATCTTCGCAATTCGGTTATTGCGGCTTTGTCAACACACGTTCCATCTGAGACAAAGCAATCTAATTGATAAAGCCAATAAACCTCAGCGAAATCACTATCACTGAATGTAAGCACAATTTAACTAAACAAGGCTGCGTTATTCATCCCCTACAACACGTGCTCCGTGCTCTTTATCGGTTTTAAAAACAGGTATAAATCCACCCCACAGACCCGCGCTTTCCCCTTCTCCTCTCCCTTGTTTCCATAAACAAGTCAAATACCAGTCTCTCAAGTTTCACGGTCTCTTTCTGGGATCTCGTGTGTATGTTTCGCCATGCAACACTGGCAGACGAAACGACCTAGGCCCCAGGCAGCCAGTCTGCCAGATATTAACAGTAGAACAGATTTGAGGCTAAGAATAGGACAGTGGATATCCTTTAACCCTTAGTGCTCTGCTGGCTTGTGTGTAGATGTCAGACTGTACACATACCACTGTCCACTGCTCAAGAAAAACGTCTCTCATGAATACTTTCATTTTTTAAGCAGCAACTTTTATCAACATGGTGTAAAGTTGCCAAGGTAGTATTAGCCCGGTTAGCACTTTACTGGGATGGTTCAAGAAACACAATTTCCCTTGTCCCAAAGGGTGAAGAGGCGGGTGACTACTGTCGTTACCCGCACATCTGGCCAAGGTTGTGGGCCAGTTCTGAGGAATTGTAGTTTTAACCATAATTGGCAGAGTGCAGCTGTACTTGACCCAAGGGGCCCCTCGTTGTACTGTTTTTTTTTTTTTGCACGTGGGATGGGCTTTCCTTTCCTGTGCGCTAAATCATACCCAAAAATAGCCATCAAAAGGACCTGCTGGCGATATACGCCCAACGGCGGCTCAGGGGCCATGTGGACCCCCACCCCCAAGTCATTTTTAAAGGGCTGTTTTCAACGTATGTCTGGCCAGTGCCTGCTCACTTTAATACGTGTAGCTATGGAGGATGATATTGACCATCGGCAAGGTCCCATTTGAGCACAAACCACAAACTTCAAATTTCAAGAAGACAAATGAAGAACGAAGCCACTATTTTGACATCTATGCAGGCAGTGATGAAAACCATTTCAGAAAATTACAATCCGTCCATCCACAAGGGACGCCGACATGATTAGTTTACTCCAGCCTTGTTTGCTTCTGACAGGTAGTGACCACTTAAGGTAATTTGTTTTTCAAACACAATCACTGTTAGCATTAGCATGAGCCTCGCACTCCATTCTGAACTTCCTATGGACAGTAGCCAGCTCTGCAGTAACTGTTTCCTTACCCAATGGAGCACACTGCAGTGTACTGTAAATACACAGACCGACTTGCTACAATATGAAACAATCTAAAACGCACATAACTGTAAACTACAATATCTTCATTGCTCAATTAGTTATATAGTCAGACGAACATCTGTTGTGAGATGCTGCAACGTCTGTTCCAAACTAGATTACATGTATAATATATTTAATTTTATTATGTTTCATTTCCGTAGGAGTTTTGTGTCGGGGGGGCGGCACACACTGGCCTCTGTGTTGACGGAGGTGTGGGCTGGCGCGGTGCGGCCCCACCCAGTCCAGCCTGCGCTGGGTATAAAACCAAACGCAGCAAATTTTAGCTGCGATTACACGCCAGTGCCGGAGCCAAGGAGCTGCGAAGGGAAGCGGTGCATGCAGGGGAGGGCGGGGTGGGGGGCGGGGGGGGTCCAGACTTCTAGCCCTGAACTGTACACAGCAGATCTGTGTTCTCAGGCCCTGAGACGGGTGTGGTATTCCTCCCTCTGCGGTCTTTAGCTCCTGGCAGCCCATATCATCCACCCCCACCCCCACCCACCCACCTCTCGTACCAGCCTCATGAGCCCTCATCCACCCCCCACCCCCCTGATGTAAGACTGTACGTCAGTTCATTTATTTTGCGCTCCCCACCAAATTACAATTACAATAATGAATCCGATTAGCAAAAAATATGAGCCTTTAACAAAAATAAATAAAAAAAAAATCAGACCAGCCTCTCCCATCAACCCCTCCAAAAAAGAAAGGGAAATGAAAAGTCTCATACAGAGAACCTTATCAGAGCCGAGCACCAGGGCCTCAGGACGTTAGTCTGAGCGGAGGAGCGCCGCCCCTTCCAGAGAGAGAGGGATGGAAAATGGGCTAAATCTGCTTCAGAAAGTTAGCAGGTTTATCACCCTGTGCTGCGCTGTTTTCGCCACCATTAATATACCAGACCTGGCAGACAGGGGGCAGCGTTTCTGTGCCTCACAGGTTCTCATTGATGAAGGTGGTAAGGTTTCACAACATCACAAATGACCGGAGCTACCATGCACACTCCAGTGTTTGACTGAGTTGAGCCAATCAGATTTTCAGTGGAAAGTGAATGACTGGTCCAAAGAAAGTGTTTGACCTCTCATTTTGGCTCCACCCGTCATGGGTTTCATGGCACCTCATTATGTCTTCAGTGGTTTAACGCACAAAGCACGCGACTTTTGGGTGAAAGGAATCCGACAGGGACATGATCCAGACGTGAGAGTGGGTAGGAAATTGAATATCTCCGTCTCGTCGCGGCACCTTAAACATTCATGGGCAAGGGTAGACGAGGGCGCGCTGGCACGTGGAACTCAGTCCACCCTGCCCGCTCACCGTCACTGGCTGCTACAAATGTCACATCCCACCACCCACAGGCCGAGAGTCCATCCATTGGCTCGGCCCTGGGCGAGAAAGACATAGTTAAGTTAGTTATGACTGTTAGTCTCATCGCTCTCTAGCAGCCCCTACTGGTCAGCCAGGGAACCAGCAGATGCATGAGCCTAGGACATTGCTAAAGTTGTCAGTTTACAATGCTGGCTGCACATTACTGCAAACAACGCATACAATAATGGAGTTAGCAGGAGCAAGTCACTGCAGTGGCCTAAACTGATTGGCTGAGTTTGGAGTGGGGGGGGGGGGGGGGGGGGGGGACTGTTCATCCACAATGTATACACTTTTGTGAAGTGGTAAAATAACTCTCACCATTAGATGATGCAATCACTCGTCTTGAAAAACGCTACTTGCAGTTTACCATTTATTAATAGCTACATTATAAAAATATATATATATCAGTTTTGAATTTGATTATTTCATATTTTCAGTCATGTCTTTCAATTCCTTAGAAACTAGTAAGATTCCTCAGGTTACAATTTTAAAAAGAAACATCCATTTTCATCAATATTCAGACTAAAATTCCTCCTTCATGTTATTAAATATTTTGGCAAGTAATGTTTCACAGAAAATATTCTAAACAAGTATCTTCATAAATGTACCAGCATCTACAGGGTTAAAGTATTTCTAATTTCACCCAGACTGGAATTTTACATTTATCTGTCATATCAAATTACTGTTAACATTTTATTTAACATCTCAAAAACAGAAAAATACACTGGGTAAACAGCCTTGTAAAATGCAGGAAGATTTATGAATGGCTGGATTCGGCCAATCAAATGCTTCGCCAGGGTTTGTGTGCGTTGCAGAGATGAATGGAGAGGACCGCACCGATGATGTAATCTCTCGAGTGGCTGCTCTTGTCTCATGCTCAATGCGCCAGTGTGTTCGCCGCGCGCCGCAGGCGGGCAGGTAGTCCGGACGTACGCAAAGCGTCTGCACAGAGCATCCGCCAATCACACGCGCCCGACGCTCGTGGAGTCGGTGAATGGTGCAGCTCAGTGAGTCATAGTTCTTGGCGGGGGGTGTTGGATCTCTGCTGCCGTTTGTTACTGCACGGTGCAGGGGCCGATTGATCGCACTAGCTGCAGTCTCCAGCATTACGCAATCCCCCCCCCCCCAGCGTGGCGTGGCGGTAGGGGTTGGGGGGGTCCGTGGAGACTGAGGGAACGGTGGGGTAAATTATCAGTTTATTTATTGTGCAACTTCAGAGCTCGGCCTCCTCCCTGGGTTTATGCAAGAGCAGCACATTCGCTCGTGCGTCTGAATGCTAACGACCCCTCTGACAATAAGCGCGGTCGCCTCGTCCACACCTAAGCAGTGTTTCAGCCTAAAATGGCCAGATGTGCTCAGCTGGCCCTTCTCTCTTCAGAAGAGAGCGACACTTTGCTTTTTGACCTTCAGAGTATGTGTGTCTGTGTGTATGGGTGTAAGTGTGTGTGTTTGTGTATGCATACGCATATAAAAAGGCGTTCTTGTGTCTGCATGCATGTGTATATGAATATGTATACAAACCGGCATGACAGTGTATGTGCATATATAACATACAAGGGTGTGTGTGCGTGCATTTATGTGCATGGATGTGTAAGTGTGTGTGTGTGTGTGTGTGTGTGTGTGTGTGTATGTATGTGTGTGTATGTGTGTGTGTGGGGGGGGGGGGGGGGGGGGGGGGGTCTGGTGCAGGGTGGCTGCATCGTTGTGTAACTTGTGAAGTTATACCCCCTGTCCTCGTCCCTCCCTCCTCTCCCTCTCTCTGGAGGACCCCTCAGCTCCCCACGCAGAGACCGGAGGAACGCGCTCTTGTGAAGGATGTGCAAACGTATTGAAAGTGACGGGCAGTTTAACCCTACGCTGCTGTGCTCCGCTGCTCAAGGCCAGGTGACGATGACACTGCATAAATCTGAGTGCTCCTCCATAGAGGAAGCTTAATGGGGCCCAATCACTGTTCCCCTGCCCCAGCCACTGTGGGACAGCAACGGGGGGAGGGAGACCATGTGACAGCACAGCTAATGTGGGACAGCAACAGGGGGAGGGAGAACATGTGACGGCACAGCCACTGTGGGACAGCAACGGGGGGAGGGAGAACGTGTGGCGGCACAGCCACTGTGGGACAGCAACGGGGGAAGGGAGAACGTGTGACGGCACAGCCAGAGTGGGACAGCAACGGGGGAGGGAGAATGTGTGACAGCACAGCCAGAGTGGGACAGCAACGGGGGGAGGGAGACCGTGTGACAGCACAGCCAGAGTGGGACAGCAACGGGGGGAGGGAGAACGTGTGACAGCACAGCCAGAGTGGGACAGCAACGGGGGGAGGGAGAACGTGTGACAGCACAGCCAGAGTGGGACAGCAACGGGGGGAGGGGGACCATGTGACAGCACAGCCAGAGTGGGACAGCAACGGGGGGAGGGAGAACATGTGACAACACAGCCAGAGTGGGACAGAAACGGGGGGAGGGAGAACATGTGACAGCACAGCCAGAGTGGGACAGCAACGGGGGGAGGAAGTCTGTATGACAGAACAGCCAGAGTGGGACAGTAGGATGGGGGTTTGGTAGTGCAGACTAATGGGTATGGGGCTGGCCTTGTAACTCCGAGGTTTCAGGTTGAATTCACACGCATGGCGGTGCCAGTGAACTCGTGAGCAAGGTGCTTCGCTTCTCACTGAAATACCCAGCAGTATAAATGGATACTTTGCAAATACGTACGCTGTGCAAAACACTCTGGCTAAGCAAAAAATGTGAGAGCGTGAATGACCTGAGCGAGGAAGTGCGTCGGCCATGACGTCAGAGCGCTGCCTGCTCAGCCCCGCATTCGCTCTGGAGAAAAACGGCAAAGCCAGCAGCGCCGGATAATTACTGTCCTTTCAGACCCCAGTGCTTCAATGGCCCTGGTGCTCCATCACTGTCTCCCACACGCCCCCCCAGTCTGCACGGAGGGGCCCCGTGATGCGGGCTGAGAGAGAGAGAGAAAGAGAGAGAGAGAGAGAGAGAGAAAGAGAGAGCAGTACAGCTTTGCAGCCCAAACCTGACTGCAGAGGATAACTAACTCTGTGCATTGCTGCAGGTACGCTTAACACTGGTCCGACACGGACCTTAAGAAACAAGATGAGGTGAGATAAACCGTGTAATTACCTCCATTAATTTATAAAATGCATGCTGAGTGACACCAAAATTCAGCACATTTCCCCAGCCGCTCTCTAGAACTGGAGATGGGGGGTGCCTGCTCCAGTGCAGTATATCATTCTGCTGTTTTCCACTGAAGATCGGTTCTCAGCATGATGTCATATCACTAGGTTGTTTGCCAAACCTTCTCCAGTCTCTCTTTCTGAATGAGGGGTGAATATAGACATGTGTGGACATGTCTTTTTTTGCTTGTCTTTTCAGCTGCAGGTGGTGGGGGGGGGGGGGGGTTTGCTCTCTTACTGAACAGCCACAGACACCCTGGCCCCGCCCCTCCCTGCCCCGCCCTGAACACCCCCTGCCCCACAGGAAGCAGCCGGGGGGCCGTTTGGGCCTGCAGGAAAACAAAGTCACATTATGGGATAACGAGGACAGCGGGCTAATTAACACTGGCCCTTCCTGTTATTCCTCTAGGGTAGCCGCAAACGCAATGGAACAGGAAAACACACGCATGCACACACACGCACACACACAATGTACATACAACCACTCATGAATGCAAATGTGATCACAAGCACGCACACACACACACACACATATACACTCACAATGTACATACAAGCACACATGAATGCAAATGCGAACACATGCATGCACGCACATACCTGTGCATACACGCTGAGACACAGACGCATACAAAGGTATTTATAGCTCTGAGCACACACCCTTCACAGTGACATCACCTCTAGCCCCTTTTGACTGACTGTGCACTTGAAGTGACAGGAAAACCTGCTTTTAACCTGCAGATATCCAAACAGCCCCTGCAGGGCCCTGTGAGCCTAACAGGGGAAGAGTCAGGAGTCAAGAATCAAGAGTCAGGACAGAGCTGCCTTCTAGGGATTCAGAGTTACTCAGGATTCAGAGACTCGATTCAGAGTCTCACAAACATCTGGAATTCAGAGTTACTCAGGCTTTCACCTGTGATTCAGAGTTACTGTCACCTTCAGCAGGGATTCACAGTTACACTCACATTCTCCTGGGAAAAGTTAAGGAAAGATGACACAGCAAATTGCTTTCAATGTTTTGGCGCCACCTGGTGGCCAAGCCTCACAAATGACCCAGGGCTGAGGAAAAACGAGCATAAACTTTGTTTCGCCTCAGGTGGACTGACCTGTGTGTCCGTGTCACACGGACAAGTGACAGGATCCAACGGTGACGTGATTTAGCTTGCTACTGGTGTTAACACAAAAGGAACACTTGTGACACGAGGAAACGTTGATAGAGCCATCCCCTCCCGGAGCTGGTCTTATGCAACGCCATGATCTAATTTCACAGTCAATGGTTATCTCGTGTCTTTGCTGGAGAACACATCAGAACACAGAGGGAATGCTGTTAATCAGCCCCACCAGTCAGGGGCGCTCTCTCCCCACTTTCATACACTCATAAATAAGGCAGTCCCAACAAATATTACACAAATTTTTCATGTTAGAATTATGGAGTACATTGTCTCTGATTTGGAGAATACCTGATAAATTCATAATGAAATGCAGGTTACATGTTTCAGTTCTTCAAAAACAGTTCCTCCAGACTATTTTTGACACCGGTTTGTGCTTTGTGTAATTGCGCTTCTGCGTGATTCAGCAAAGAGAAAGGACCCCAACCATTTCTGCTCATGTAGTTGCTGCCCCCTTGTGGGCTTTCCGCTAATAACAGTAACACTTTTGAAATAGGTTGAGAATGGGTAAGCCTCGTTTGTCAGGGCCAGGACTGTGACTTAACTATTGTCTCTGCTGTCCAGCTTCAGGGTGTTCTTTGCACATGAGCTAATGCTAATGTACTGACCAATCACAATCGCGTGTAAGAGGTGGGGTTCTAATGAAAGGAATCTAGAGGCAGAAACTTTCCCGGGGGTTCTTTCTACTGTAATAAATGTAGATGTAGGGAAACTCTTCTACGCTGACCAAATCCAACCTGAAGGCACCAATAAGATTGTGGGCAGCCTACACCAAAAAAAATTAGCATGTTTTCCAGACACAATGAAAGTGTGACTTTGGGAGTCTGTAGACGAGATGTTGCTAATGGGTTATCAGTTCCCGGCAGTGTGTGTTTCACCTGCACGGAAAGGCCTCGATAGCTACCTGTGGTGTCCCACACCCACGGACAAATCCAAACGAACCCAACCCGCCGAGAAGGGCTGTTTGTTAATTATCTGGCCATTCTACAGCCGTGAGATCTTTCGCGGTAACGACAACGGAGCTTCAGGTATTTCACACAAACCGCTAATTATTTCTTTCAGCTGCCACCACTGCGCAGTTACCTTTCAAGCACCACTCAACCTGAAGGTGACACGGACGGCTCAGGGGAGCGAACCTAATGCGAGACGTCAGACGAGTCAAACCTGAACAGGCAGGGAAATTCTGTGGCGCCGGGCGGGTGCTCTCTAAACGCGTCTGGGCATGCTAGCGCTCGCACGGCCCAAATCCAAAACGATCTTTATAGCAGCAATAAAGTTAATTGAACTGGGTTTAAAATATAAAACACTTAGGGTGTAGGTTTCTTTTACTAGTCGGTTTATCTCCCGGACGGTTGGGTCGCCGTTAACATTAGCGCCCTTTAGCCGGCACCAGGGACGCAGCATCCGTTGCAGAGGCCGGCCCGGATTACTGGTGCATTACGCAAAGTGCCCTCTCGCAGCCGGATCCTACAGCGGCCTCCCGTTGCATAACAATCATGTGACCCCCCTGCACCGTCCCGCGCTCATGAGAGGACAGTGGCGTTTCCGCACCTGTCCGCAAAGGCCTACAGGCCGCAAGCATATGCACTTGTGAGGTCTGCCATTAGCAAAGAAGATCAAATTGTAAAAAATAAAAAGACACGGTGTAAATTCAGAGTCAGGGCTGGAGATTCATGCTAACTAACCCTGGCATGGGTTTGAGTCAGGGCTGGAGATTCATGCTAACTAACCCTGGCATGGGGACCCAAATGCGGGATTTTCCCTGCTGGTCGTTAAATGTTTTTGCTTCAAAGAAAACCCAAATATTCACTTCAACCTCAGGTTACATAAGCATGCTTAATTGCTAGATAAACAAAAAACTTTACAGAGAGCACAGCTTTAGAATCTTTAAATCATATTTAAATCGTACCAACTTGTTCCCCAAGAACTACTTTTACTAAAACTGCAGGTCACTGTTTGACAAGGACAAATGGACTGTAGTTGATTAATCTATTTTGTTTCTGGGGACATAACTACATGAATGTGAATGAATCACACAAAACCAGCAGCAATCACGCACAACTGGGCCGCTTCCCTGCAATTTCAGCAAGATGCTCTGTGAGGCCTTAGCGAAAGTGAAACACATGCAGGATGTGTCGGTCTCTCACCCCTGTGGTCTCCTCCTCGCTCTCCCACATGTGAAACTGCTCTTCACTTTGACCCAGCCCTCTGTTTCATAACCACAGTCTATATTCTTCAGTTCTGTGGGCTTGTCTTGCTGACACAGTTGATAGTCTGTTGACCTTCCATCTGCATTTCTGCAGCACTTCACACACTGCGCATCCCAGAATGCATCTCTCTTGATTTGACAAAGCTTGCCTCTGTTACTTCCCCTGTCATTCTCAGTACACACACACACTTCTGCCCATAGTTCTATAGTTCTCATGCTCTTAAGATGAGATATGGAGCATCTCCAGTCATCCTGGCTAAAATTAGGGTCACTCCCTCCCTCAGCCCCTCCCAACAAACCTCACATTGACTCCGCCTCTGGTGGTCCACCGCTTTCCCACAATCCTGCTGTTTCTATCATTATCCATGAGTGAATCTCAATACTGGGAAATGTGTCCTCCTTTGCTCCTCTACCACCTTGTCTCTTCTCTCCCACCGATACTGGGACACTGGAGGGAGGGGGGTAATGAGGCGGTGGTCGGGGAAAGGTACTGATATTTTCCAAGTATTTGGAGCCCAAGTCACTGCAACACTGTACACACCCATCTGCTCTTAAATGGAGCATAACAATCAGCTGATTAGGAGAGCAGGGAATCTAGTTCAAGGTAAATTCTGCGCTGAAATCTCTCAAGCGTTAGTTTTAGACCGAGAGTTTGTCAATGTGTGGAACAGATTGTGAGGTCATGCGATAGAGGCAAAGACCAGGGGTGTTCAGGTGTGGGCCTGATGCAGCTCGGCTCCCTAAGAGTTGGGGTTCACAGACTCAACCCCACTGCAGTCTTCTCCCTAGGATATTTACTAGGTTGCACATCATGTCTTCAACAGCTTCAGCAAAAGGGTATGATTAACTACAGTGTTAAGTCGCTGCAAACCTGTCTTCACCGGCTAAGAGAACATGCGACTACCTGAGGTGGTTTGTTTGCTCCAGTCACAGATCATGCCGCTGAGATTACACGTGCACAAATGTTAACACGTGTTGAAGTCTTTGATGAATCTGGGCCAAAACGGCTGATATGGTGATATGGTGGTTGTATTACGGTGCGATTTCACTTTCGTTTTCACACCTTTTCATGTTCTCAGCCAATCCCCAGACATGGCTGATTCCACCAGACGGCGTGAGAAAGGGAACATCGTGTGGCAGTGACACCCTGTGGTTCTTTAGGGAGAGCCGGGAGAGGCACCGCAGAGCACCTCCCTCTAACACCACCGTATAACCCTCCTTACCCATCCCTCCTGCAGTCTGGGGTAAATAGAGAGGCAGGGGGCAGTAACTCTGCAGTGTGGGGTAAATAGAGAGGCAGGGGGCAGTAACTCTGCAGTGTGGGGTAAATAGAGAGGCAGGGGGCAGTAACTCTGCAGTCAGGGGTAAACAGAGGGGCAGGGGGGCAGTAACTCTGCAGTCTGGGGTAAATAGAGAGGCAGGGGGCAGTAACTCTGCAGTCTGGGGTAAATAGAGAGGCAGGGGGCAGTAACTCTGCAGTCTGGGGTAAATAGAGAGGCAGGGGGCAGTAACTCTGCAGTGTGGGGTAAATAAAGGGGCAGGGGGCAGTAACTCTGCAGTCTGGGGTAAATAGAGGAGCAGGGGGGCAGTAACTCCAGCAGTGTGGGGTAAAAAGAGGGGAGCAGGAGAGGGGTAATTCTTGCAGTCTGGGGTAAACAGAGGAGAAGGGGGGCAGTAACTCAAATTGGAGAGAAACTACCATGACAAATACATTGGAAGGGCAACTAAGCAGCCTGGAGTATTGGTGCCGTTTTTCTCATTTGCTTAGTTTCAGTCTTGGGACAGTCCTTTTATGGTATATTTCTAACTGCATATTAAGGCACAGCCGCTATTTACTGTATGAGGTGTAGTTATGTGCACTGGTTTGGCTATTGGACACACACACACACACACACACACACAAACACACACACATACACACACACCTAACACACTTTCGAAACACTTCAGTTGACAATGCTGACTAAAACTTCCTGGTTTCCCCAGATACAGGCTTCATATTAAGAAAACGAACAATAGGCTGGAATATGTCCCTCCGGCCTGATGTCCACTCACTACTGGGCCAGCTACATCAATGTGGAGGAGAGAGCAAGCAAGCGCACACACACACACACACACACACACACACATACACACACACACACACACACACTCACACACACACTCACACAATGCACACGTGCAGTCAAACAAGCACTGACGGCCACTCACACACGTCTACAAACCCACTAACACAAGTCAAACGAGGACAAACGACTGAGTGTGCACGTACATTCACACACTCACACACTCAAAGGAGCGCAGACGACCCAGCACACACGTACACACAAACCTTGGGGCAGGAAGTGGCCAGGATTAGTCAGCTACCGTGAGCTCACCATTGCTGTCGGCGAGACCAGAGATGGAGAGAGACAGAGAGAGAGAGAAGGCTAGACAGGGAGAGAGAGAGAGCAAACCGCAACTACTGCTGCTGCGCTCCAATACTGAGAATATACACTGTGTCCTGTTCAACTGCACACAACCGCTACATTCACACACCTGCACTGAGTACACACATACACACACAAAAACCATACGCACATATGCGCACGCACACACACACAGGGCCTTTTGGGGACATTTGGGGACAGTGACCTTTTCTCCACTCCTGAACCTCCCCTATTGTCCACCGTAGGGGCCTTGAGCCGAGCCAAGGAGCCCGTAGTCCCAGAGCACCCCAGTCTGCGGGGTCCGGATTCAGAGGAGGACACAGGACACAAGCTCTTCCTCCGATACAGAACCACTTCCTGAGATGGCGGCCCGAGAAAACACGCACCGCGGGACGCTCCAGAAGGGAGTTCCAGCCCGGACACTAAAGATTATGAGTAATGATAGTACATAATATGTAAATAGTGTCCAGTCTGCAGCTGCAAGTAGATTCTAAGAAGGTGAGTCTCTAAGCTCCCAGGTAGAGTCTTAACTAAAAGGGGGGTGTCTCAGCTCATCCTGGTGCAGGCTAAAAAGACCTAGTGCTTCAGATGACCTAGGTACAGCATGTAGAGGTGACTGTCCCTTTTCCAGGTAGTCTGAATAAATGAGTGTCTCCTTTTTCAGCAAGCGTAAAGAGATGAGTGTCTTGGGCTGATCCAGGGTCAGTCTGAGGTGATGAGTGAATGTCATCCTACCTGGCCCTGGATCAGGTGACAAGAGGCAGAGGGGAGGGCTGAGCTGAGCGGATGCCAGCCACAGTGATGGTGGATAGGGCTAGAGGCGCCAGGGGGAGGCACTCCCGAGCTTGGGTCCTCAGCCTCTCGTTCACTCGGCATGTAAAAACAAGCACAGCGGCACACAGTGCTTCCGGGTCAAAGGTCGCAGCCTCCCCTGGGGGTCAGGGATTATGTAACAGGGCAGCAATGAGGGGGGGGGGGCCCAATGCTGACCCTCTCACCCTGCTGACTGCGAAGGAATGCAGACTGGCCTGACTTCATCCTGCCCCCCCCATCTGAAACGCCTCCTTGAAACCGGCCAGTGAGTTCCGCAGTGCATGACATGACCTTTTCCAGGGGGAGGGGCGGCTGATGAGACCGGCGATTTGCTCAGCCCCCCTCCTGTTCGGAGCTAGCGGCCCCACCCCCCTGCACGATAGGCCTGGCTCGGTGTGGACCACGAGGCTTGGCTGAACTCAAAACACAAAAACAAAAACAGCCGCTATCGCACAGAGGAAGGGGAGGAAGCAGGGAGGCCAGCCCAAAAAGCTTCAGTCATCAGGCGGCTCGTTTTCACCCTTCAGAAGACACACAAGGTTAAACGTTCAGCAGTGCAACAGAAACACACCAATCAGACAGCAATGCAACACCATCCTACCAATCAGAGAGGAGAGCAACACCATCTCACCAATCAGACAGCAGAGAAACACCATCCCACCAATCAGACAGCAGCACTACACTTTACCACCAATCAGACAACACAAGACAATACTACCACACCAAGCAGACAACATAAGCACAACACAACACAATCCCACCGAAAAGACAGCAACAAAATATCACCCTACCAATCAGACAGCACCTCACCACCATCCCACCAATCAGACAGCAGTGCAACACTGTACGACCAATCAGCCTGGCTACCTAGACTACCTCACAGATGATTTTACAATCCCTCCATAGATTTAACGCAAATCGCTGTACCATTCATTAGCTTAGCAGAAGCACTCGTTTTAGGCAACCTCACACTAATACAGCAGCAACATACCGAAGCAGCTCAGGTCGAGCACCTTAGCGGTTGGCTCATAGCCTCAAGGTTTGAACCTGCACGATGCAAAGTCTAAATCCGCAGACGCAACACCACGCCACACCTTGCAATGCCACGCCACCCCCCCTCGCACTTCCCTCTGGCTCGGTTCACCTTAACGTTCACTCAGCTCCAGCTCGTGCTGACGCTTAAAGAGCACATTTCTTGATGAATGACTCCTTCCAAGCGTGGCCACTTCAAAAAATTCCCTCATTTAAGCTCCTCGAGTGCCTCTGACTTATGGTGTTTAGACGGCAGTTTCCTACTGGGATATCCGAGGGACACAGAGAACTCCTTCGTGACGAGAAGGCGGACGGACATTTTGGCTCACTGTAGATTAACTGCGCTCATAAAAGGAGAGGAGCTGTTTATAAAGATGAGGCTTACAGGTTTCACCGGCCAGAGGTGTTTCGCTCCTGGCAGCCTTTACGCACCCGACTCCAGAGTCAACACCACTTTGCAGGTTAATTAGAGGGCCTGTAAATCACAGTCTTCGTCTCCCCTACAGCTAAACTATCTCAGATTACACTCCTGTCCATGTCAGTAGTTTTAAAACCAGTGGCTTTTGAAAAACAATGAAGAAATATTTTTTCAAGCGCATTCCAAAAACCTGTCAAAAAATTGTTTTTATCTTGATTTGCGAATGAAGATAAAGCTGAAAGGCCTGTTTTTTTGGCACGTCTTCGGCTGCAGCCTCTGTTGCCACCAGCGACCGCTCTCTCAGAGGAAGGCACCAGAACTCCCTGCACTCTGACCACATTAGAGAGCAACCTCACGGCCTCTCAGCTATGTGCTGACAGTGATTTTCGTGGACGCCATGTGGAGTTTAATATCCCCATGTTTAATTGCCCGTCTCTTTAATCTTTCGGCCTTGTTCCCATTGATCTGGTTTGCACGGGGGCCTGTGATGTCGGAGGTCTTGTCCCGATGGAGCTGGCAGCTAATGGGGGAGTGAAATATGGACACACACAAGAGCGAGGGACAGTTACGACGTTCCTACTGGCAGTTTTCTACCAAATGAGGTGTCATGACACACAAAGCAGCTGCACCTCCAATTAGCTGTCAGTAGATGAGTTGTGAAACCAATCAAAAAGGTTTCGCTTTCTGATTGGTTCATATCAGTGAGTCACTGGTAACATATGGTAGCTCCACCTATTTTGGTGTTTTACACATCAATCTGCCATCACAACAAATTATTTAATTTCTTTCTTTTTTTTAAATCATTGGCTATTTAATCACTTCATGTAGGTTTTTGTATTTGTACAATTTTTTGCATCAGGTTTTTTTTCACGTCTGTGGTTGCTTGGAACACAAAATGTGCCTGGCAGGATGGTAAAGTTCAACTTAAACTCAAGATTAACCAATTTCATACTTAATTTAGGTTCGAGTTTAAGACTTAAACTTAAGTTGAATTTTAAGGTAAGTTTAAACAGAAATCCCAGGCAAGGGGGCCCTCCACAAAGTACCATCCGTGTCGTCCCATCCTGTTCAGCCATTGGTTGAGCGACTGATGGGTCATGCCCACATGTCCTCATTCAGATGCTAAAGTCTACCTGGCATGCCTGACGCACACACTCCAAAAGCATTTCTGCCGCCTTGACGTGTCATTACTTTTTCATGGGCTTATTTATTAGGGCTTTTGAGTCGCCCGGGACGCCTTTTCACTTCAATACTGAGAAATGGCTCCTAATGAATTATTCACTGCCTGTGAGATTTTCTGTACATTTCCAATCCATCCAGCAGTGGACAGGGAGTTTTAATCTCTGTAAAAATCGACTGACAAAACTGAATCCCAAAAACAGACACAACTCCCAAATGAAAACATCATCATTAAGTTATAAAATGTAAGGAATCATTCTAGATCCAGTTCGTGTTAATCTAGTCAAGGACAAAAATTATACATGGTATAAATCAAGCATAAATCACATACTCTCAACCTCTCAGCATCTCACACACATACGGACACACACAGGAAACCTGCCCATGGCCTTTCCCCTACCTGAAAGACCCCTCCCCTTCCTGTCTGCACAGGAAGTGACTCTACATACAGCCATAGGGGGTCAGTGTTGGTAACTGAAAGGCAAATCATTCCAATTTTATACACTGAATTCACAAAATTCACTTGGGAGCATAACCGAGCACAGTGCAGTTTTGATTGCGATTCAGAAACACTGGAAACTCCTGTTATTGACTAGAACCCCTTTGTAGTTAAGGAGAAGGAGGAAGGAAGGAACATAAGATCTGACTATCAGGTTAAGCAAATATCTGTGGGTGAACACAGGGCCGGTAATCTCAGACTCCTCCCTTTCCTGTATGCAAAGGAAGTGAGCCAGCGAGGGGCTACAGCAGGTCAGTAACCTCACAGAAGAGCTGGACTCAAGGAGAGTAATCTCATTTACAGAATACCAGAGAGAGCCGTGGCCAGCAGTGTATGCTGGGTAGGGCAGAACGCAGGAGGGTTTGTGGGATGGTGGGGCGTGGGGGGGGGGTGTTAGCGGTGCGCAATGCCTTGGCCACAGGCATGCTGGCTGGGAGTCAGACTCGCTGTGGGGGTGTGGCGCGGAGGGGCAGCCAGGCTGGCCTGTGGGGTCAGGGATATGGGCAGGCTGGTGTCTAGCCTGACATAACAGCAGCTAATCCAATTGGGTGGCCACTCAAGGGCACACTCTGGGCTCCGGCTGCTGAACCCGGCATGTACAACACGCGCTCGACTCTCTCTCTCTTTCTATTTCTGTTTCTCACTCTCTCTTTCTCTTTTTCTCTCCCCCACCTTCACACTCTTTCCCCTGACTGTGTCTACTCCCCAACACGCTCTCCTTTCTACACTCTGCCTTTTTCTTTCTTTTTCTTCCCCTTAAATCTCACTGTTTCCTACTCCATTTCTCTTTTCTTCACTCACTTTCTCTCGCTCAGTCTCTCTGTTGTTTTACCTTTTATTCTGCATCCCAACTAATCCAGGTTGCACAGCTCATAGTCGTCGCGGGTGAGAACCCAAAAGCGAGGTCATGTCCACACACATCTTAGAGGCGTGTAGAGGCGACCACGCCCTGCCACACCCCACCCAAGCCTCTACACCTGCCAGCGCTTCACAGTGAGGATCAAAAAGGGCGACCAAGCGGAATTCACCTCCTCTCCTCCTCCCTCGTCTCACGGCCTTTAGCCCAAGTTGGTTATCGTGTATCACAGTGAAGCGGATTTGGCGCCGATCTCCCATTAATCGGAAATAAAGCTGCACTGAATGCTACGGAGAGGGCTTCAATGGGGAGAGCCTCGCGGAAGCACATGCCAGAACCTGCGGCTGAACAGTGTGCACAGCCGTTTGAATTATGAGGAAAAAAACAAAAAAAAAAAAAAAACAAGGTGCGGTACAATCCTCACCATTTAGGTATGAGAGAACAAAACTGTTGGTGTACGTCAACAATGAAAGCAAGCAAGTTCATTGGTTAATACACTCTACCTCCCATGTTAGACAATACCATGTGACTGGTTCCCCATCGTTTTGTTTTTTTGTTTTTTTATTTTTTTTTTTATCTCAGCTCAAATCTGACACTCGTGGCAGGGCCTTCTTCACAATATCTGTGCGTTCTGAAAAAGTAAACACCGGCAAAGCATCTGGACTGCCAAACAAAACACGCAGAGAAAGCAGAGCTGCAGTACAGGGCAAAACACAACGCGGCGCCGTGGCAACCGCAGGGGCAGGGATCGCTAACCCACTTTGACTTGCAAAAAAAAAAATATATATATTATTAAATAAATAAATAAATCCCGCAGATCACCTCATCACTGAAGTCAAATTTCAAATCGCATTCACAGCAAGCATGAGAAAAATCAATGGTGTAACTTAACCAAGAGATACCTGAGCTTCTTTTTGTGACAGCGCCTAAAAGGTTTTAGCAAGTCACTGTGGCAGCAAGAGTCGATGCACATATGCAAATGAATAAATCTGTCAACCGAAGCAGCAATGACAGGAACGTCTAGCAATTCCCCTTCACACTCAGGCCATAAGCAACACAGCATGGTTCATTTCATTACTTCCTGTGGGCTACGACATACGAGCATCGCGGTCTCTCCATCCAATATTCACACAGTGGCTCTATCACCGCTAAGGATAGACAGGGAGGGATCTGTCTTCACCTGAAGTCAATATCCTTCAGGATATAGAGAGAAGTTGATTTTGTGCATTCGGTGCTGAAGGCCATGCGACACGCCCAAAGTCGTCCCTCGTAGAGAGCGGAGAGAGGGATGTGCTCAGGCCGAAGCACGGGCAGGGTGGAGAGGAGGAGAGGCGTGGTTCAGTGGGCGTGGTCACCCTGTACCTTCATGTCTGAAACCACATGACATCATGCATCAGCTCCATTGTCTGAGCCTGAATCGGCTTCTCCTTCTATTGCAACAGCTGCCCGGACAATGAGCAGGGATTCCCTCACTTTGAGCTCACCGCCTTCCTGTTTTGACTTCCTTGTTTCAGAAAAATAATAATAATGAAAAAGAATAGCTCATCTGCAACCTCTGCGCCTCCAAAATCTGCCTCCTGCAGTAAAAAAAAAGTTTTTATTTGAACGAAGGGTGGTGGAATTGAAGCCGAAGGCTTGGCGTGGGGCAGACGGTCTGAGGTTAGCACCATGGACACTGGAGGCCGTGAGGCAGAACGCTGAATTTCAGAAGCCCTCGCCCCAGCTGTGCTGTATGCATTAATCTTCATCTGCTCGGGTGACATTGCGTAGGCCGGACTCTAAACAGCCCCAGCACCGGGCAGGCAGAACCCAACGCTCCCGGCCGTCGCTGGGGCAGACGGGAATACTCCCTCGCCTCAGGAAAGAGCCCGGCCCTTCAGAGGTTTAATCCACATGAATGCGATGAAGGGTTGGGACTCATTTTCATCAACCACATTCACGGCAACGGTGAGAAAGAGAAGAAAGAATAGCAACGGTAAAGAAGAGGAAGGAGAAGAAGATCTCAATATCGCTGTAGTCTTCATAGTCATCATCTTATTCAGTTCCCAGCAACCACTACAGTCTGTACTTATCAAAATGCAAGCCTGTTTCTGTATCACTTTTGATTCAGTGTTCTCCAATGACACACTTGGTGTGAGGCGGATGCTCTAAAAACTAAGACGAAGAGTTTTTGGTCATAAAATGCTCAGTGATATTATATGCTTACTACACAGAAAATCACAAATAAATATTTATGCATCTATATTGTATTTTACAGAAATAGCAATGGCACACTGAACTACATACTCATATTCATATACATATTGCTCAAAATGAGGAAAGCTTGTTGTCATTCTAAGAATGAAATAGTTTTCTTCCAACACAAATCAAAAGTTTCAATCCTCTCGAGGACTGTAAGTTCTGATAACGCTGAATGCAGACCATGACAATGTGAGTCACACCTAACAGGATCCTGTGACCGTTTTTGCTTTGCTCAGCATCGAAAATGTTCTCATGCAACCAGAAATAGGCAGAGCTGCCCCCAACTATCTATTTAGAAACTTTAACAACATTTTGACTGGTTCAAGCACATGACTGACAGCTCAGTTGTAGCTCCGCCCATTTTGGGGTTCATGAATCCTCATCTTCGCACCGCTAAGTGGCTAAGGCCGGAGCCCTAAGCAGTTACAGGGAGTAGGCTACATGGGGAGGCGCGTAGGTGAGGATGGGTGTGTCAGTCCCTCTGAAACACAAGGGCCTGTGGAGGCCTGCACTTACATTCCATTGGTACTCCGCCACTCTTCCCTTACAGGACGCCTTCGGACCGTTTCTAGGAAAACATATCTGTGGCTCTCCGCTAACAAGATCCCCTTTAAACGGGCACATCGGAGTGAAGCTTTGCCCTCAATCTCCACTATCAGTCAAATACATGACAATAAGCCCCATGGTTGGATGTACCAAACACAAGCCACATCAACTGACATCACAAACCAATTGATCCAAAGGTGTCGACCGACTGAAAATGGGCCATGCTATTGGATAATCACCTGCAAGTACAGCCAGTTCTGTTGGACACTCCAGTGCAAGAACAGGCCGCTCTATTGGATGGTCACAAGCACAGGTGCAGGACACCGCACTGCCTCCCCTCCCCTGCAGGCGGTCAGGCCCGCTGCAGCGGAGACAGGAAGTGACACAAGCATCATGACTTGACAGATCTGCGGCCTGGGGCAAGAGAGCCCACTTCCTCTCCAGCTCTGCGGCGGAAACGGAGCCACGTTTCCTCCACACTTTGGGCTCAGAGGCGTAACGCTGAGCTCAGCCGGCTCAGAGCTAACCAACACCTGAAACCGACACCCAGACACCGACGACAGCTAACCTGCTCTCTGTCAGCATCAAAATGAGCTCTGCCCTTCAAATAGGACCATCAGCCACTATGATACATGGTGGCACCATAAGCTATGAAAGTCACCTAGAGGGGGAATGTCACAGGTTAGTCTACCTAAGTTTAGAGCGTACCTGTTCCTGTCATAGTTATACTGATTTTATCCATTGACTTTTATGGGGTAAGTGAACACAATTTTTAAAATATTTCCCACTGGGAAAGTGTTTCCGTATGTACCAAACGCACACGAGAAAGCGGCCGTTAATTTTAACGTGGAAATTCAGTGTGCCCAAAGTGAATACTCTCACTGGGTTTTACAGCAGGGCACAGGGCAACACTGGGTACATTTTTTAAGTGACCTGCCTCTTCCCCCCAACCACCCTGGACAATCTGCTGACAGTGCGGAGATGCCTCCAAAACAGCAGGACTTCCTGTCTCTCACGCTCTCTTGCAGGTTCTCAGTTGTTTCCAGAAGGTCAGCAGCCTTGTAGGCTGGGAGCAATTAAGAAGGATAAATCAGCCAATGAGAGCTGGTGTTCAGAGCCGGGGACCAATAGGGTGTCAGCAAACAGGGCTGTACTGCTGACTCACCCTCCCAGGCCTGCTGGTTTAAAATTTTAATGATCTCAATCCTACAGTGACCAAGCGCAACATTAGCTGCCTGGGAGATGGGGCACAGGGGGAGCAGACTTCTGATTGGTTGGGCCGTAGGCTTCTGATTGGATGATAGAAGGAGAGTGTAAGACTTTTTTTTATTTAATTATCCTTTGTTTAATCAGGAAGACCCCTTTGAGACTGAAATATATTTTGGGGACTAACAACATCATACAATACTTACAAGAGAAAGGAAGTTAACTATCAAAAATTACACAAAATTAAAACAACATGTAAAAAATGGAGACAGGATACTGGAACAAAATGTGGAGTTTCATACTATGCCAGTATCTAAGGGATAATATACAAAGCGCTTGTTAGTGACTGCTGGAACAATCTCCTTCAGCTAGCATCCACATATCCTCACCTCAAACCAGTGACCTGAAGTGGCCCCAACAACGCCCAAAGCTAAGACGATACAAGAGAATGTGAACATGGATGAAAAGAGAATCTTTTCATGAAATACTGTATCAAAGCATAGAATACTGAAACTTTGTGCTCTATTATCCAGTCCATTATCCAGTTCTATAGTTCTATTGTACTTAGGTAGCATACGCAGAACATGAAAATCGATATACTAAATGAAAGGGTAAAAGGCTCTACTGCCAAGTTCAATGCGAGTTACTGACAAACTAGTTGTTTCAAGCCAATTTTTTCAGCTTTCACTCTGACTAATTACCAGAAAGTATCAGCTCACGGAGGGAATGTATGCTGCTGTATACTGAAATAAAGAGGCTTTATTCCAGAGACAAAGTACTGCATGAATATGCATGGAGAGAGAATCTCTCTGGAATAATGATGTTGATTTGTTAATGGACCCACCCCCCCAACCCCCCCAACCCCAACCCCCAACCCCATCCCCAATCCCCCCCTTCCACTGCAGGCGTACTGTAGTGACGTATTCAGGGGTGGGGGGTGGGGTGGGGGGGACATGCTCGAGTGCTCCGAAGCTCCAGCTGCCAGGTCCACATCTGCACTCCGTCTCCCTTAATCCTGCTTACAGCTCCACCACCTCCACACCTACCCCATGTGCTTCCAAGATGGATTAGCCCAGCTCAGCCCGGCCCGGCCCAGCCCGGCCCACGGTCCCATTCAAAGACCCTGCATGATCGTACTCCTTCATTCTGAACACAAACCCAATCCCAGACCATTCTCTGCAAACGAACAAGAACTGAGTGCCATGTTTGTGCCCATAGCAATGAAGCCATAGCAATGTTCAGTATCCGTGGTGATTGCATGATTTTCCCAGCAGCTCCCGGTCACTGTGTGTGTGTGTGTGTGTGTGTGTGTGTTAAGAGACCGCATCGCATCGAGCTTAATGGTGGTAATACACAGACAAACAGGAGTAATTATTTGTGTAATCCACCAGGAACGTCAATGTGGGGCAGATTAAGCTGTCGTGGATGTCAGCATAAACCCTGGCCCTCATAGACACCCCCTGCTTTTCCCATGTGGCACTTAACACCCATAGAAAACCGCCAAAGCGCTTCTCTTGTGGGTGCAAGTGCAGAAATTTAGCAGCAGCCGGCAAAAGGCCCCTTGTGCCGGGCACTGGCTTGACACCACAATGCCGTAAATACAACGGCAGAGAAAGGGCTAAGGACCCCAAAAGGAAAGGAGGACAGGGGGAAGCACACAGAATGCTGCACAGCCATCCTTGCCCCCGGAAAAAAAAACATCACACAATAAATTAATTCCTCTTTGGAAGTTACAGTTAACAGCAAGTATTGACGGCATAGTGCATCCTAGCCTTGAGCAGTCAATAATGCAACGGAGGAGCTGCGCCGGCCTTACTGAGTCTTCAATCGTTGCTAATTACTGCAAAAATTACCGTATGGATGCAGAGGCCTGATACAGATGCTAATCAGATCAGAAGTTATCACGCATGTAGATGTATGAAAACCAGCCTGCTGACTCACTAAGCCATGTGCATTGCAGTCATAGCCATGTCTTAGCCATGATCGGTTATGGCTAAGGTTACTGGTTCATTACCTCAGCTGCTCTAGTTCATCGTTTCTGTAAGTCGCTCTGCTAAATGCCTAAATGCAAACGCAATGTCGATGTCCACTTGAAGGTTCGGCCAGGTGGTGAGGAATCCCTCTTCACTTACGCTCCAACCTGGGTCTCTCTGCAAACTACATCCCCCACCTTAACCCTCCAGGTTACCCAAACGCCCCCGACACAGCCCTGACCTCCCCACGTGTTCCAGCCCGAACTGCTGCCAGGCTGGTCTGGCCTCCCTCCCCATGCCGGCATGGAGGTCGGAGCCAGGGAGTGCTCCGTTAAAGGTCACTGCTACCGAGATACACCAGGGGAGAGAGATCGCTCCCAAAATAGACACCAGGCCGTCCTGGCCCAGTGTGGCACCCGAAGGTTTGCAGCAGTCAGGACGTCCCATCTGCAGGGCAGGCACCACTTTCCTCCAGAGTTACCCCTTTTTTTGTGTTTGGTTTTTTGTTTTTTTTTTTTCCGACCAGCCGCAGTTGCCGCAGCTGATTCAAGGATTCATGATGGCGGAGTGCAGCCGGGGTTGAGTTAGGACGCGGCCGCCAGTTTCCCGCAGCGATTGGAACGCAAGAATGAGCTGCGACATTCCAGCGCCACCCATGAGTCACTGCCTGGACTCTCTAGCTCCCCTGCCCCCCAGACCCCACCCCCCACCACCCTTTTATTTTGGCTGTACGTGTGTCTTGAAGGTATGACTGTACGTACAATAAACAGAAACACTGAATTTTTTTAAGCTTGTTGTTTATAGGAAGCAGACCTAGAGCTCTTTGTGTGGCAGGTCAAACAGGGATCACATGACTTGTTGATGTTATCATAGCGTGGCCAGACGCCATATATCTTCCTTGTCTTGTACGCTCATACCTGTCTGAGACGCAGCCCGCCCACGCGTCGTACGGACAATGACAAGCTGCTCCAAACAGCCGTCGGTTTACATTCCTCCCGTCTCTTCTGCTTGGGCCCCGTCTCCAAAGTGACCCTAAGCAGAACATCTCGTTGGGGCTGGCAGAATGCTCTTACAGTAGGGATCTCAAATCTCAGCCACAGACAGGCTGCAGTGTCCGCCTGTCTTTGGTGCATTTCACCACTCAAATGCTCATTCCATCGATTTGTCATTGGGGTCCACACACCTGTTTTCCAAAGCCCAAATGGGAGTGAAGAAGTTTAAATGTCAAAACATTTCATAAGACATATCGAGTTATGATGTGCAAAAGAGGTGGTGGTGTGACCTTATTAACCAAAGCCGATCAGGCCTATTTGTATCGGCCTGATCGGCTGATCAAAGGTGAAAATGGGAAACTGGAGCGGTTGAGACTGGACTGAGTCTGACCCACAGTGTGCCTGTTTGGACACAAGGACAATGACTCAAAATGAGACTATTTCAGTAGCCCCATGTCTTTGCCTCAATTAGGCTCACACACTCCTTGCTCCTATTGTTCTCAAAATGGTCTCCACCACCAAGGGGCCCAGCTCGCCTTCCACACAGCACCACGGGCCTGTGCACAGCATGACCTGCAGTATGAAAGCACAGAGGAGAGCGCTTCTGCGTTTTACACTCCCCCCCCCCCCCCCCCCCGGCCTCTTCCATTCTTCAAAACACAAACAAATCCATCATTCGACAGCAGGGATTCAGTATCTGTCACCTAACCATTCGGCTGCCACGCAGGAATGATCAGTGTCTCAACGGATAGCAGCAGTCATAAGATAAACATACAACATAACATGACTTGAGGTTATGGTGGTTTAAGAGGCAGACGGGTTTGAAGGCACAGTCATGAATGCAGTCAGCCCAGCACAAATGCTTGAGAGTTCAGGCACTATGGAGGCTAGACCGTCCCAAATGCTACCATCCACACTCAGCTCTCAATACAGGACAAAAAATAGTGCACCGTTTTTGGATTCACCACCCGCATTTCTTGCACTGTCTCTCACATGATGGAGAAAGAGATATGAATCTCAGAAACCCATCATTGTGCTTTCACTGTCGGTAGTGGGAAAATTGTCTTTTTTTTTGTACAGTTTTTTTCCTCAGATTTTTCTTAGACTGGCCGTGTAGCAAAAACAGTAAAGAACAAAACATAGTTTTTAAAGACTAGTTTTTTTTTGCATCTGTGAAAAGTGGCCTCAGGGCTTGTTACCATGCAACATTTCGTATTATCCTCTGTGTGCGACAGGGCAGCTTTTCGACATTCAGCTGGCCTTCGCCGACTTTGTTTGTCACATTTCTCAGACTGTTTACGCGGTCGGTCAGTCGGTCGGTTCGGTCAGTCGGTTCGGTCGGTCGGCTCGCTCGTTTGCTTCGCTCGCTGCTTGATGCTGGTTGACACCCAGGAATTTTGCTTGCAGGTCAGGTCACACTCAAACCCCCTGGCCCTGCTTAAAAGGGACAGATCAGCACTGTTTGCTGGGACTGGGGACAGTGCCAGTGTGCCCTATGGACTCGCAGCATTGAACAGGCGGTCGCCACGAGATTGGGTCAAACAGATATAAAAGCAAATGGCCACCTGCTTATGCATGCATGCATCTAAACATGCAAATGAATTAGGCTGATTGAAGAACCAACACAATGCAGAAGCAAATTTCAAAGGGGGGGGGGGGGGCACTGGGAATGTGCGCCTTTAAAACACAGAGCACAGGCACAGAAACACAAATTTCTTGGTACACTATTACTGTGGCCATCCCTCTTTTATTTTATTTTCTCTCCACAAAAATAAAAGTTCTCCTTTACAAAATAGTGTCCAAGCTGGTCACATGTTTGTTGTTACCATGCTGTCTGCAACTTTAAGAAGCCTAGCAATCCTTTTCCCAGTGCGATTAGATCATGAGGATCGCTTCGGCCCGGCGTGGGACAGGAGGGCCATGCCTGAAGACTGTATTATTAATTGACAAGTGAACCGAAACTGGCGTGCACATCAAGTTAACTAACTGAGTCAGAGTAACTGCTGGAAATAAAAACCTGAGCCGACGCCACCCCTCGAGGAACAGAGTTTCCAAATCAGACCAAGCGACATTCAGCAGTTAATTTTTAAAAGATGTGGTGCGGTACTGGGTGAGCTTTCACACCCCCCCCCCCACCCCCCCAAGGCCTGGAGTGACACATAAGTGCACATGCATCCAGACAACAAAAGGAAAAATGGTCTCATTTCACTCGACAGATCGCCACAGCTCAGGAAACGTCATGCGGAATGCACAGAAACTCCGCCCACCGATTGCTTGGGCGTGCTGAGCGTTTGTTTTGCCACCCGGACAGGTCAGTGCCATGGGCAGGTGGGATTTTGGCATGGTGGGTGAGGGTGAGGGTGATTCATACAGTAAAGGGAATGAGAAATGAGCAGAGGAAATTAAAAATATAAAGCAGCTCTGAAGGCCCGAAGTGAATCTACAGTCAGCAGTGCAAATTAAGGACGTCCCATGGCAGACTGGATTGTGCATATGTGAAAATGTAAGCTAGTCTAACCACAAAAAGAAAGGAAATATCTCCTCCATCAATGCAGGTGCCAAGATCATGTCACCAAACCTGAACTTTAATCCCACACAATGCAAAGAAGTTCCGGATCCAGCCAAACATCCGACAGCGGAAAAAAAAAAACACAGCGCTTAATTTTGTCGGCTTCTGATCAATTTAGGAATCATTGAAGTGAAGTACATTTGTTAAGAATTGGACAAGAACCTTCAAAAGCACTGCAAGTGCATTTAAAAAATGCATTGGCCCATTTTAAAAAATATTTTTCACAGGACAATGTCACGAGTCTGGCTCCATAACTGTTTTTTTTCCCCATCAAATCATTTCTGACAGAAAGCTTCACCCAACCCTTCCTGTTGGTGTATTCGGTGTTGAATGAGCAGTTCCCTGTTTCGCTGTTGGATGTCTTTGGAAATACTTCGGCCTACTTAACAAACGAAGACAATCTACAAGAACAGAGTTCGTGGAATGTTTTCAATGATACTCGTGCTTTGTGGCGGAGCATGACAAAGTCGTATCTGCTGCAGATTAACCTGGCTAGAGTCACACAAGCAAAAATTCTGACACCAGACTCAAAGTAGGTCATTTATTTTTAATCGAAACTAATTAAAAAAAATACACAAGGAAAAAAAGCCATTAACAAAGCCATAAGTAAAAGGTTATATATTATACCTTTAAAAAAAATCCCAAAGCGATTATAAACATTCCGAGCGAAGAGCTCTATCATGGCAAAAGCAGACTCTCAATTTATTCCCAATTCTAATTCCCAGGCCCAATGGAAACAATGACAAGTAGGCACAAACCAGCTAGGCTTACCCACCCAAATCTTTAACGGACGACAAGACAACCGCCACTGCTTTCCTGAAGTTAAGTCAGTGCAAGTAAAAGAAAAGTAAATACAAGGTGCTTTTGTTTTCACAGCAGCTGGGCAAATACACTCTGTCGGACGCTGACCTTATCAACGCAGTTCAACATCCTCTCTTACGTCTTATCCCTCTCTGCACACACAGTTTGCTCACTGTATTCGCATTAACCATGATATACTGCAAATACAAGGGCGTATTTATTTATAGTCATAACTGAGGAACTGTGGGGGACCGAGCATTAGCATGCACCAAAAGTCTTGCATCTGGGACATTTAGAGTACAGCGCCTTAAACCATCCCCGGAACGCGAGGGCATGGCGCTAGCTCTCCTCACACCTCTGGTCTTCTGCATCGCATGTGTTCAATGTCAAATGCAGCTTCGCCAAGTTGGGGTACCACTGGAAAGACAGCAACCGACGGTGCTAGATGACGGTTGGGTTGGCCTGTCCTTTTGTGAGAAGTCTAACTTGCCATGTTCGATCTAGCTGTTAATGCTGACTTGTGGAACATGGGCGGAGGAGCAACTCGAAATGTTGATTTCTGTGTTTCAAAAAGCATTACAGAAACAGGATGCACGGTGTCTTTAAATCTGGAGTAGCTACCTGCTCCAAGTCAATGTTCACTACTGTGAGAAACGAGCGGTCAAAACTGAACTGGTGGAGAGTAAGAAATGAGTTGGTGGTAACTAGATAGCTCATACCGTAAACATTGCTCACCGTTTCTAAAACCATTATTTTACACCATCTAACTTAAAATAGTCATTGTTGCTCTGCATTTACCTTTGCACTGGTACCAAAAATGGTACAACGCGCGCCTTCGCCCCCCCTCCCCCCAAAAAAACTAATTTCCCTTGAATTTTTTTTCCACCAGTCATTCTGACAGCACCAGACCGGCTATGGACATGCTTGTTTGAGATGCAGCCGGGCCTGGATCACGTAGCTGTCTAGCTACATGCAAGCTAAATAACATTATAGAATATCCAACATTGGCACATGGACAGACACAGCCACAATACGCACCTTGCAGGAGCAACACTGTATAGTCTGTTAAGTAGCTAGTCTTTAGTCTATAAATACACAAACGTTAGCTAGCTCTGCTAAACTAAAGCCCGTGGGAAAGGCTTGCTATTTAAAAACATATTAACATAGGCACTGAGCATTTGCAACGCGCAGTGGAATACCCAAATTATAAAAAAGCAAATCAACGAGAACGTCAGTTTGGAGTTGGAAGGGCTAACAAGATGAAACAAGTGAGGTGCAACCTAATTCGCATGTCACAGTCTAAAGATAGCTAGTGTTAGCTATCTATCTTCAAGCACATTTCTTAGGTAGCTAACTATAGACGGTTTGTTTAATATAGCGGGCTAGCAAGCTAACGTCAGTTGTTATTTTTTACTCGAACACCTTCGAGAAAATTATTACCGTAGAATATTATTTACGTTCACTCCATGAAAAGCCGTGTAACATTAGGTACTCACCCCATCAACCAATCCATGATTGTAGCTAGAAAGGGTAAATCCACCGCAAGCTGGAGGCGTCCCTCCTGCTTAGTTTATCCGGGTAGCTACCCCCTAACCCCTCCTGTCAACTTCTCTGTGAACTGGTCTCTCACTTCAAGCAACAGTTAAATGTGGATTTTCTTGTTCTGCGATGTTGCTGTGTTAATAAAAACAGCATGAACATTAAGAGCGGGACCAATGGTACTGCTCTTGCAACGGGCAAAAGAAGGAGGGCTACATTGACTTTGCGGTTAAGACGCTGGAAACGCGAGCAACTGTTTCGTTCCTGCCCGGTAGCCTTGGTGCGCGGAGTGGCTGCTGGGTGCTGGGGTGTCGCGGCGTCTCTTCCACAGATTGCAGAACCAAGGGGAACGAGTCCTGGGGCACCGCTAGTCTCTCCTCGGTCATGAACTCTCGCATCGGTTCTTGAGCTGTTACCGCTGGTGTGATCAGGATCTGCCACATATAGGAAATCCGGAAGTAAACACAGATCCGACCCCCTCCCTTGTTCCCAGGACGTTAGGCGCACAACGACCCGAAACGGAAAGGCGTCTGGGAGATGTAGTTCATAGGCAAATATTGCATCGTAATCCCCTGCTATATCATACGGGAACACTCTTGTCCAAAATAGCTGACGGGCTTTATGTTCGATACGCTTGTGTGTTGAGTCATTTCCCCAAATAAATGTATCGTTCGCCCGCTTCATGGAATAAGAAAGTGGCGCAATTTTTGGGGGACTACTTGTATATTTAAGAAAACAATAATTTAATCTCTATTGAATGGAGAACAATAAGGAAAATGCAAAAACCTGGACTATCGCGTTTAGCAGCTTGTTCGCGTTTGTTAAGAACATCAGTAGGCTATATTTTTGTCTCAATGAACAAAAGTGGTCAGCGATGCAAAATGGCACATTTGTAATTGGAAAATATCAGTGACTGGTGTCAGTTCAAATTTGGTGGCAGGAAACCCGCTGGAAAACATAATATCCGTCGATAATATACAAGTACGTAACATTATCTTTCTACACAAGTGTGTCTACAAACTTGAGGGGTGGTATTTGGAATGGTGCCACAAGTCATGTTTTTAATTCATAAAAGAATTAACAGAAACATAGATAAGGTCATATTTTCAGGAATCAGAAGAGTTTTCTGCCAAGTCAGAGTGTGGCCTAAATAACTACATAATACTGCAAGTTTAATCCGCTGTTCTTTTAACACCTTTTTTTATAGCTGGTTAACTACATACCCAGCTTGGTTATTCAATAGGCTTTTCACACTAAGTAGGCAATCATTAAAGTTCGAAATAAAAACGTTGTCACTTCATAACCTATTCCACAGCACAGTTTTTACACTCATTACACATTTCATTGTGTTGTGATACCAACACAACCCTTTATCCCAAATTCCATGTAATGCCTAGTTACAGAATTTGTTTTTCCATGCCCAGTTATTAAACTCTGCTTTGTTGAAACTTTGCACACCACATTTGTGTCGGGGTGGGATTTTTCTATCCGTGTTTGGGGCATGGGGAAGTGTTCATTCAAAGAGGAGGGCAATATGGCAATCTCACCTTTCAGACAAAAGACTGGCTCTAGGAAGGGCACTATAGCTGTATTTTTGGCCTTTTGAAGGGGTCCATTTTGTTTTTGCATTTTTGGAATCTAGCTGCATTGCAGGGTGGGTTTGGTGCTGGGGTTCGGCTCCAAAATCCAACAAGAAAAGACCTTATCCTCCTTCAACTCTCCACTGTTCACGGCACATATTTTGCACAGATAGACAGAAATATGAATTCATGTGGGTATCAGTTGAGAAACACATTCCCTGTGTACAATGGCGCTGTAATTGCACAAAACCTCACAAACCAACATGAGCTCAGATTTCATTTAGATTAATGTAGGAATTTGTTTACGTCTTACCGACAACAAATGCCATTGCAATTCCACAAGGTTCATGAGAGCAATGAAAATGGATTTGATGCCGCTAAAGAAAGTGAGGCTGGGCTTTCACAGTATGAGTGAGAATCTATCTGTGGCGGATGATGCTCGGACAGTCTTTCCACTCAAAGAATAGCCACACGTGAGAGGGCAATGGAGCTTGCATCATGAGGGCCGAACATAGACAACACGCTCCCTCCTCTCAACATTCATTCCGTCACGCACGTGAGCCATGTCCGATGCAGTCAGGGAATGCCATAGAATAATGGCCCAGCCTCTTTATCGCCATGGATTCCAGATGTCACACCTAATTCTGCAGCTAGTGAGGCATCCTTCATCCATTCTGGTATCACCATACATTTGCCATGACCGGTTACCATAACGACTGAGGACAGGCCTAGCCCAAGGACCCTCGTCCTGTAAGTTGG
>JAFBMS010000196.1:423208-443208 GCA_019788955.1 Albula glossodonta | reverse complement strand
GTTTGTGTGCCTGTGTGTAAGCGCCTATGTTATAGTGTGTGTGACGGTGTTTGTTTTGTAAGTGTGTTTGCATGTGTGTGAGAATGTATGCATGTGAGAGTGTTTGTGTGAGTGTGTTTGGACTTGTGTTTGTGTGTGAGAGTATGTATTTGTGTATGAGAGCATTTGTGTGAGTGTGTAAGTGTGTGTGTCTGTATAAGAGGGTGGCTGTTTATGTGCATGCTTATGTGAATGTGTGTGTGTATGTGTGTGTGTGTGTGTTTGTGTCTGCATAAGAGGTTGCCTGAGAGAGAGTATGTATTTGTGTATGTGTGTGTGTGTGTGACTCATAGGACACTCAAATCCCCATTACTCATGTCTGAGTGACCTACCTGTCTCCTGTCACCGTGGACATGTGGGCGGGGCCATTTATGTAACAATGTACTTCTGAACTTAATGGTATTTAGTCATAAGGGTTACTCACCTGAAAACCGGCTCCTCATTGTTTGGAAGATCATCAGTAAATTCCCAACCCTGTTTTTAACTCCAGATCAGCCCGAGGTGAGCTCACAATTTACCAAAAAAAACCCTTACAAAACCGTGTGTCATAATGACATAGGGATACGGACAGTCATGTGCAGAGATTACACACTGTGTGTAGTGTATGTATGTGAGTCAGCATAACACTGACAGACCTGGGTCAAACTTAACACATACTTAAAGTAGTTTAACTGTTCAGATGCTGGTAACCTCTGGCAGAACACTGAGAATTTTTACTGGCGTTAGCATTTTAATGGCCAAATGCATAATTACTAAGGACTTATTTTGTTCTGAATATCAGTGAAAATAAGTTTCTTTCAAAATCAGTAGTAATACACGGGACGCTTACTGCAATTGAAGGGGTTAAAGCATTTCACAGAAATGATGTGACCCATGTACTGTACGTGTGGTATGTATATATATGTAGGGATACACACAAAATGCAGGGATTTAAAGAGATAAAGAATATGTGCGTTCTTTATGGATACCTTTCGTTCCTTTCGGTCCCGCTACTAGACATTACATCATTACGTTTTTAGATTTTATTCATAATTTTCTTGGCAACTAAGATTGTTAACATTTCATTTGCTTAAATAGTTTGATACGATTCAAAGCAAACAAGACTGCATGTGAGCTCACTGATTCACCTAGTAGATAAGCATATCTAGAACACCTCATACGTCTTACATTTGTTTTCTGCTGGAGATATGTTTTTTAATGAAACAATTGAGGTATTCAGCAAGGGCAAGGAAGCAGTGCTTTACCTGGGATTTGAACCAGCAACCTATGAGCTAGAAGCCCAGGTTTTCAGCCAGTGCGCTACACTGTTAACCACACTGCTAAAGGGAGATAGGGAAGGGGAACACTGCAGCGCTGGCAGCTTTTGAAGGCCTGTCTGACTCATTGCGACCTTTTTCAGGTGTGCATCTCACCCTGCAGTTTTACAGTGGTGCTCCAGATTGATCAATTGTCTGCTCTCTTGTTTAAATCATTGTCTGCCCGGCGCTGGCCAGAAGCAGATGGGTTTCCCCTCTGAGCCGGGTTCTGCTCAAGTCTCCTTCCTCTGAGTCAGGGTGATTTTCCTTGCCACTGTTACCATTGTCTTGTTTGAACTGAATTGAACTGAGCGTGTGTTTTGGTAGTAAAAGTCCATTTTCTGACTTCCTCTTAACAAAATTTCCCATGAGCCTTCACATACATTCTTGCATACGTTACAGTAGAGCCATACAGTAATGACATAGCTATCCTATGACACCAAATGTCACGCCAGTAAGGTCAGTGAGCACATTATGGGATGTTACCGTTTCTATGAGCAAAACCAGGAAGTAGGTGCATCTAGAGGGGGTATTAGAGGCTGCCGCTAACAGTGCACCACACAGACAGAGTCCCCAGTGGGAGCAGGAGCTGGTTGGGGTTGATCTGGGGATAAGCCGGTGCCACACCCCCACAGTGGGCTCCGGGCTCCGGCTTCCTCCCTTATCTGCAGATGAGAGGTTATTGGATATGCGCTAATAGACATGGGGGTGGGGGGGCGCAGCTTCTCTCGGGCTGGCATTCAGAATCAGATTGTTAGAAGACCAGTCGTCAGCAAACCATCAGCATTTGTCAGCAGTCCTCACCCCCCCCCCCCCCCCCACTCTTTTCTGTCTGTCTTCCTTTCTCATTCTCATACACACATGCAGTGTGCAGACACACACACATACGCACCAACACACACTCTGTGACACACACACATTCACACACACAACCGCACAACTAGACAATGCAGAACGTTGCCTTGGTCACACTCATACAATCATGCAAAGCTGAATGTACTGGAAGCTGCAGTGCATCAGTGCAGAATTATTTCATCTCTGCTGATTCTCTTTTATCTAAAGATTTTTATCTTTGATTTCCAGGTTGCGGTTTTATTCAAGAAAGCGCTTTCACCACCCATTCACTGGCAAGCACACTTATAATTTATATACATTACCTTTTTCATTAATGAAAAACTGAGAAAAAACTAAACTATAAGGCTGGGATTCCTTATACTTGGCTCACCGTTAAATGCAAATTTTCAATCTTCTATCATTTTTATCTTTATCAACACAGTTCAGCAGTCTGTGTCAACACATATCAGAGTTCAGCAATCACAAAAATTAACTTGCCAAACAATTCTTTCTTTAGAGAAAAATCACAGCAGTCTAATTCAGTTGTGAGTAAAAGTTAACAATATATGTTGATTGAAGTCTCCCTTTAAACATCTCTGTTAAAATAAAATTATTATTTAAATTCTTGTTGAATTGTACACCCTTTGAAGAATCAATTTGTTCACCAAAACCTGCCCAGCGCAGGACAAAATGGAAACATCTTTCACATTTATAGTCAAGCATGATGTTTGTCATTTAAAAACCATTCTACTGTATTATTTCAAAAGCTAACAGTAGGGGGCAGCATTAAATTGTTGGCTTCACAGTCACTCACTCCATTAAGCTTTGGAGCTGCCATCTTTACTTGCAAATCAGCCATCAGTACAAGGGAAATTCACTTATCATACGATAATGTTTAGATATTATCAAAGCACGTAAATTATATACAGATACAAATTAAAAACAGCCTGCTGCTTGGAGGGAATCCCTAGATATTGAGGAAGCACACACTTACATTATTCATTTATTAACCCATTCTTAACCCACAACAGGAGGGTTTCACCTGAACTAGTCTCTTTCAAGAGAGCCCTGTTTACAAAATTCATGGCTTTAAATGACATGAAACAAGAAACAAAACAAATTGAATATGATTAAAAAATAGATAAAAATAAATAAAACATAAAATAGATAAAATGTGATAAGATACCATGAAGCAAGTTCAGCTACATAAAACAGATCCGCTTCTGAACGACTCCTACACCAACAACATGAAATGCTTTAAGGACTGCAATAAAACGAAAATCAAGTTTAAGAGAACCGTGGAGTTCATCCCAAGGTGCATCTTTTGTGAAAGATTCATGGTTAATCTACACTCATCACAGATTCAGAATGTGATGAGACATGAGTCTGAGCTTTGAGTAAGCGCTAATCACGCACCGCGCTGCCTGCGCTGGAGTCCCTCTGCACCATGATGTAACGTCCTCCTCAACTCACCATGATGTCATACGCTTTGGTTGATGCATGTTGTGTAATATGTGAGTCAGGTGACCAGGCTCAGCACCAGCGAAGCGCACAGGCCATCACCAGCCTGCTACTAGCAAAGCCTTAACCAGCAGTGGGGTCCTTTCCCAGCCTCTTGGGAAATGATGTTCCATAAGGAAGATATGTCACTCAGGTCCGCTGGGACTTCGAAAGCTCAGAGGTTCATGGGGCCTTTGTCAACCTGGCTAATCCAGGTAAATAATGAGCACGGCGGTTTTGCTTCCCCTCTCTCTCTCTCTCTCTCTGATCTGAAACGGTATCACACTGATGTAAGGAATATTTCACGATTGACATCAACTTGGGTGCTTCACGGCAGCCATTTTGTGCCCGGATAGTCAAAGCACTTGCCCTGAGGTGGAGGAGAATTAGGGCAGTTAAAGTTAGGGAGGATAAGAAGGCCAGACTGAGAGAACTGTGCACAGAATTTATCACAGATATTGGGATAACCCCTTTCAATAACTGCCATGGGATCTTTGATTAACCTCAGACAGCCAGCAGCGTAGCTTGAGTTCTCATTGGATGTCAAAATCTTATCAGAAAGAAAGATGAAGATGGCTTCAGCGAACACCTGCAAAAGAGGATAACTGTGCGGCTAACCTTGTGTTTCCTTCCACAGGTGGATGGAATGTTGGGATTCACTCCAATCGGCTCCTCTGCTCAAAAAAACACTTGAATCCCTCTAAATAAAATCTCAGAAAACATGCTCTACTACAGAGAAAGTTGAGAGACACATTTCAAGACCACCACAGATTTCAGCCAGGACGCATAACTGTAATGACAGCTTGTCTTGCAAATGGTCCTGGGAGGGGCAGCAGCAGCTTCTGCCAGCTAAGACAGCCCCCCCCCCCCAAAGCCCTCCCCTCCACAACCATCCCCACCCCCCCACCCCACCGCAGCCGGACCTCTGGTTCAGGAAGGAGGTGATTCTTTTTCAAGATGGCTGTCAGAACTGTAGCGATTTCTCAGCAAAAATAAATAAATAAATAAAACAGTGCTAATTTTCTCACATCCAGCTGCTGCTCAGCCCGGGCATGGAGAGGGCGATGTTTCTGCGCCCTTGCCTGGGTTTTTTTTGTTTTGGCTGGGTTGTTCGCACGCCATCTCCACACGCTGAACTCCAGTACTTTTCCTCTGCACTGTGGAGGGGAAGAGGGGAACGGCAGCGGGACCCATGCGAGGGGCCGGGGTTATGTAAGGACGAAACAAGGACTTCATGGAAAAAAAAGGCAAGAAATCCTGTTTAGATCTGAGGCAGTGTTAGTCAGTGACTCCAGCACCAGGAACACGCTGCTGACGTAACCTTCTCTAACAGTTTCCATATATAAGGTCTGGGCCAAGGCACCAGGCACCAGGCACCAGGCCGGCCCACAACATGCCCACGTCTGGTTACAATCAAACGTCTGCTGCTCACTTCCACCATCCACACACACACATATGAACACACACAAACATGCACACATGCATACACACACACACACTCACACATACAAACATACCAAACACACACAAACATTCACACACTCACACACATGCACACACAGACACATGCACACACATACTCATAAACATACTAATGCACACAATCAAACGTCTGCTGCTCACTTCCGCTGTCCACACACACACACATGAACACACACATACAAACTCACACGTTTACAAACATATGCACATACAAATACACAAGTATACACACATACACTCACAAACACACACATACACTCACACTTACTAACACACAAACACACTCTTTCCCTTTCTCACACCCTCATTCTCTTGTGTGCCTAAATCCACTGCTACATTTTTTATTATTCTCTAGGAGCAAAAACTTTAAGCAGGCATAGTGAATGTCTTTATTCTGATGTCATATGCTCCTGATATAAATTTCAGTGGCCACCGATATTGTGATTATTATATTTAACCATCAAATTAAATTTAAACACTGAAAAACTGCTTTGAACCCAAAACTTGCGAAGGGCCTTAGCAGTTAGCTTGGACCCCCCTTTCTTTTTACCTCAGTTTCTTTCTCTCTCTCTCTCACACACACACACACACACACACACACACACACACACGCAAACACACATGCAAATTAAAATATTCCCTGCCTGTCTGTCTGTATATGAAAAACAAGAAAGAGCCCCTGCAAATCAGTCTTATGGAATAGGGTTTGTATGGAAATTGAACATGTGAAATGAACAAATTTAGATCAAATTGTTCTATTAACTAAAACCACAAAGTGAAACATTTTAGAGAAGTAACATTTGAACCTACATTATCTCTATATAGCGCCCTACATCACAGTGTAGCACAAATGAAATATGTTCTTTCTTCTCCAATATGCAAAGAAAACCATTATGTAGTGCTACTCTTTGTCTGACAGTCTCATAAGATGACATGCTAGCACGCAGTCTGCAGAAACAGGCTCAACAGGACCGACATGGTGAGTTATGTCAATCTTTTCCTTATTCATTGTTACGCAAAGGATCGTTTTACACTGACAAATAATGTACTGTACCCAAGTAACAATGACACAATTTCACCCTCAGTCCTTTAGAAAATGCTAGAACCTCTCTTCGGCATGCTACAACTTTTACTTTGAATAAAAATAGGAAAAACTGTGCTTTTGATATACTCCATGGAGAGTTAAGAACGTCTCTATCAAATGAGAGAAGTCAAATAAATATTTGCACCTAAATGTCAACAAAGATAATATCCATCGCAGTCATGAATCACAGCCAGTGTTTCACACGTGACTTCTGAAGTGTACAAGATAATTGATAAAACTTGACTCTGAAGGAAACACAATGGGCCCATTCACTTTTGTACTTGCCCACTCGGCTCTGATGACTTGTTTTGTGTGACTTTTCAAATGAAAATGTACGATTTACAAGCACACCCTGTGAAAAGAGCAGAATCTTATTACCAACCAAGATGCTGTTAGCACCAACCCTCTCTCACACTTAGCTGTTGCTGACTGTTGACAGGAATAGTCTCACTTTTCAGGATCATGACTGCAGTCTTGATAAGCTGCTGTCTCCGTTGTGGCACAGTGCTGCCTAACTTCAGGGTCGTTTTGTGCAAATGAACAAAACGGACAGTTACTGCACATGGCTATTCACAGCCTAGGACCAGATTTATCAAAGCCTTTAGCTGATCTGGTTAAAACTTTTGCAGATGCAATTTCAGTGACATGATTTCTGATTGGATCAGATGGACTATCACAACCAATCACATGTTTTCTTAGTCTTTATGCAACAGCAAAGTTTTAGGCCCTGAGTGTAGGTGGGAGTCATGACCTCACTAGAAATGACTATTCAGAAAACTGGAACTATTCAGCTGGAAAATTCCCTCGCGTTTCCTCTGTAATAACTGCACACAAAGTTAAACATTAGCAGGTCCACCAAATCTACCCTTGGGAATTTGAGGGGACCAATAAAATTGCAGGAGGCCTATGCCAAAACAATAATAGTAATAAAACATATCATTGCATGTTTTCCACAAGCTCTTTCGGCTGAAGAGCTTCTGTAGTTCAGACCACGGCGCATTTCTTTCCCCAGGGTAGGTGGGATGATGGAATTCCCCCCCCCCCCCCCAAATGAAGGTGTTTGGAGGAAAATGAAAAGGGGACAGGGGGAACATTCCATTGAAATTATGGGATTCAGTGGTAAGTGGGGAGTATCAAAAGAATGTCTGGCTGGGGTGAGGTCTTGAGATTTTGTCTGGAGGTACAGCGAAGATGGGGGGGGGGACACTTTGATTTTTGCAGATTTTGCTAAAAGATTAAGTATCTGGCATCCGGCCACAGCAGAACATAAATTTACAGTCTCCATATTACAGTGCTGATTTGCTACAAAAATGCAATTGTTGCAAATGGATCACCTAGCTTCTATTGCGTCAATGTAATTCAGAGGTACTCAATTTTCGTTCTGCAAGATTTATGACTCAAGTTTTATGGCATTCTTGTCTGCTCTGATGCTGCCTCTTCTTGCATTTAGCTGCACTGTCTTTATCAGTTTTCCACCAAGAGCCGTGCCACGTCCGGCCCTCCTTACAGCGTGGTTGTAAACTACTCGCAGTCAGACCTCACAAAGCTAAAAGCGCACTCGTGATATCACAGCGCCACGTTCCATCTCGACAATGAACCACACACGTGGGTGCTAATCCGTGCCTAATCGCACCACTGCTATTTCGATATTAACAGCGATCAAGCGATGGGGTGAGTATTAGTTGTCACAGCCACTGTTATCCCCACTGCCGCAGGGCTTTGTTCGAGGATGCAGCCGCTCTAGTGTGAGGGGAGACGGCATCTTGTGCGATTCCGCCTGGCGAGAAACTCCCCAGATAGCACTCACAAAAAAAGCCTTTCTGCGCCAGCACAATGCTATCTTAATGAGCTTGATGCGCCATTGAGCGCATGAAAGGCCGAGGTAATGGCATTAAGGACCGGAGCAGCTGAATTTAGCTGCTCATTCTCTGATAAGTAGGGGGTGTTCATTCATTCATCGCCACGTGTTTCTTGGAAGAACGGCGGAGGCTGGCTAGGGACCAGATTACATTTGTGCTGTTAATTAAGGTGGCGAGATTTCTATTGCTTTTAGCCGGAGCTAGTGCGGTAATCCCCATTTAGTTCTTTTTTCGGAATGCATAAACGCGAACCATGTCATTCTCCTTATTATTAATTTAATATCGCAGTTGTGACTGTTATTATTTAATTTACAAGGGTAGCGCTTTCTCTGAAATAGTTTAGCTTGCTGATGAATTTAAGAGCCACGTTCCCCAATTTGGATTGAACCTTTTGACCACAGAGGCCGAATCTGAGACGAATGCTTGCTGGCAAGCTCTTGTGAACTCATCCGTGCCCAGTGTGTTAAAGAGCATGACATCATGAAACAAAATCCCCTTTACGGCTGAATTTCCTCTCTGAAGTATTCATGAAGAATAAACATCGCTCGGTGAGTCAAACAAACCAGCCCCCAGATTAAGAAGCGTGACATATGGAAAGACGTGTCAGTCATGTCCCGGGTGAATACAGAGCCGCCCGGTGCCTGGGGCAGGTCTTGGACGGTCTATACTGACTCCGGGAAATCTGCATGACTGGTAAAATCCCATCACGTCAGTAAACAGATCCTGTGTGGCGGGACACAAGCAGGTCGGCGTCTCCCAGCCCGGGGCAGGTTGAGTTTAAATGATCCGGGGTTCCTAGCGTTTACCGCTACATTAGTTTCTCCAAGACATGCGCCAGCCAGCTAGCAGTCGTTAGCTCAACTTTCCGGCCCGAGGTGAGAGACACGACCATAGGAAATAGCAGAGACGACAGCCCGAAGATAGCCCTCAATTTTTAGGCCAGAGTTAATAGAAGGTAGGCTTAAAGATGCACATTTTGGTTCCCTTGTTGTACAGTGGGCCTGTAGGCTAAAGCAGGAAAACGCTACAAAGGAGTGCACATGCTTCGGGTGCTTCACACTCCTCCGGGAGGCGCGGGAAAGCAACGACTCATCTTTGAGAAAGACTGGGGCGACGGCCATGCAAATAAGAGGGAATTTGTTGAAAACAAGAAAAGAAAAAAATGCCAGCGTCAATATTCATCACTGACAGGAATGGGCCATGTGAGAGGAGGAACGAGGAAACAGAAAAACACTGAGGCAAGCGTTGACTCCCAGCGTTTAGGCGAGTAAAAATAGACAAAGAGAGAAAAGAAAAACAAAACAAAGAAAAAATCTACAAAAGATAGGAGCACAGGCAGGATGCAAATTCCAAAGCGCCACAAGGAAACTGACCCCCCCACCCCGCCACCTCCCCCACTCCTCCCAAAGACAGACCTTTGTGGATTTTGAGAAACCTCCAGGAACTCGCTCACTTGATCTGTGTTTCCCATCTCCCACAGAGTTAGAGGCCATGTCCAACAGACCAGCCCATCCCCCCCCCCCCCCCACACACACACAGAGCTCCACCAGTGTTGAGTAAAGGAGAGGTGTGCCGTCACCTTTTCAAGGCCCTGCTCCTTCTGTCACAAGGAGGAGCGACACAATAGAAAGAAACCTCATTATAAGGCAAAGAACCTTGCAGAAAAGTCACTCTTTTCTCATCAATTTGACTTTGGGGGGCGCAGAAGGGAGGATGAAGAAGTGAGGAGGAAAACGGCCGATCATAAGAAATGTAGCTGCAATGACTGCACGTCCATAGCTAATGCAGGACAGCCCTTTATCCTGTGAACCGGGAGTTACAGAATACGTTACATAATGCTGGTGAGCTGCACGGCAATGCTCTCTTTAAGGAAACACATTGGTTGGTTTGAGTCATTGGGAGTGCAGGGCTATGTCATATGTAAGATGAGGTGAATGTACTTTGCGAGTGTTCGGCAGTCTGTCCTCTGGCATCATAAAACAAAGGGAGAAACTTGACGGCTTGCTCTGGATAGAAAGGTAGCCTTTAGCACACACGGCTGTGCTTGTGGGACCGAGCCCAGGCAGCCAGTGGAGATTACGTTAATGTTTAGTGGAAACCCTCATACAGAACTACTGACACAGCCTCTTCTGTACTGAAGCAATTCAGGTGTAGTGGCTTTCTCCTGGATGCAGCAGTGTCTCCCCCAAGGAATAAAACCTGCAGCCTCCCTCCATAACCATTATACAAAAATGCCACCAATATTAGGGTACTGCACTCTTTGGGAATGCTTTACACTCATGTTTATATCATGGAACCAGAGCTTGTTGATGCCATCCATCTGTAAAAACTCCAGGATCGGCTGAATGTGGTAGAAAGGTGGGGGGAGGGAGGGGGGGTTTTATGTATTAGAACAGTGAATTTAGAGTTCAGCTTACCCTTCCTGTGCTCTCATTGGTTAATAAACATCACTCATTCGGACCTGCTATTGCTGTCCGTTAACTGGAGTCTCTGAAGGTGAAGGGGAGGTGCAATACTGTGGATTTTGAGACCCTGTTGAGGGTTACTGTACATGTCCGGGGTAGATAGCGCACACCGTATGCATTGATGGATTTCATACCGACTTCTGCTCAAAAAGTTAAATACAGTCTTTCACGATGATCATGTGATCTGACAGTTTAGCTGCATCTATCAATTGGTTCATAAATGAAAGCCAAATGCTATTCTCATGCCAACATTACATTCTCCTGTGACTGAATTGGCTGTGGTGAATGCAGCTAATGAGCGAATACCTTTTTGTTTCACCATTTCCTGGTATACATGATAAGGCTAATCCTGCTGTGAAAGGTTTGTTTATTTTCCTTTTTTTTGGCAAGTTCTAAACCTTATCTTCATATCCTCGTTGGCAGGTAATAAGGTTCTGCCCAAGTACCCACACAGCCTCGAAAGCATGTACAGTTGTTTGCTCAGAGCCATTTAAGTAATAAACCCTTTTGAAATGTTGATAACTCTGGAAAAATGAGGTCAAACCCAGTTGTTCTTGTCTGAATCCCATACCCAGAATGCTTTTCATGGGAGTGCCAACCCTTCAGCTACCTGTAACCTGCTTCTGTGCAGCCAAAGTGGATAGAAATTCCACACTGTATGTTCAAAATCAACTTACCGCACGTAACACATGCAAATCCTGCAAGCTTACCTAAGTGACTTTTAAATGTTTTCGAAGTAAGAAGAGCAGGTTTTTTTTTTTTTTGGCATAATTAATTTCTCAGGATTGTTCCAGGAGAGGAGGAACTTTTCAATGAGAGTGAAATAGCCCGGGGCAGGTTATGAAACCATAAGAGGATTTGTAAGCCTGTGTCTCTCAGTTAGTAAAAGAAACAAAGAGCTTTTCAACACGGATATATAATATACTAAATGAAAACCTTACAACGTTTTATTTTAAATGCACGGTTGAAGTTTACCCTCAAAAATTCTTCTTTGACTCATGCAGTGACGTGAAATATGAATGCTATGTGATGTAAGGTTGCAGTGTAAAAGAGAAAAACACAAGTGAGAAGGGAATTTCTTTTTTTTGCTTGTATTTTTGTTTCATTTTCACAAAACAGGTAGAAGGGAAGGAAAAAGCCTTTCAGTAGAACCTGAGGTATTTTGCGTCAAGCAGCCTAAGGTGTCTGAATTTTCTTTTTAAAAAGTTAACTAAATTCATCCATTTTTAGATACGCTGCTATTTACAACATGATGATATAATAATAATAATCATAATAATAATAATAATAATAACCACATTAACAACAGTTATAATAATAATCAGGACAGCCTGCATCATTCATTACATAAGTTTTAAATAATAATAACAATATATTTCTTAAAAAAATACAGAGAATAGGAAAGAAAGAAAGAAATGTCTCACACAGGGGGAAAAACAGAACAGGTTCAAACCAGATCTGAATTTACAGCAGCACAAAGAGAGGGTCAAAGTTCAAAGGTTGCCATGTGGATAATCTACTAAGAAATATATATATATATTTATTTTTTTAACCATCTTGCATTGCAAGGGTGGGGGGGTGGGGGACTACCATTCACGTTTGCACAGAGAAAAAAAAACCTTTCCCTCACGTAATTGTCTTTGGAAAGAGAGAGGGAGCGTGAGAGAGAAAGAATGATAGAGAGGGAAAGACCATGTGCAGGTGCAGAAATTAACTGATCGTCTGAGCCCAGAGTAACCAGCGAATGAGCTTGGCTAGCTGGTGAACCCCTGAGAACAGACCAGGCTGTGGTCTGATTTACCTGCATGTTGCGGTAGTGAGTGGAGGGGGGGGGGTCTGTTCATCTGCGTGTGTGCTGAGGGGCCCACCCATTGCATCATGGGATGGAGGGCGTGGCCTACAGTTCGAAGTGAGTGCCAGGTGTATCCTTTTGAAGCTAATGCTAGTCCAAAAACACTAACAGAGGACCCTGTACACTCTCCGTGTTTGCAAATCCTTCCTTCAGTAAGCTTTTACCTTCACATACGAACGCAGAATTTTAGCTCCAGCTGCACTCTCTGAATGCGCTACAGTCAAACCACTTGCCCTACTCAAGCCTTCACAGCAGAGAGGACCCAGAAACCAATGGGTGAGCTACATAGTCAGACCGACTCCATTCCCTTCCTGGCCAAACTCATGTCATGTGACCAAATCCTCAGTGTCATTGTGTGATCGCATGAACTGCACAAACGGTGACCCAGCAAAGGGCAGCCAGTGTGTTTATGGCTCACTCCTAACCTTAATGTAAAACACACAAACAGTGTGTCCACTGCTTCTTTTATTCCCCCCTCCGTCTCTAATCAGTCTCTCTCACTGTTTCCATCATCTCCTCTGGGTGAGCTCAAGGTCCTAATAAATAAATTCATAAATACGATGCAGAAATTAAGGATAATTAAAAATTAAAAATTACAAAGAGAAATCAACCCCCCTCCCCTCATATATTCTCCCAGGTTATCCTTTTTGAATCTTTTTGTGCTGTGAGCGCCATGCTCAAACGGCATGCATGCATTCCCCACTTCCTCCATTTTATTTAGTTTTTTTTTTTCCCAGGCTTCCTCAAAGGCCTGCCCACCGGATCACACTGGTCCCACATCCAGGACAGCTGGTAGTACAGTACCTTAGGTAACACAATGGTTACGGCAGACCTCCGGGTTGCCCGCAAGCAATGGTTTCACTTCGTTTAAAAGAAAACTGTTACCTTTTTTTTTTTTTTTTTTTTTTTTTAAATAGGAGAAAGTGCATAAAACGTCAGAATAACACCCCAGATCTCAGCCTCCCTTGGTAATGTAGAGGAAAAAAAAACAGAGAAACATTTTTTTGTATTGCTTTGAATGTGTGTATGTCTGTGTCATAAATACCGTACAGTTAAAACCAAAAGAAATCAACAAAAAAAATTTGTCCACAAACATATATCATTTCTCATTGCCAGAATGAACAGGTAAAATAAATTAAAATTATAATGGAGAAAATATTAAAAGACCATTAAAATTGCATTAAAATTCTTTACATATATATATATTTATGTATGTATATATAAAGCTTAGTGCTGTGTTGACACAGCTTGTCTTTGTGTCTGCTTGTCAGTTGCCAGCCACTCTGAGCATGCTCAGTGTAATGTGGGAGGAGTTACGGAGGCTTTGTGGAGAACGCGCCATTTTGTGCAATTCTCACCTCAATCAGAGGACATCTTCACAAAAAAAAAAAACAGAAATCTCAAGCGTGCGTGTGTAACTCCCACCTCAATCAGAGGACATCTTCACAAAAAAAAAAACAGAAATCTCAAGCGTGTAACTCTTAACACTGAGAAAAGTGTTAAAGAGGTGCATCATGGGATACCGTCATTGTTTACTTCTTTCAAAATGTAGTGTTTCTGGCTGCGCCGTACGCCACGGCGGGTGGTGCAGTTCCTGTCACACTGTCGCGGCTCATTCATGGCGGATTTACGTGTGTCAAGGCGAGCCAGCCCCCCCAAAGGGAATCCTTCATTTATAAAGTACCACAGAGCACCGCTGGGGGAGCTCAAGTCCATCTCCCCCCCCCCCCCCCCCCCCCCCCCCCCCTCGCCACCCCCATCCCCCAGGGTGCAGCAGTGTGTGGCTCAAGTCTGCAGATGGAAACCGGGTGCACTTCCTCCTCCATGCAACGCGATGGCGCTAGAGGGACAGTGCAAACAGTCCCCCCTCCCCCGAGGTCTGAGGGGGGGAGGGGCGCACTCTGAGGGAAGTGTGTCGATTTTCCTGAAAGACGAGAACGTTTTTGCCTTTTGCATTGATGTGTAAAGTACATAGCGGCTGCCTCTTGATGTCAGTGTCAGTTTATTTAATTTTACATTTTTATTCTTGTGCTAAAGATGCCCGCCAGTGCTACTGTTCCTCATACGCTTGTGAGACAGTGAACTCCACAACTATCCGTTTCTCAAAGTCAAGTCTTGAGTCATCAACGCAACACAACGAAAAATAGATTTATGCATTATAAATTAACCCCCCAACCCAACCCAAACCCCTTTTCCATCTTGTCCTTGCCATCCAGTTCAGCTAAGTCCCGTCCCCTAAACCCCTAAAATCCAAGTCCACAGGGGCGAGGAGGGGGGATTGGGGAGGGTCAGGACACTTCTATGATTTCCATGCTGCCAGAGAAGCTGGATTGTTTTCCGATCTTTCCCAGCTCTTCCCGGGATCGTGTCTCAGAAATTCCCTCCTCAAACTCCATCTGGCAGCTCCGTCGCTTGAACTGCTTATCAGCCGAGGTGGTTGCCGTGGCACTTGTTGCTGTGGAACTGCCTCCGGTGCCGCTGTTTCCAGCGGTGACCGCTGAGTCCTCATGCCAGCTCCCCCTGCCGTCCCGTCGCTCGTGGGCTTTCTCCCGGAGCCGCACCCCATCGCAGCCCCCGCCCCCCGCCAGGCCGCTGCAGCCAAACGCCACGTATGCAGAGCTGCTGCCAAACCGCACTGCGCTGCCACCCCCTCCCCCTCCACCGCACCCTCCCGGGGGGTCGGCGCCGAAGAACCAGGGGCTCTCCCCAGTGGGCGTGCCGGGGGTGGTGGCCTGGGCTGTGTCCCTGTGCTTGGTCCAGGCCCCACTGGGTCCCACACCCACACCAGGAAGGGTGAGCAGCAGTGAAGCCTTCAGGTTCTCCTCTAGGCTGGGGCTCTTGTGTACGCCGCCTGCGGCCCGGTTCAGGTTCAGGCTGAGAGAGTGGGCCGGAGACCCGCCTGCGCCGCCCATCGACTTCCCTTTCCGCCGCTGACGTGGCTTGCCGGACGATGACTCCCCAAACCCACCGGGACCGACCGGGGACTCTGCCGCGGAGCCGGGGCTGTCCAGGACCGGCGAGAACTGGCAGACGCCGTTGGCGGTCTCTGGGCTGTCCAGCTTGCAGAGCTTTGGGACGTCCTCGGAGTCCACAGGGGTGAGGGCCAGGGTCGGGGTGATCTGGGGGCAGTGGCTGGGGGAATAAGCCGACTTGATGTCCAGGGAGAAGGAGCGCTTGAGCCGGTTAGTGTCCAGGATGCGCTCAGCCGACAGGTGCAGGCCGTTAAAGCCCTGCTGGAGCGAGGTCGGGGAAGGCAGCTTGGGGTCCCCCTCGAAGGGCTCGGACTGGAGCCCCGAGTGACCGTTCGCCAGGGCACCGCTGTCCCCGTTAGCCTCCTGGTCCTGGGACTCCCGGTCCTCATCCTGGCCCTCTGCTGAAGCCTTGGCGGGGTCTGAGGACAGAGCCATCAGAAGCCGGAGGCCCTTCTCAAACTCTAGCAGCTGCCCCAGGAAGTTGAAGTTGGGCGAAATGGACGGCCTACGATCCTTCACGAACCTTGGGGAGAGAGAGGAGCACAGAGGGAATCAGAAACGCATCACCATCTCGCAGCAACATTCTTACTCTTTATACTGGGGAAGTCAAACATATTTGTAGACAAATGCACGCACGCACATGCACACACACATTGCAGACACCCATTACAGTCATACACACAGTAATCCAGTAATGTCTGCTTGTTCTTTTGTTCTTGATGACAGAATCTGTTATTATGCAACACACTCACAACTTGACAAGTCTGACAAGTCTCTCATCTCAGGTCTCCTCAGAAAGAGCAAAGACAAGTAAGGTGAACGCCCTACGTTTAAAAGGCACAACTTAAGGCAGGCGGTCTAGGAGAACCATACCTGTAGGCGTCATCCGATGACAGGCCCATCGTCTTCATGATGTAAGCAATAGCAATGGTGGCCGACCGCGAGATTCCCGCCAGGCAGTGGACGATGACTCGGCAGTTGGACACCTTGGCTTTGTCTGCAGGACGAGAGGGAGACCAAAAGGGCAAGTCAGTACTGGAAGGGTGGGCGGGGTCCCATTCCCTAGGGAGGGGCAAGCTCCACTCACTCAAAGCTTTTCTCTTTAAGTTAAAAAAGTTTATTCACTGTAAGATTCGACTGTTTTTACTATTTGGCTTTACTTCTAATTGAACCCCACCTAACACCTTGCATTCTGTAATGTGATGAGAAGGAGGAGAAAGCCTCAACTTGAGATTGCTTGGATTAAGAAGGATGGCACTTATCTGAATAATTAATTGTCAAAGCACTGTAATCCCAAAGCCGTCTGTTAATCACGTCTCACATTGCAACTCGCTGTCTCTTTGCTCATTGTGATTATTCAGGGAATTAAGTGTTTGACACTTAGTCAAAGAAAGTACGCGGATACAGATCGAGTGAAACAATAGGTTTAAAGGTGTGGTTTGGACTTGAGTCCAGCTTAACAGCCTCCACTAGAAAATACCCAGCATACTTTGGGGCCTCCTTACCGATGAAGTCATTGGTCTTGTCCAGCCAGGGTAGCAGCTTCTCACAGTAGTTGTCGTTGACGGGGATCCGCATGAAGTGGCTGTCGCAGATGAAGTCGGGCTTAGGGCAGGTGTTGCTGGCGTTGAGAACGTAGGTGATTCCGTTCTGTGCCATCAGGTCCTGAGGAGAGAGAAAGTGGGCAGGAAGAGAGAGAAGACGGTCAGCAATGAAGTCTGATGAGAATGATGACAGAATGATGCCAATGGGTGCCCTCGGTTTTGGAATGTGATTTAAGTTAAAGTTTAGTGCGCCATCATTTTTGATGCAAGGTTAGCATGTTTATAGCACCGGAGAACTGTCAGAGTGTCGAAATCAGCCATGATATTTGCAGACAGATGGCTGACTGCGATGACATGTTTTCAACGAGCAGGTGACAGACACCTTGACAGGACTTATGAAAAGGTCAACATTTCTTTTGTGATCTCATGGAATTTACACAAACACCTGCACACATGCACATGCCACATATAAAGGCTTATTAATATCTTAAATGGAAAACATGAACACACAAACCTAAACATACCTGAACACAGGTATCAACAGGTAAATATTTCCCCCTCCCCCACACATTTTTTCAGACATCTGAATGACCGACCAAAGGAAAGCCTTCCGTAGCACGGAAAAATGTCCCCTCACAACATCATGCTATGTGGGAGGCTGCAGGCTAAATAACCAGGTAACACTTTTTCAAATGCCCATGTAGCTTGCTTCTACACTTCTCGTCTGTCATCATTATCCCATGCTGTTGGTGGGTGTCGGGGGTAGTTGTTGGTTTGGTTTTATCCGGTCAGAGGGGGGTGGGCTGGATGTAAGGAGTAATTAATAACAGGCTAGGCTGTGGGTGGGGAGGACCAGAACAGGAGAAATGGGGTCACTGGAACAGGCTGTCTGTGTCTGGTTCACTCGCAGGTTGCCCCCACCATGCCGCCCTTTTAAACGCTTCCAGGGGGGGAAAAAAAGGGCCCGACCTACTGAAGTGAAGGACCACGTCATTTTTTCCAGTGTTCGTTTCCCCTGCCCGCCCGCACCGCGAGTAATTACAGCTCTGAGCAGCTCAGACGTGTGGGGCACACTGTGGGAAGTGCAGACTACTCCATTCCCAAGTGCTCCGGTCAGTCTGCGGCTCACACAGAGGCAGTCATTCACGCAGTGTGACCCGCACTGTAAACCCAGGTGCACCCCCCCGCCCCTCCCCAAAGAAAAAAACAAAATGGGGGAACAGTTGACTCACTCAAGGGTGGCCACAGTTCTGACGGAGTCGGAGAGCCTGAACACAGTCTGCAGTGTCATACTTTGGCATATTAGGGGCTAGGCTTGAAACAAGAGGTTGCGGGTTCAAACCCTAGACAGGGCACTACCACTGTACTTAGTAAATATGAAGCTGTATTGGGTAACATGTCATCAGAAAATCTCCTGTATTCTTTGCACATTAAGGAAACATATCCTGCAATAATGGTGATGTAATATAATGAAGTTGTGATGTAACATGTGTGGCTGTGTGCTTGGAATTACCCACAATCGTCCTCATCTCCAGTGCTAGCATCCTCACCTTGTTCAGCACGTCCTTCTGGGATCCCAGGTACAGGTGAGGCAGGATCCGCGTGGGACCCACATTGGCCACCGGGAGGCAGGGCTGGGACAGGCTCATGGGGAGAATGGCGGCTGGCTTGCCCTCACAAAGCCCCGGGAAGCAGGACGAGAAGGCCGCGAAACCCCCTGCCAAGAAACAAGAGGAGGAACGGTTAGCCCGTGAGGAAGAGAGGACCAAAAAAAAAATGCTTGTGCTCAAACATCCTTCTTTCAGCTCCGGAGGGCGTTTCCACTCCAGCCGCTAAGGAAAGTGCACATACCCTCCAAACAAACAATTACAGCATGATGGCACTGACTTAAAGGCTTTCCGAATTTCCTGTTCCAGCGAAGACACACAGCTGCTGGCTGTTCTTCATGCCTTTTGGTGACAGCTGTAAATGTCACCTTGCCCCCACCCCCACCCAATCCCTGAGGGAGCTCCCCAGGGGGGCTATGTCATTCAGGCCATGGGAACGGCTGTCAGTTAAGGTAGATTATCAGGTTGGGTAATTTATAGCTCCGCGGCGACGGTTGGCCATTCATTATGTGCGCAGTGACTCATAAGACCTCATTTGCATAACAGAATTACGGAATCATGCCATTGGCTGAGAGCAGGAAGGCAAACACTGTGGTGTGTAACTGACTGATATCTATGCAAAGAGAGCAGGAGAGGGGATTCCTCCAAGATTCAAGCGCACAAAAGCCCCGGCCCCTAGACCATGATCCCCCTGTGCTCCTTCACCCTGCAGGCTCCACCTGCATTCAAAGCCTGGTGCTGCAGGGCCTCCATAGCTTTCGCCAAGAACACTGACCTGAAACCATCAGGAGCTCTTGAAAAGAGGCGGAAACAACAGCAATCTAATTTCTTTAGTCCATAATTACCGTTTAACAACTGATATCTTTTAGTTAACTGAATTTGTTTGTGAGTTATTTTGTCTGAGGTGCATCCATAATTGCATTTGTATGGTTGGGAGTTTTTTTTTTTTTTAAATCATTGTATCAGTATATGTTCATCAGCCCAAGGGCTAAAAATAGAAGTGAGTGCTGCAGATATACATAACATGACATATGTGTGCCATGACTCATATGCTAATTCCCACGATTCGTTTCCCACTAAATAAATTAAATACAAGCATCACAATTTTCACATTTAACTGGAATGTGGATCTGTACACTGCCCAAGCCTGTTGACTGTGGGAATTTTACGATGCAAGTAAGTAAGTAAATAAATAAAATAGCCTAAAGATAGAAGTTCAGAGACAGTGTGTGTGTGTGTGTGTGAGTGTGTGTGCGCAAACGAAGATGAGGAGCGGCCAGGGAAACTCAAGTAGGCCCAAAAGCGAAAAAGATCCCCCCTCTCCCTTGGCCCCCCCCCCCCCCCCCCCCCCCCCAGCCAGATCTGGTTTTGGCATCTGTTTCTCCCAGCTCCATTTTCTGAATGACCTCATCTCCCTCTCCTTGTCGATTACATCACAGTTAGGGAATGGGGAGGGGCCAGATGGGG
>JAFBMS010000196.1:265708-418208 GCA_019788955.1 Albula glossodonta | reverse complement strand
GCCCTAGTTTGCCCTGTGCACCGTCTCTTGTATCGGGCGGGACTGTGTGGCGAACAGCGCCTCCGTCTGTGACCCAGGAGCCAGCAGAGCATCATTATTATAAAAGAAAAAAAAAAACTTTCATGTTTTTCGGTTTGATACATGAATCGGAAACTCGCATCCTTAGATGTTAAGTACACTGTCAGTGTTTGGTTGCTACTTGCTACGGGATGGGTAAACTGTCTGAGAGAGCTGCTCTTATGCAATGTAAAGCATTGACAAAACAAGTAGTCTTCTTCTTGTTTATATATATAGGCGTTGTGCAGGATTGGGGGGTTGGGGGGGGGTGGTTTGGGGTAGCAGGCTCTCCTTTTACCCCCTCCTCCCCTGGGACACAGTCATTGATCAGGTTGAGTAACTACCCCCCGGAGACCTGAGAGCCGTTACATCCTCCCCTGGCCTCCCATCTGTCCCTCAGCCAGTCCCAGCATGCAACAGGACAGCATGACATCATCACAAGCCCCCCATCTGTCCCTAACCCTGTCCCAGCATGCAAAGGGCCAACACGACATCATCACATTACAGTCTTTCACCCAGTGCCATGAGGGCCGCCTGTGTGCTGGGGCTTACTCCAGTCTCTGCTCTTTATTTCATTATGTATTTATTTTCATTATCACAATATGCATAAAATGAAACAAACTATTTGCATTACCTAAATAACAACTATGGCTTACATTCTGTGCTTCGGCACTGAGTTAGCTACATTATCATTAACTGGTCCAATAAAGACAGCAGTAACTGACTAAAATAAAAACCTGCCTGTGAATGGCCCTTTGTGACACCGAGAATGACATCACAGCTATAAACTGAATTGAAGAGCAGATCTGAGCCTCCCACAGGCATTGATCAGATATTGCATTGATCCAGCACCCCCTTTATGAATTTCTAACCAGAGCTGAAGGGTCTCAAGCGGAACCCTAACGTTTATGCTGTTCGTTTGCACTGCTCATGTTAATAGGCAGTGACCTCAACTTTGCCATTTCCTTTATTGACCGCCGATCTGTCCAGTGAATTAATCAATAGAGAGATATCAGAGGGCCTGTGGGTTGAAGTCCCAATTCTACCAAGTGCCTGAGCTGACCTGAGAACAGTGGCGTTCACCGCCTCTCTTTGTCACAGAAGTCTGCTGATCTCTTTTGTGCTGATCTGAGAACAGCTGCTGGCTGTTCTCTGCACTCGCTCACCCCCCCCGCATAGTTCCTCTTTCCACTGCAGGGAAACAATGCGACAGTGTGGTGTGGCAGTCCCTGAAGCCGTTACACACCACCAACTCTGAGAGAAACAAGGCAGGTTTCACCAAGTCACACACACCAAAGACAGAGAACAATCTCCTGCAGGAGGTCCCGTGTTACCTGGGAAACACATCCTGACCCCCATGGAGCTAGACCGGGGGTACACCAGAGGTGTCCAGGCGGAGCTTCCATGGTGCTTCCATAATATGGATCTTTCCAAACATGGCGGCTCCACCAGGGTACCTTTGGCCAGCTTCAGGGTGGAGGTTCTGTTAGCATACCCCCACTGAGCCCAGCTGAAGGTGTACAGGACGCTAAGGGCTAAGGGCTAGATAGATAGATATCCAAAGGCATAGGCTTACTACTGCCAGGTCAGTGTCTGTTCCTATCACCAATGCAATGCATTGGCAAGTCATCAGAGCCAATCAGAAAACCTCCACTCCTGGGGTGCTACCAGCTGCAATCCAATCACATTGCACCCCGCAGAGCTGCACCACGCTTTGATTGGACTAGACAGATGGTCTCCCCCAGGTGGGCATGCTGGACCAGACCTGGAGGAGTGCTGGGTGACCCCTCTCCTGACACCTGCCTCCCCGTGGAGCTGGGGTTGGGGGGGGGGGGGTGACATTTTGAACGGAGTCTCACGGAGAAGAGAGCCTGACCAAACGAAGGGAGCACATGCAGGGGAAACACAGCACGAGGTCAAAGACGAGCGCACGGGCAGAGGGAATGACAGAGTCACAGAGGAAGAGTGAGATAAAGAGACAGGACAGGGGGTGACAGATAAAGACAGACAGAGAGAAAGAAAAGGGGGAAGGAGAGAAAGTAAAGAAAGACAAAGAGGGTGGAAACAGACAGAGCAGAAAGGAGTTGTGCAGAAGAGGAGAGAGAGGGAGAGAAAGCAGAGTTTGGCGATTGCTTTGTCCTCCAACGTGCCAGAGAGACCCTGCCAGACGCAGTCTGACCTGCGGACCCTGAGATCTGTATCTGAGCCTCTCCTTCTCCCTCTGCACCCCTAGAGCTGTACCTGCAGGAACCACAGGCTTAACGAACCCCCGAACCCAAAATGCGCTCCCCACCCGGCCCCCCGGAGCGGACACCCACCTCGCAGGTCTCTTCCCTCCTTCATCCTGCGCACCCTCATCTTCAGCTTCATCTCGCTCTCGTGCATCTCCGACCACAACCTCCTCTCTGGGGGCGCGATGAGAGCGTTCACAGGCATCCCCCAAAAAAACACACACACACGCACACACACACGGGCGTGCACGCCCCCGCACGCTCGGCCAATCGGTCCCTCACGTGCCCCTCTGCTGCTGCTGCTGCTCCCCAGAAAACTCCCGCTGTTCTTCCGCTGTTCCTCCACTGAGCTCAAAGCTGCCCACAAAAATGTAACAAAAAAAAAACCCCAAAGTTTTTTTTTTGTTTCAGGACAAAAAAACAAAACAAAAAACCCCAAAAACGTCCCCACCCAGAGGGTCCGACCCCGCGCAGAGACGGGGAATGTGCGTGGGAGGACCGGGGGAGCCGCGGTGGAAAGCTCAGCCGTTTGACTGTTCGCTGATCAGCGCCGTGCTCAGCTTCTCTAACCGCTGCAGTTAAGTGTCTGCTTCCTCCGTCTGCGTCTCTCTCTCTCTCGCTCTGTGTCTCCAGCTGGAAGTGCAGCTCCCTATTGTTGTACGCTTCAACACTCTCTCTCTTTCTCACTTGCTCGCTCTCGTTCCCTCCTTCTCTCTCTCTCTTTCTCTGTGAGTGCTCTGCGATGAGCTGCTCTCTGTTCCAGCACTGGGAGAGTGAATGAGCTCATTAGCCGTGAGCAGAGACTCTCCCTCTCCTCCTCTTTTCCCTCCCCCTCTCCCCCTCCCTCTCCTCCCCCCCCTCCCTCCCCTCCCGGAGCCCTGGTTCAGGCGTAGCTCATGTGTAAGGCATGTAAGCGCATTCCTTAGTCACCACACAAATATGCGGCCACCTTCAGGCCCTTCCTGCAGGCTAGCCGGCTGCCAGAGAGAGCTCGAACGCTCTTACGCTCAGTCTTTTTCTCAAGGAAGACTGGGGGGGGGGGCGCAACTGGGGTTGGGGGACACTGTGCCGTTGTGCTAACCATTGTTGCTTTTGTTGTACATTGCTCTTCCTCGCCCCCCATGCCCGCCCCCCTCCCCAACTAAACTCTCACACCAGTCCACTAACACGCAGCCTTGCACCACAGTGCGTTCGGCGAAAAAGCTACCGCCGCGCAAACTGCTCAAGCTCTAGCTGCGCCGCAGCTCGGAGACAGAAAACACCTTTGACAAAGGGCACACACAAAGGTCTGCGCTGACAGGAAGCGGCTCCCGGGCCTGCATTGTTATTTCTGGCAGAGATAGGGCTCTGATGGCCCTGGCGAGCTGAAGCCTTCCACCTTAAGGAGGGCACTCTCTCTCCGCTCCGCTTTGTGTTGCCGGACGGACGGACGGATGCAGGGACGGACGCTGCCGCAAGCTCTTTTGTTTCATTCATCTTTTGGAGAGGGCGTGTGCCGCTTCCTTGTTGGCAGTGAGCGCAGACCCTCTCGGCCAGACAATGGGATGCCCCCCTCCCTAATCAGCCACACACCTCTGCACGAATAACTAACCAATCACAGCGCACCACCTGGCCCCCCCTTCCTCCCCCCCTTTTCCTAAACAGAACTGACATATTCAAGGTAGGGCAGAGATAACACCTACACTAAATACATAATAGTACAGACACTACAGACATTCAAATTTATGGATATATATATACATATACATGCATGCATATATTTACACATTATTACAACCCTCCAGCTTGTCTATATTTATAAAATATTTTAAATATCTTTTATGGCTGCTGGTGGTGAGAAGTTGAATTTTCCCATTGTTGATTAACATATATTCTATTGCCGTCTGTTTTATAAATTTATACATTCATACAATTTTGCAGGTGTTAGGAGATAAATGGCTCCAATGAGATCGGTTATCTATGGCTGGCTGAAGTGGGGTGAAGCTGGGGTAACCCCAGGTCTCCGCTTCTCCTGTTTGTGGAAATAAAGGCTCAGAAACGTGCAAATATAATGCACATTAATACATTAATAAACAGTAATGGGCTTCATACAGTAAAACTACAGACAAGAACTCTGATTCAGAGACTAATTTTCTTACCCAGGATCCTTAATTCAAGACATCTTATCAAGTAGCTTTCTTTAATTCCATTGGAGAATAACTGCTTATTTTGAGCAACGTTTTTCCTCAGATTATGGATTTTTCTTATTTTAAATTGTATGTTTTACAGTTTGGGAAAACGACCACAGAAAAAAAGAGGGTTACTCTGGGACCGAGTGGTCCTACAGCAGGGCTACTTTACTACGGTACAGTAAACACACCAGAGCGGCGTAGCCACCACGGCCATAAAGAGATGCACTGTTGATGTAATGGTGTCGTAAGACACAGACTCAGGCAAACCCAAACGGACTCCTGACTGCTCGGTAAGTGCTGTGGATTGATTTCACTGGAGGCTAATTCATTTGTTCCCTTCAGGTCTAGACAAAATGGCACCAGCGGCCGTCAGCTCAGCGGCGTGCGGCTTGTTTACCGTACACCCGATTATTTAAGCCGTTTCATCATTCAGTGTTGAGTGGTTGAATGATGTCACTCAGTGTGTGTTTCACAGCGCGGTAAAACGCTAAAGGTCGAGAAAAATCAACAAAATCTTCCATTCTTGCGTGTTGGTAAGATAACCTCACCAGCACGCAGTCAACTATGTTCATAAAAATACACAAAAAAGTTTGGGGCACTGTTTAAACACTGCTTGATATGACTCAAAAGGTGATGGGTGATGTTGAACCAAATGGAAAGGAAAAAAAAAATAACATTCATAAAAATTATTTATGAAATATTTCAGCGCTAACTTCATAGCTATTGAAGACATGCAGTCCAGCAAAACCAAGAGTAATGTCAATGAGGTCAGAGCCGACACCCCCCACTGGCCACATGGCAGTACTGCACCTCTTTTGCCTCTCACTGGTGGAGACCGATGCCCAAAGAGGCTGCTGACCTTTCAAGGTCGTTCTTTTGGACTGCTCCAAGCCCCGCTGGAACCTGAGACGCTGGTTCTATCCGGTGTGGTAGAGGGGCCCATGTTGGCACCTCAGGGGCCAGAATAGCCTGTTTAATTGGGGGGGCTTAGGCCGGCTTGCGGCGCACGTTTTTGTCCGCAGGGCTGTAAAAGAGGAGTCCGCGTCACCAGACCCTGTCAGTTTCTATTCCTGGACAGGCCGCGCCCGCCCTGCCTCTTCTTGTATACAAACAAAACAACAATAACCACAGACAGCTGTCCGTGAACCTGCCGGAGCTCAGCCCAGAAACGGCCGAGGCTAATTCTCTTACAGGAACCGTAAAAGTCAGGACCAGATTGGGTGGCTGGGATTTTCAGAGTGATTCCACATGGGAACCAGCGTTACTAACGTAAGCAAAAACAACACAAGGCACACAACAGAGCCAGACGCTTTCTTCAACATTTTTTTTTTAAACTCTTTTTTTAAAAACACAAAGAAACTAATACGTCCCTCCAGAATTAAGCTCTGGCGATGCCTGAAAAGGTTCAAAGGTCAAACAAAGGGCAACAGCAGAGGCTAAAGCTGTAAAAACCGCCATGAGATGCAGGGGTTTATTGCACCCCGCCAGCATCAACGGGAGGCTGGCTGAGAAAACGGCCGGCCTGCCTCTATGGCTATCACCCCAGAGGAGTTTCTCGCTATGGGGAAAGCGATAAATCCGCCTGGCCTGCGGAGAGAGAGGCGGGGTGCTGTGGGGACATGCAGCCCCCCAGGAGCAAGGGGTCAATGAGGAGAGTATCTGAGCGAGGTGCATGGAGCATGTGATTATGATCCGGTCCTGACCTGAGCAGGCTAGAGGCCTGCAAAATAAATCAGCCCCATTGACAATATCCATGGAGCAGGCGTGTGCTAATGCTAACCGTACCCATACAATACATCTCTGATAATGATAATGCTAATGCGTATTCGCATGAAAGGACTGTGCTAACACTAACCCTATCCGGACAGGAGAATTGTGCTAATGCCAACCCCAACCACACAGCAAAACTGAGCTAGCTCCTTAATACAAAAGAAGTCAGTCAACACTAACTCTATCCATACAGCACAGCTGTGGTAATTCTAACTCTGTTCACACAGCCAAAGTCTGAGAGCCCCATTGGAGCAGCAGAGGCATGCTAACCACGTCCCTACAGCACAACTGTGCTAATGCTAAGGCCGTCCATACAGCACAATTGTGCTAATGCTAACCCCCATCCATACAGCACAACTGTGCTAATGCTAACCCTGTCCATACAGCACAGCTGTGCTAATGCTAACCCTCATTCATACAGCACAACTTTGCTAATGCTAACCATGTCTTACAGCACATCTGTGCTATTGCTAACCCCCATCCATACAGCAGGACTGTAGCCCTGAAGAAGAGAGATGTTTCCTCAAAAGCATATGCTACACAAGGGATTTGTAGCTGTGAGCACTCGATGGCTGGTGGACGACAAGAAACACACCCGCACTCGATGGCTGATGGACGACAACAAAGACCACGAGAAGGATGCAGAGAAAACTGGAAAAATCACTCAGAAATGAAAACAAAATCATCCTTTGTTCCAAAGTTTTTGTCCTGATGAAAACCTTGGGGTCAAAGTATTTGCCACATATGTGATAAAATAATTTTGATGCATTTTGTTTAGATTTAAGTAACCTTCAGGCTTCCCTTTGTCTTTTGCTTACTGCAACACAGGGAGAGTAAGCACGGTGTGCCCTGTTACTGCCATTAACTCTGACACTGCTTCAGGGTGGGGCCTCTTTCATATTAAATTTTCCTTTGTCTCCTCATTAACGGATTCACACTAGCAGGAAGCAGTGGCGTACGCTCTTTTTCCCGGTGTCCTTCAGACGCACGCCTTTCCTTGGCGTCATCTCGGAAAACGTGCCACCCGCTGGTTCGTCTCGCACCCCCCCCCCCCCCCCCCCCCCCCCCCCCCCCCCCGGGCAAGGCTACAGCGTCTGTCGGCGTTTCTGCCAACGTCTCGCCGAGATGCCTCGTACAGCAGAGACTGATGGAGGTGGATGAGAACACGGCCATGTCTACCGCTACTGCACAAAGACATTTACTTTGACAGCAATGCATACGACCCTGACCTGCTCCGAGTAATAAATACTTCAACTGGAAAAAGTGTTAACCCTTTACACATCAATTAAATCCCTACTGATTATTAACAATTTCACCAATTTTCAGAGTAATATTCCTTTTAAAGTACGATATCTGCTGCATGTTTCCTTGAAGATTTTTAGCGATTTGTCATCAAGTACAGCCTCATTTGAATTAGCATCTAAAGAATGAAAACATATGTGTAAGCACTTAATTTAAGTATCTGCCCAGGTCTGGAACAAAACATTTATACTTACAGTTGATTCCTGAGGTCTGTGCAATAAATGAGCTTGTGATTGGAGGGGGTGGGGCAAACCCCATCATTTTCTACCAAAGAGAGCTGAGGTGGGGGGGGGGGGGTGTGAACCTTGGATTGCAGCTTCATTTGCAGGTTCAAGGGACACAGGCTTCATTTACTTTACCTGAACTGTTTTAGCAAATAGCTGACTGCACAAACTGGTAATGTGTCAGATGTTAGCTGTGTGACTAACCATGGAAGAGAGTGCCTCCTAACCGCATGACACAAAAAAAACAGTTAAAATGGCCCAAGGGGCACTTTTCTGAAGAGCAGAGTTTAACCTCACCGTCCCCACACATCCCGACAAAACTGGCCCAGAAACATATAATCTACATCTGGCCAGCTAATCGTTCCCAGCGTCTGATTGGCCACATCCCTCACCCACTGTGACCTCACAAGACTGTACTGCCAATGACAACTGAGCTGTTTTTTTTTTTTTTTTTTTTTCTTCCTGGATTTCTCACCCCACCGCAGTGACCTTCTCCCACTGGCTCAAGAGGAGGAAGCCATAGACATGAGAGTCCTCCAGTTCACATGACATCTGGCCTTCACTTCTATCCACACTGTAGATGTGTCAACACTAACATAACAACACACTCAGTTTAAGCACTTGCATTCATCCCTGACATCTGACTGGCCACACAATCCTCATCCATTATAACTCCCTAAGTCTGCACTACCAATGAGAATTGGGCTCTACAAAACGTATGTCATAGGCTGGTGGAGCTGGAACTCCAACACCCATAAGCAGGTCTCAAAGCTGTGCCAAAAACTCGTGCCTCTATAGTGTGAACCATCTGGAGCCATCGTCTATGAGAGTTGAGTTCGAAGTAGAACTTCCTGGTTACAAAAGGTAAAATAAAAAAAACCTTAACTGAATAAATAAACAGTAGAATTAAGTGTAAGTGGAACAGCGGGTAGGTGCACGTTCCTCTTGGGGGTTGACATGGCGGGGTGGAGGGCAAGGGCCAGGCCCACCCACCCAGGCCCTAAAAGGCCACGCCACCTGACACCCCCAATATCCACTTACATGATATCAGGAGAATGAAACGCCGCTCCCAAAAAACCCCCCAAATCAGGAACGGGTGGTTAGGTGTGGTTGTTAGCGTGGCAGGGTGGGGGGGGGGGATTTATGGCCAGGGTTGCCAGGGTGGGCAGAGGAAGACACGTTTGGGGGGAGGAGGGAGGGATTTCAGCTCCTCTCTGTTGATAGTTCTTGTTGTCAAGGTATCCGTAACAGGCAATTAATATGTAATTACAGCGGTGATGTAATGCCTTCAGAGCTCGCAGCTGTCTTGCCTGGGGGGGTGGCAGAGGGTTGGGGGGGGGGGGGGTGGCAGAGGGACTATCAACTGCCAGCTGAGATACAGAGAGAGAGAGAGAGAGACCGAGTGTAATCTCTGAACTCTCGTATAGCCTGCCCCCCACCCCGCGCCTCTCCATCCCTGAGCTGGGAACATGGGTCCCCGTGGAGAGACATAAACTGCGCGGCTTAGGGCCGCGATACACCCGCGCATAGCGGAGAGGCCACGGCTTCCAAACCGTGTCTGGCCAGCAAGACGAGCCCGTGGAAACGCGCGGCATGCAGCGCTAGGGTACATACATAATATCCCTGACCCCCCCCCACCCCCAGTTCATGTACTGCATCGCCGCAGTGTTAACAGCTTGTTTAGAACACCGGTTGTCCTCGGCAACCCCTTAGATAAGCACCCGGCACGCGCTCGCACTCCAAGAGGGTTGCCGTTGGCAACGTACAGGCGAAAGCTCACAGCATGTGGAGATGTGGGTTTCTAGGGCTCCTTTTTTTTTCCCCCAGACTCTACTGTACAAAAAATAAGCCACAGCATCGCTGAATAAAAACACCTTGTGAACTTTTGTGCATAATTTAACGCAGATTATGGTCATGTGATCGATCTGTGACGCTAATTATGGCTCGCAGTCCTGAGGGCGGAGCATTCAGCAGTGCGATCGCGCTCACGTTTGGTTAACCGCTGCACACGTCTGATGTCTTTGTTTCCAATCACTGATTGTGTTAAAAAAAGCTACAGCGTTAACAACTGAGGGAGTAAAAATCTGAGTAAATAGAAGACCTCTCCTCTACTGGCCTGACTGATGGGTCACCGTTTATTAACGACATTAATGAGAGGATGGAGACAGCCTGGAGGCGAAAAAGGGTGACAGTTTAATTACCCCTGCCCACCCTGCAATTAAGGCTACAGTAATTAGCTGTTCCACACTCTACAGAGTTATTACAGACACATAAACCGGGTGACAAAAGCGCAATCATGTCATGGTGGCAGCCGGTCCAATCCGGTCTGATCCAGGTCACAGAATCAGACAATCAACAAACCAGTTACTGCGCCTGTGGAGCAGCGCCACCGATGGGTCTGATTAGGAGTTGCACAAAGGACACCGAGCACGTCTGAGTGTCTATTCCTTTCAGGTCAGAATATGATGGAAAGGGGACTTAAAGACTCAATTACAAGAATAAATTATTCCTCTCACTCAATTATTCCTTTCACTAAATGAATTATTTTACAGCGACTTAATAAAGATTTTTCATCTTCAGCTGAGCAGAACGGGGAGGGGGGGGCATGGGTTGAAATTAATTCAGGGGAAATTCTGCACTTACATCATAATATGGTTTTTTCACTGAGAGCATTGGACAGTTTACTAGGTGATATATTTGAGGCAGAAACTTTTGGAGTGCTTAAGTGTGTTCTGGTGCAGGCCTGACGCAGTGCAGGTACAGCAGTCTCCCCACTGCAGGTAAATCACCACCTGACAAGGGTTGGATAGGTAGTTCCTGGAATTAAATGTTTTCATGTTCACACAGAAATAAGCAGAAATGAGTGGACAGTGACTATTGTGATGTGATCTCAATAGTGGAACCACTTCCTCTTGATGCATGCGACAGGACAAAAAAAAAACAAAAAAACAAACCAAAAAAACAAAAGGAAAACAGCCAAACAGCCTAAGTGGGGACCCACCATGGAAAGTGTTACTGAAAGCAGGAATCTGTTGTGAGTTTTTATATGAGGGGAATCCCGTTTGCAGGCCGGCCTCGTCAATTAAACTGCCGCTTGGAAGAGAGAAAAAGTTTCAGCCGTTGCATCTCAAATGCTTTGTGATGCCTCTGGGAGCGAAGAGGAGAGCTGAGGTCTTAAATGCATCTCATGAGTCCGTCATCCAAGCGTGTGAAATATGGCCGTATCTTCTTGCACTTGGTAACGGCAAGCTATCAACACACAAGATGCGGCCAAATCACCTTGGCAACAAACTAGGGTATCAGACGACATAATCAGTCCCTTTTTTTAGCCCCTTTTTTGGGGCAGAGGTGACGGGAGTGGGGGGGGGGGGCACAGATCTTGCCTGTCAAAAATGAAATTCTTGTTCTGCAAGTCAGTGACCTTAAAATCGAGTGCTGGAGAATTGTGTTTTCTGCTGGTTAAACTCCAAGCCTAGGGGGCCACAGTGTCTGCAGGTTTAACTCCAGTCCTGGAGGGCCGCAGTGTCTGCAGGTTTAACTCCAGTCCTGGAGGGCAGCAGGACTGAAGTTAGAGATTCCTCCTGTAGAGAGTCAGTACTGGGCAGTACCCAGGATTGAGGGGGGCAGGTTGGGGGGTGAATCAGATCTGAACTAAGCGCACTCAGCAGTAATGACAGGTTTGGGGAAAAACCGGCGGAGTGACAGCGTTGCCGCTTAACGGGGAGGATGATGTCAACAGCTGCAACGGAACACCAGTGCTCATGGGAACAGCCGGGGGGGTAGCATGCTAACATCCAGGCCGAGGCACAGCGCTCTCACAACATTGTGCAAACATTGTGAGTCATCGGCCGGGGGGGGAAGTCCAGGTCTGAAAAACGGCCCAGTGACCTGGAACTCCAGCTCCACATGTGGCGAAACGCAACTCCCAGACATAACAGAAACGATGCAGATAAGCCTAATAAAAAATGAACCCATCCATGTTTGCATTCTTCACTTTCGCTCGGGTTTTATCTCCACTATGAGGTAAGAAGATAAGCGCACTGATAAGGATGACATTTAGACACTAAGAATCACAGTCATGCTGTGCACGGGGACGAATACCAGCGCCTGCAGATAATGCTGATTGACTGACATGGATGTATGGCTCGTAGGTTTAAACAAGTAAAAACATGTAAAAACCCTTCTAACCAGTTCCTTAAAAATGTGCTTACAAAAATGTACTTGCATAACGGACTTCCTAGTGACCTTAATGATATCTATTAAAATTGGAAAGAAAAGTGATTTCCAGTGAACAACAGCTGACTATGGGATAGCACCACCAGACCCCCTAACCAAACATCCCATGGCAGAAAAATCCCTCCTTTCTGAGAAAACGAAAGGACGATCATCTCTGTGCAGGAACGATGCCATCACTCTTCATGACTTCAGTCCTTCCTGCTGTAATAATCGGTAAGGCTGTGTCACACCATCACCTCCCATCCCCTCAGTCCACCGTTACCAGAGTGACCGCGGTCCACAGAGAAACCAGGCCGCTAGCTGGATGCCGGCAGACCTAGCGCCAGCTCACTGTGTGCCATACAGCGACCACAGGCACGCTACGCTACGACCGCTCCAAAAGCACGGCCGTTCCAAAACACGACTGGTCCAAAAAACACTGCGTTTCTGCTGAGCTAAGTGCAGCGTCACTCAGCACAACATTACAGTAGCCTGTCTCTGGCACAGTCAATCAGGAACACACACGTTTACATGAACATATGCCTTCATTTGCAGCGCTCAACTGTCAGGAAAACCATTTGTAATTACACAGACGCACATACATACAGTAGTGCTAATACAGTATCCATGCTGAAGCCCTATCTACACATAAATAAAATGTATAAATAATAAAATAATATTTCTCAGGTATAAGGGCTGATGCAACGTAAAGAAGGATGGTTAAACAGAGGTGGGGAAAAAATAAATGAAACACTCACAAGTGGACCTCAAAAGAAAAGCTCTGCAAATTCTTAAGACACTTCACGTCACAATTATCTTAAAATAAGAATATATGATGACAATAACAGGCCGTTAAGCCGACCAAAGCTTGTCATTTATGATTTATGATCTGCAATATGGGTAATTGGAAGAGGAAATCCACTTTATAAAAAAGAAAAAAAAAAACTGTCAAGAGTTGAAAATTAATCCAAGAGACAAGACAGGCTATTAGACACTCAGCAGGCCTTAAACCTGATGTGTAATTGCTTAGCGTGTCCAAATGCTGCTCTGGAGCTTCAGCTAACCCAGGATAATCCTCCGGGGATGTCTATATTTAACACCAACCCGTCTTTTTTAGGGGCGCTAATCGAATGCGTTCCCTTTCAGGGCTGTGGCTGGGGGGTACAGTTGCTCTGTTAGATGAAGGTGTTGGAGCTCTGATACCCACAGAAGGGACCAGCCTCCTGTCTAAATATAAAACATTTTACTGTGGGCTAATCGATGGAATAGCTAATAGCTAAGGTTGAGTGCATCCAGCTAGTTAGCTGAATGTGGCAGAGTAAACGGTGAAAGATAAAAACCTCGCACACAAACCAGTAAGGCTGCCCGCTCCTCACGCAGGCCCGGTGATACCAAGGAAAAGCAGGTTTATCTCTCCGCGGTGGGGAGGTGGAAGGTTCTGCTTTTCCGAGGAAGGCATAAACCGTGCGCGGGATTCCCATGCGCGTTGACATCATCATCAGCCCTTAGGGTGGCGGGAAGGACAGCCGCTATCAGCCAGCCGCATATGTCAGGTCCGTAACTATGAGGCAACCAGCTTCTCGCAATGATGCGGGGTAACTCCAGGCCACCTTTTTCTGAAAGTGCCCTTCTCCCTGGTCACGTCCCTTATGGGGGTCACACTCTGCACCCCCAAATGGTGCAGTGAAATCTCTGCTTCGATATGGAGAGAAGAATCCCTGCCCATCTTCTGCTACAAACTGACACGGCACGTTCATCCATCTAATCCAAACCTCTGATGAGATGGGGTTATTTATTTCATCTACCTCTCACTATATACTCAACCTAATGTACCTGTGCTTCCTCAGGCACCTACTAAAGCACTTAATGAGATGCTAGAAGTTGATATAATAACTATTATGGTCGGCAGTGGGACTGACAACTTCACTTCTGTACTGTTTCTTCTTGGTGTGCTAACCTTGGTGTGCTAACATATTTTCATACACGTTTGTAAGATAACAGTGTCTGCTAAATGCCTAAATGTAAATTTCTCGCACCACTGGACCAACATTAAATTACTGCGCTTGAGGGATTGTGAGTCTTTGCCATTGAACTGTGTAACGATGAACCTGCCTAGCCAACCAAATTCGCAATCAGAAATCTGCTAGAACCAATCTGATCGCAGAGATTATGGGCCTATGTGGCTGCGGGCTTCCGTCCTCTCTTTCAGCCTCACCCCCACCCCTCCCCTCCCCCCCCCCCCCCCCCCCCCCCCCCCCCCCCCACAGAGTGTGGCGCAGTGGTAGCTCCCACATGCAGCTGCAAAGCTGGTTCCTCCCACACGGTTGCCATGTTGGAGTTCCTACCCATCACTCTGCAGGGTGCTAATCATCAAAAGCCGCAGGATCAAATTGAGCAGCGAAAACATTTGGCCCTCACTCATGTAGCTCACACACACGTAAGTGTGTGTGTGTGTGTGTGTGTGTGGCAATGATTTGTGTTTTTCACCTTTCATCTGAGACAAGCTCTCCAATAGGAACTCGTGTCTATTTGAGCGAAGAGAAGTGGGGCCCGCTGACCCGACCAATGCTGCAGGCCCTGAGGGCATCACTGTTCCGCTGAAATATCACATCATAATAATCACATAACTCCCCCTGCCCCTCCCCCAGCCCATTCCCTTCCCCATCCCAAAGGAAAAATCCCAAAATCCAATTTAGGAAAAGACATTATTTTCTCAAGATTGACATTCCCAGACAAAAGGCCTACGCAGACCCAGACAGGGAGTGATGGAGCCCTGGGGAGGAGGGCAGCTGCCTGGGGAGGGGCAGGCAGAGGTGAGGTAAGCCTGGGTAATGACAAAATAACCCCCCTCCCAAATCACAGGGGCATTACTGACCTCTCAGGGGGGCAGAAGAAGACCAGCTGAGACCAACTGATTATGTCATACCCCCTACTGAGAGAGTGATGCAGGACAGCTGTGATGTCACAAAGATGCATGTTCAATCCGACCAATCACAGAACAGCCACCAGGCTGGCCACTCTATAGGGAGAAACAGCTGTCAGCTTTGACCAGATCATCATTTCTGTCTTTGATGAGCTAATGCACCAGTCTCAGAGCCAGGGTTCATCCAAAGCCCATGCTGTTTTTCCTCTGCTTCAATACGATCATCCACAAACTATGCTGCTTCTCTTTTGTACTTTATTTGTACCGCTCCAAATAAAGAATTCTTTGTTAAATCACTGTCTACATGAGCAATGAATCCAAAAATGGTTATCTTTGGAAACATCACTGTCTGAAAAGATGGGATTTTTCCTACCAGAGGGTAAACACCTGAAACTATATGCAAATGAACTGAAATGGTTCTTTGAACACATTGTACAACATAGTACACATTTAAAGGAAAATATTCCCATTACTACTTGTAGTTTTTAATATCACGGTAACAGGGTTTCATCGAGCTGCTGTCAGCTGTAAACCTGGCTGCTTGTCCAGCAGGAGAACGCGAGCTCCGACAGGCACCTCAAACATTTTGGGCGGTCCACTCCGGCCCCGAAAAAAACAGACAGACGCTGGATTGCTCGTCGAGAAAGCGTTCAGAGGTAAAGACATTCAAACAGTGCTCTGCAGAAAGTGGGTCATACCATTAATCACTGGGGGGGGGGGGGGGGGGGGGGTGGTGAGAAAAACAGCACACCTGGAACATGCATCAGTGGCAAGACAGAGTCCGAGTCCCGCCAAAATGGAGACGAGACCCGGTGTGGGGGGGTGACCGGTGTGGGGTTAGAAAAGGACAGAATCAACCTGGGAAGAAAGGAGCTGACATTTTATTTATATGTTCTGGAATGTGACTGGGGGGGTGGGGGTGTGGGGGGGGGGGGGGGGAGGAAGGGAGGGGGGGGCCTGGAGAGGAGTGTGCCATGTGGGGGGGTGTATGGGGGGGTACAGGGGAGAGAAGCGAGGGGAATAAGAGCGCTATCTGGAATACTTTGACACAATGACAAAGTCTGCATTCTTTACATGGGACCCCTGGGCTGAACTGGAATTCCAAATTTAGCCCAGGCGGGATGGAAAATCTCCAGCCTTTATCAGGAAACGGGGAAATGACCGTGAGGCTGCGTCACTGGTGGGGGGGGCAGGCGGGGAACGGTGACGATCAATTATGAAAGAAAGGGGGGGGGGGGGGGGTCAGGTTGGGCTGGGGGACGGGTTGTGTGAGCCTGTTTTTTTTTATATTTAAACTTCCAGGAATAAAGAAACTGGGGAAACTCCAAACTCCTTCCTAACGGTTAGCTGTGCTTACACAACACCGACTACACTGAGTACAATTCTGTGGAGTGAACCACTGGTCCTTAAAGTGTACAGTACACACACACACACACACACACACACACACACTGCTGTGTATGTCTTATGGTGTTTATAGGAAAGGCTCAGCAAACAGAGAATGTCATGGAAAAGGTGTGCCCCTGTGCAGATTAAAATAGCAGGGCTGTGGAAAAACCAGGCCGGCTGGTCTGCAGAATATCGAGCAGCCAGGACAGCGAAAGGCTCTGCTAATCACCTATTTTCATCCTGTTTATTGATCATTCCTCTATGGTGCGACTGCAGTATGTGCTGTAGCTAAACAGCAACTGGAGTTTGCACAGATGATCATTAGGAACAAAGTTCTCATCATCTGCTGGTCTTTTTTATTTAAATTGCTTAGCAGCTCTGCTGTGTGTGTGTGTGTGTGTGTGTGTGTGTGTGTGTGTGTGAATATGAGTATGTGTGTGGATACAAAGTTTGTGTAACTGTGAGTGTTAATGTATTTGTGTGTGAGAGTACGATTGTATCCATCTGTGTGGGCTTGTATGTCTGTGTGTCAAGAGTGTGTGTGTATGTGCGCATGAGTGTATGAATACGAATATGTGTGTGGATACAAAGTTTGTGTAACTGTGAGTGTTAATGTGTGTTTGTGTGTGAGAGTGTGATTGTATGCGAATGTGTGTGCTTGTGTGTGTGTGTGCGCGCACAGTACAATGTGCTGCAGCTATGTTGTTTATTCCTGTTATCTTGTTAGTGGGAAGTGGAGAGAAGGACTGGGGAGATGGCCATCGCCACCCCCCACCCCCCTTGCCTCCCCCATGCCCTCTGTGCCCCCACTGTCCGCCCCCCCCAGCTCATGGCCACCTCCCAGGGTGCAGCTGTCCGGGAGATTCTCAGATCCATTTTCAGATGGAATGATAAGTGTGTTTTGCGTCGCCCCGGCAACCAACAGAATGGGGCAGGGGGGCAACGCTGAAGGAGGGCCGAACATACACCAATGGGTCTCTTGGACACGGGTCTATTTCCAGACCTGGTTTTGGGGAGGGGTGGGGGGTGAGCAGTGGGTTTTCGGGCCCCTGGAACCTGGACAGGGTTAGCTCTCCATCCTCATTCTGAAGTCGCTCCAGGACCCAGAGCCATCATTTTTAACACGAGGGTCCGTCTAAGAGCAGGCTCCACATCCCACCTTACTCAACCTGGTGGTTATCCTCTGATAAACCATGCCCTGCGATTTGGAAAATGGTTGAAATCTTCTTACTTATCCTTAAACATGTTGTTTGTTACTTCTGGCAACACTCCTGGTACGCCCAGCAAAACAGGAGTGAACACACCTCAAAGATTGTTGCAAAATTTCACACAAACCATCTCGAGAACAGGTGTCAGACTCCAGTCCTTCAGTGTGTGTTTGTTCCTGACACGTTTCAACTCTTCAGAGATTAACTAAAGTCACTGTTTAGCTGAAGAGTCCCCAAGTGTTGTTTCAAGGCATAGACTGCATCAGATTAAAAGGGAAAAACTACAAAAACCTACACACCCTGCAGCTCTCCAGGATGTTTGACAGCTATGCTTCAGGACAGATTCAGCGTTCAAAGAAAGCGTGAAGCAAAGCCTGTCAAATCGGTTTTCACCCTGAATCGAACCCTCTTCATTTTCCACCCTCAGATATAACCTCAGCAAGCCCAAAACACAAAGACACAAGTGCAGGGAGGAGCACAGGAAGAGGTGAGGAAGAGGAGGGTGAAGGAGCTCTGTGGCGCACGCCGGCCCTTTAAGAGCAGCGAGGTTAGAGAGCAGGCAGACCCATTCCACAGGGGACGGGAGGAATGCGGAGCAATCACGTCATCCCGGAAACATTTGGCACCAGCGGACCCACAGGCTCATTTTCATTGCTTTTCCAAAAAAAAAAAAATAGAGAAGGAGAAAAAAGGAAAAAGAAAAACAGCACACAGATGATTTAGAAGCCCAGGAAACAGAACATGGGTTGTGTTGATTTATAATTTTGCTTCGGTGTGTTTTTGTGGTCAGGAGGTGGGAGGTGGGGGGTGGAGGTGGAGGTGGAGGTGGGGGTGGGGGTGGGGGGGGTGTATGGCAACATCCTTGAGTTCCTGTAGGATATTTATCAGCTTTGTGGAGGGAGGGGGGTTGTCCTGTGAGAGTGTACTCTCTCTCCTGCTTTCAGCAGCCAGGACTAGCGGGGGGGGGGTTGAGAAGGAATGGTGGCCATTTCGGTCTGCAGCGCCCCCTGTGCCCTGCCAGAGGTAGCGCAGGGTTATTAATGTCAGGTCTGAGTGTGTTTATCGCTGTTCCCATAAACCCCTCTGCTCGGCGTGTCTCATGCTCTCCTGGATGCCGTAATGCGGTGACGTTCCATTGCATCGCACGATATGAGTTTAGAAATCGCGGACCACCCAGGCTGGCAGACTGCGCTCAGCTCTGTGACTGTGTTTGGTCCACAGATGGCTCTGTATAACTGACACAAATTAAGAGGATCTATGAGGAAAAAACACTACAGAATGGGAGGTTATTTCACCTGTGCCTCAAATTACCGCTGAGTTCATCGCCAACCACTGTGAAGATGTTGAGTGTAAACTTTTTCTTTACATAAAATGAAGCACCTCTTTTTAGAGTATGAGTATTTATTTTCCTGTGAAGTCCCAAGGTACTATACTACCTCCCAAATCATCCCAGCTGGATTTTATGTCTCGTGAGTGTGTTTTCATATGTGCAAATACCGTCTGCATGTGTTCGGGTTGCATATGCATGCATGTGAATATGTATATCTGTGCATATATATGTGTGCAAGTATGGGTGTATATCCACATGACGCATGTATATATGCATGCACACATGTCTGTATGTGCTTGCATGTGCACATGTGTGTAAATGAGCATGCACATCCCAAGATGGGCTTTTAAGAGACACATCTGCACCATAAAGAACTAAGGGAAAGAAAATCTGTTCTTATAATCAGCCGGTACAGTCTTTGTTCTATTCCCAATAACTACATAGCAAATGCGTGCTCCACCTACACCTCATTCCAGTCACTTGTGTGTGTGTGTGTGTGTGTGCGTGTGCATTGTTGCCTTCCCAAACTGTTACCCTGATCATGAGGTCACGTCTGGTCAGCGTGTGAGAGAGAGAGAAAGAGAGGGAGTGACACAGAGCAAACCCGAGCAAAACCGCATCTGCCATGTCCCTCCTCGGACACTGACTCATCCGCTGCAAGACGCCACCTAGTGGCCACATGAAACCGGACCGCCAGACGGTGCTGCTTTCCTGGCCATCATTACAGACAGCGTTTACAAAACTCCATTCAAATAATGAGCTGGACGCCCACCTGATAGGTAATAGAAATGAAGCAGCAGCACAGAGAGAAAGGGAGCACAACTCTGATTGGTCGAGATAATCCGCGAGAGATCAGGTGAAAGTGTAATGTAATGGTTAGGGCTCTGGGCTTGTGTCTCAGAGGCAGAAGGACAGATTTCCAGGTGGAACACTGCCATTGTACCCTTAAGCTAGGTGCTTAACCCAAATCAATCTGTAAATATCCAACTGCATTAATGGATTGTTTAAAATAATAATCTCTCAGGGCAAGTAATAAATGAAGTGCCTGTTTTTTTCCTATTCTGGACACAGCCATCCAAAAGAGTGACACTAGACTGATTTCATGGCAGTCAATGAATGCAAATCAGTAATTACATTTCCAATGAGGGCAACGAGGGGGGGGTGGGTCGCTCTTGGTTTGACATTTTAAAAAATATTGAAACCTCTGTCTAAGCATGTCTGGCACAACATATGACCAATGTGATTGTGTTAGCTGAACCGCCTTTTGAACTCCAGAATGGAACACTTAAAAAATGGAAACTACGCTGTCACTGTATCCCCAAATTGTTAGTCCAATCAGTCTTGTGCAAAAAAAATCATGAGCTAAAGACTTGGTTTTGGCCTGTGTGTTTCCAGGTTTCACATGTCAAAAGAGGGGCTGGGCTCACTAAGCGCAGTGTTCGTTATGCTTTTAAGACCTCATCTTTTTTTCATATGTGTGTGTGTGGGTGGGGGGGGGGGGGGGGTTCCAATGCACTTTGCCTTTTTGTCTTATAGAGAGAGTGACAGGAGGATGAGGGAAAACAGAGCTAGTGAGAGGGAGAGGAGAGACACACAGGTTGAATAGCTCTATTTATACCACAGGGAATTTCAGGTGATATAACATTTATATTTGACATTTAGCAAATGCTTTTATCTGGGGTGATTACAGTTTTTGCACTGGCAGGTGAGGTGTCTTGGTGAACGGTACAGGGACAGCGTCTTAGCTGGGAATCGAACCCGGAGCCTCTGGGATGCAGGAGCAGCTGTCTAACCATTACACCATGCTGCTGTCCCATGTGACAAGTAAGGGAAAGGCGGGGAGAGAAAGGCCGATTCACATCGCTGAGCTCAGGTCCCGGGGGAGGTTACCTCACAGCCCTCTGGCTCCAGCCCTCTGTCTGAATGAAATCATTGATCTCCCATTCCGCTCAGGGTGGTAATGGATCCGGGTTCGAGGAAGGAAGCTCTTCGGGAAGTGTAGGGTTGGGGGGGGGGGACCTCATAACCTTGAGGGTCAGGTCCTGGGCCTCTCCTCAGCCCTGTCACTGTAACACTATCACAGCTACACTGTAACACACCGCAACCTGGACCGCCTTCTAGCCATTAACCCTTAGCCATCCCCTGTCCAAGTGCTAACCAGCACTTCCTTATCCAGTGCGCTAGCCAAGCCAGCATTTCCTTAGCCAGTGTGCTAACCAAGCCAGCACTACCTTAGCCTGTGTGCTAACCCATCCAGCACTTCCTTAGCCAGTGTGCAAACCAAGCCAGCACTTCCTTAGCCAGTGTGCTAACCAAGCCAGCACTTCCTTAGCCCGTGTGCTAACCTAGCTCACACACGCTTCAGTAGTTTCACTTTAGAAAGATTCCTGGTGGTATGGCACTCTCAAACACATGGAAGGTGATTAGTTGCCCATGTAAAACACTTACATAGCGAAGTAGTAGATAGCACTTATAAAATCGGTACACAGGCAGATTTTTTTGGTATGTCCCGACCTGAAGGTGTCCCTGAGACGTATGTCACCAGGTAGCATCCTCTGCTCTGACAAACATCTCCTCACCTGAGATTACATCATCCAGAGAGAGTCTGCTCCTTTACACGAGCATGAGGAAGAGGAGGAGGAAGAGCGAGCACTCCAGTCATGCCAGGACAGCAGGGACACACAGAATAAAGCATATGGCACAGAATGACCCCCGTTAATGAAGGATGGGACCATGAGATCACGATAACGACCCTGAGGCCACCTTAAAACTGGATAATGTGTTTCTATGCAGAGGATAATGTCTGCTGTATTCTGAAAATGCAGTCATATTGTGTTTGTAACATTTAACTCTGTTTCATGTTCAAGCTTTATTGTGCTTGCTGCAGCATCCGGATGGTTGGAGCTGAACGGAAGCCAAACCTCGGACACAACAGCAAGGCACAACGATCAGTTCAGACCAGAGAGTCACCGGCAATTTTCAATTTCAAAAACCTCCCACCCTCCTTCACTATCACTGGCCTCGATTTAATGTGTGTGCATGTGGTATACGTGTTTCTGTGTCTGTGGGTGTGTGTGTGTGCTATACCTGTTTCAGTGTGTGTGTGTGTGTGTGTGTGTGCATGCATGCTTAGTATATGTGTGTGAGTGAGTGAGTGTGTATGTGTGTGTGTGTGTGTGTGTGTGTGTGTGCCTGCTGACGGACAGGGGAGCGGCTGGCCAGGAGGTTCTTGTTGACTAAGCGTTTCGGGTGGCGAGGCCTCGCGCTGTGATTCTGTATGACATCATTGTCTGGGCCGGGATAAAGCGTTCTCTGTGCATCCAGATAAACGCTGCCGCGGCATGACCGCTACATCCCAATAAAAACATTTACAATTCCACATTTCATATTCATCTCCATAAATCAGCGCTGCGCATCCGCCAGGCCGTCCTTTAAGTGAGGCACGACGAATTCACACGGCTCGGGGGATTAAAGCCATATATTAAAGAGATCCGGAGAAATCGGAGTGCGCAAACGCGCAGAAACACGAACACTGGAGAGTTAAATCCCAGTGTTAAAGAAGGCCCCTCATACCGTGGGATTAAATGGGTCAATTCGCTTTCTACCCGGTGACAGAACGCTTATGACACAAAGCGGAAGATTTGAGGCTGGCAGAGGTTTTTTCTGATGGGACTCCGGCAGCGAAATAATCTCTCTTTTTCTTTTTTATTTTCGCAGGATCCATCTCCCCTGCCCAGAGACACTCATCTTTTTCAGAAGGGATGTGGAAACTGAGGAGGCTTAAGACGGAGGGGATTATGGAGGTGTGCGACGCTCCGCGAGCCCCTGGTGGCTCTCCCGTTTTAACTGCCACATGGTGAGTGTGTGTGTGAGTGTGTGTGTGTCTGTGTGTGTGTGTGTGTGGGGAGGCGGGTGGGTTTCAAAGCATAATTTCCTGCTTAATGCCAAAGAAAAGTATTGTGGGGAGTCCTGGAGACCCAGGGGGGGTTGCACCCTGAGAATTAAGAGCCCCAACTCCACTCTCTCAGTCAGTCGCTCTCATTCTCAATTCCACTCTTCATGCCCCTGTTTCTCACTACCTCTTCCTCGCTCTGTTTCCAACTCTTTCTTTTTCATTCCGTCTCACACCATCTCTCCGTCTTTCCTTCTTGTGTCTCACAGTTGCTCGGTTTCATCTTCTCCCTCAACCTCTCCTCATCTCTTTTAACACTAATGAATTCTGTATCTCTGTTGTCTCAGGGCACACATGGAGTTTGGAGTCTGGAGTTCTGGACTTTTCCTTTGACAAACTGAATGGCAATCCAATGGAGGTCAATAACATTTGGTCCACTTTCTACAGTGTGTGTAGTGGAGATAACAGTGATATTGTGAGTGGGGTTTTTCCTTTTGGTTGTTTGTTTGGTTTGGAGTTTGTTTTGATTCAGTGGGATAGAATTTCTTATGTACGTAATTCATTTTTTTTTTTTTTTTTTTTACATCATCTTTGTTTATTAAGGGGCTATTAAAAGTCAGAAGTCTCCATCTCTCTGTCTCACCTCCTCTCTATCTCTCTCTTTACATTTCTCTCTCCTCCTTTGGCTTGAGCACCATCTCTGATGGCTGGTTCCAGGCCCATTGTAGAAATATCAGCCTTATCCAACCCTGCCAGCAATAACGTAATCGGTCTCCTTAAATAGAGGCATTCCAACATCGGCGGCCTCTGACCTAAAAATATTTACTCTGTGGGAGTACAGAGTAGAACATTTCTAAGCCTTACAAAACCCCTCAACTTTATGAAGGCTGTTAAATGAGTCCAAACTTTAAATCCCGGATTCATTACCAAACCCTCAGCCAAACGACCAGGCTGACAGGGAGGTGACAGCAGAGAGCATAGCATTTTAATTTCTGTTTTCGTTAGCCGGCGTAATTACAATTCAGGAAGCAAAGGCTCTTATCGGCCTGCTCCCTCGCAGAGCGACACGAGGTGGGAGTGTTTATTCTTTCATTAAAGCTGAGGAATCTGTTTAAAAAAAAAGGCGTCTTAACCCTCGACCCTGAGAAATAAAGAGAGAGACTGAGCGAGAGAGGGAAGAGGAGCCGGAGCTAGTTAATTGAAGGAGCATGAGGAGAGAAGCCCACATCAAGCGTAGCTCAGATATGAAGTCATCGCCCTGTTAATGAGCTCGTAAATCAGGCCGGAGTATGAGGCGAGCAGGTCCCACACAGAGCATAGACTCGGGGGGGGGGGGGGGGGGCATTAATCCTATGAACAGGCTCCTGGAGGGAAACCCAAAATCAGAATGGGATGGGGGGGTGTGAATGGGCCACGGAAACAGGAAGTGAGGTAACAATCCCAACGAGATGCTTCTTGACTTGATGACTTCGAGGCAGACATCCAGGCGAATTCTCTTCCTCACACAAACACACACGCATGAGTACATACACAAATGCAGGTACGCATGCACGCACACACATGCAAACGCCCCAGATGCTCCCACACACATGCACAAACACACAAACACACGCTTACGTACACGCTCACGCACACACACAGTGCAGGTTTCACCATGCACTGTGGCATAAGCACGGGGCCGCATGCTGCTCTTCCAGGGAACACACTGTTCCGCAGGTAAAGAGGAGGCTGCTCTTTTCTACAGAGAACAGGATGTTCTGCAGGGTTTTACTGCAGCATGTTTGGGTTCTGTCAGACTCTGGCAGGCAAATCCCTCTGGTTTGCTGGGGTCCCCTCTATAGCGGCCCTATGTGTGTGCATGGATCCCAGCATTAGCACCAATGGGAAGACACCTTTCTCTTCTTCCCCCTTCCCCCAAACCTCCTCTGTATCGGCGTCTCCATCTCACCCTCTCACAGAGGACAGAGTAACAGCAGGGGGGTAAAATCTTACAAGGACAGCCGCACAGCATGCAGGACACCCAGGAAGGGGGGGGCGCATGGGGGGGGGGGGGGGGATGTGCAGTTGGGGCTGCAGGGGGCTTCTAATCAGCCAATCAGAGACAAGGAGCAAGGCCGAGAGGCGGGGCAGAGTGTGGGACATCAGACAGCAGGCGCAGCCAGTTCCCGGAGCCCGTCTCCCATGGCGCCAGAATGAAACGGCGGGAAACCCCAACCTAGCTCTGCCAGACCCGACCCCGCCCGGCCTGCTGGCAGAGCCTCTGGCTGGACCGTGCCCCTGAGCCCGTTCAACAGGCAGGGCGGCGAGCCCGGCCCGCTCTCACACCGCCTCCACAAAGCAAACAATAACTATTAGTGACCCAAACCCCCTCCTCTCCTCCACTCCGCGCTCCTCTGCTGGCAGGCCCTGAAAGGGGCGCGGGTGCTCACTCTCGGGCCGAGAGTTTATTTCAGTCGCTCTCGTTAGCCAAGCCGGCGCGGGGAGGTGGGTGGCCATCGCAGCCCTGTTATTGCTGGAAGCTTCCGTATCTGGAAGGCCTCGCCACATCCCCGAGAATGCTCTGAGTCTGGCTTCACGGACTAAATTCCACAACTTCGAAGAAATACCTTCAGTAAGGAAAAAAAAAAAAAAAAAAAAAAACAAAATAACAGCACCAAAAGGGAAATAGCCGAAATTTTCAACTCTCAGCGACTGACATGGAATCAGCTGCCGGAATCGGGACGCCAAACACCCTACCAACTCCAACTATCTTGTTCTAGAACCTTCCTTAACGCTTACATCGCCTTTTCCTATTGGTTTCTTTGGCTAGGTGCCTCTCTTTCCCTTTTGTCGTGGAAACTGAAACTGGAGGAAGAAAAAAAATAAAGATGGAACAAAAACGCAAATTCTTTAGACTACGTACTTCTCAGATGGAAGGAATTCTGAAAAGCTGACTGGCTCTTTTCGCTAAGCGGAGAACAAGGCCTTAAAACGGTGAAGTGGAACCAGGCTTTCGGCTCGAAGTGAAGAGGATCAGTCTCTGCAAATGACTCATCGAAACAGCCGCGATCTCTAGGCTCACGGGGGGAAAACACATTCAGAGATTTCTGCAGGAAGGAACTGCCGCTGCGGAATTACTCCAAATCCTGACTGAAGCAAATCCGGAGGCCGTTGACGTATTCGGAGCATGATGATCTCTCTGAGAAAAGTTTAAGCTCCGTGAAGTATGAGACGCAGCGGCACTGATTTAAACGGCTTTAATCGTAAAGGCGAGATTTTGTCGACTCCGCACATGCCAACCAGCAAATTTTGTGGGCTCAACGAGTAAACTTTGGGCGAAGTCTGATTCACTTCTGCCCTGGTCGCCGTCAAGCCATGTACTGTTTTAAGAGTGACGACGTGAAGACTTTAATTGGTTCCAAATAACTTCCCTGCCCTAGGCTTACCAAAATCTGATTGGTGCCTGCAGATTTCTAAGAATGGATTCTATTGGCTGAAGCAGTTTATGATGTCATGTCCTTGCCCCAGTGATGTGTGATTTGTGGTCTGTAATAACAGATGGAGGCATACCAAACTGGACTGAGAAATCACTCAGGCTCATAATCATGTGTTTGAGTAAGCAAGGCTAAGGCTGGAGCAGAACACAACCCCTGACCACTACGGAAAACGGCCTTGTGTTGGGTTTGATTTAGCACACCACATCAGGACACCAAGACAAACGGTGCAAACAAACAAACAAACAACATGCTTTCACGGCTCCAAACCCACCAACTGGAGGACAACCCGTACTCTGTCCATGCTAAATATAGACGTCAATACTGGTAATTATAATTACCATAATAAATCTGTAGCCATTTCCCTCCCGACTACAAAAACATCCTTGATTCAATTATCAAATCACTGATACGATTTTACAGGAGATTAGTGTCCACTGAGGGACAACAAGAGGCCACAAGAATCATGGGAACTATCAGGTACCACCCCCTCCCCTCACTCCCACACCCCAAGAGAACTCAACCAATCAGATACCAGGGAGACTGTCTTTGTGCGGCAGTAGAGGAAGAGCTATCGGGAGAGCTGGTCTCATTCCAGGAACGAGAGCATTTTAGGACGACTGGGCCGACTTCAACCAAACAAAACGGTGCAGCAGGGATTCTTCTGTACTTCCATGAGTCAGTTCTCTGCATCTCTCTCTGGGCTAAGGGGAAGTTCCCAGGACGGTATAAACACCATCATTCTAATACCGTATAATTGATATCAACTGTTTCCTTTGGATGTTCAACAGGAATATTTTCTTCTTTTCGGAATTTTCTCTGCAAAGTTTTCCAGTTTAGTTCTGTTTTTTAACTTTCCAGGCAAATTTAAGACTTGTCTTGCTTGTGCTTCCAAAATGCCACTGAATGTCACCAAGACAGTGTGTTTATGAACAATGTCATCAAAACTTATTTTTTTATCAGTCTTTAATCAGCTTATTTGTTTTTTTCTTCAAGCAATAAAAAACTCAATAAAAACTAAAAAAAAAACTGACTGAGTTGTTTATATGGTAGATTCAAATGTGTGTATATAGTTGGTGCACATGGATTTGGCCACACTTTTGCATTACTGTGTCTTGTTTTTGGGGCACGTTAGCCAACTGTCCCAACTGCACAGACGGTGCCTGAGTTACAATGGTCCGGCCTACGATTTTTCGAATTTACGATGGTGCAATAGTGATACGTACTTCAAATTTTTAATTTTGATTCGGTACGATACTCTCTCGTGATGCTGGGCAGTTGGGCTGCGGCAGTGATCTGCATCTCCCAGTCTGCCACGTGGTCGCTATACACAACCATTCTGTTTTTCACTTTTGGAACAGTATTCAATAAATTGCATGAGATAGTCAATACTTTATTATGAAATAGGCTTTGTGTTAAGGATTTTGCCCAACTGTAGGCTAACGTAAGTGTTCTAAGCACGTGTAAGGTAGGCTAGGCTAGGCTAGGATTTTCGGTAGGTGTTTTTGGTTGTTCTGCTGGGTTTTTTGTTTTTTTTTTTTGTTGCAGTGTGTCACTGTACTCATATTTTCATCACAGTATCTGTACACAGTCATAAAAAAACCTTTTCATCTCTATGTTGGTGATTTTTTGAGTAATGATACATGGATACACAGCTGACATCATCACATAAATACTGTCAACATAGCTCTCTGACTAATAAAGTTTATTCAAAACAGCACGTGCGTAAAACTTAAAAAGCACAATGTAAGAATGAAACAGCTTTTCTCATTTCCTGAAAAGTTTTGTCTTGTTTGGAGAAACAACATTTTTTTATGACAGTGATGATATGTTCAACTTCCTGCAGCTGGAAATGAGGCTGAATGTAGCATGTAACACTACTGAAAAAGTGACGTCGTCCTAATTTGCTTTGTAACTTAATGAACGGGATAGCAATGCCAAACCTGTACTGTTTGCAAAATCAAACATCACGACACATGTGAAATAATTTTATAAGGAAAATTCGTAAAAAATACTTGTGTTTTCTCTTACACGAGCAACCATAAGGCAGAGCACCATTTTCAAACCACAGGGCGTGATATATCAGCTGGGAAATCCATCGCGGTGAGTCATGCAGGCCAGTACAATAAATGATGGACACCCCCCCCCCCCCACCTTTGCTTGCTCAATGTCAATCACATGACTCCACAGCCCTCATCCAGAGTTTACCAAACAGAGTGACATCACTGAGAGTGAACCTAAACAGAAAGACACAGAAGAGGGTTGGTGGGTGGGGGGGGGGGGGGGGTGGCTGTACGGGATGACCTAGCCGTGGTTCCTGTGCAGGATATTCCAGAGTGATCTGTCTGGGGTGGCTGAGTGTCCCCCCCGTCCCCCGCCCCCCGCCCCACACTCTCACACATGCACTCTACCACTGAAGCAGTTGCTGCCACTTGTATTAGGCTCTACTGCTGAACCTTTTCACCAGAACTGTGCAAAGACATGCTTTAAATGACATCCCCTTTACCTGTGACATACACAAGACCCCAGTCTTTTACTGTACGAAAAAAGCAGCACATTTCTGATTATACAATGAATCGCACTTCCTGAATGAGGCCTGTCACAGGGGCTACAGGCGAGGGGGCGTGTACCAGCCCTGCAGGTACAGCTCGTCCAATCAGGCACCAGCTCCGGGGAACGCTGGTCCGTCAGCTGCACTCTGAGGGAGATAATTACCAGACCCTAATTCTTCCTCTGACAGCTTACATCATCGCTCAAACTGCTGACGCTGAGCGTGGAATGCTTCTGACACTTCCAGAGGCAGGATTCCGTTAACGCCTCCACTCATTTTCCCCCCTCGTTACGTCTCTGTATTTGTTGTTTTCCTGATTAATTTTTTTTTTTTGAGTCAGTGACATTTTCTGTTGTCAGGCTCAGTAAATGGGTCCGTAATTTCATTTGGAAAAAATGAACTGCATTTGTTTTTTTTTAAAGAACTTGAATCATAATACAAAGCTGCTGCATGTACATAGACCTCTGCCAAAAAAAAAAAAAAGAAAAAAAAAAAAAAAACAGAGCTCTCAGAATAATACAGGTTTGCAGAGACATTCTCTGAGCATGCTCAGTCCAGACTTTTGCTTTTGTCACTGCCGGGCTCGCACTCTGTTGCCATGTGGTTCTGGCAGAGCTACAGAACCGATGTTACAATGTAGGTTAGAATGTTCTGAGGACAGTGATGATGTAATGGGTGACCCCTAGTGGCAGAAATGGCAAACTGCATGCCAGTGCTGCACACAGGAATAGGAGCTGCTCCAAGATAAAAGCTCAATGACAGTGGGGGGGGACTGGGGGGGGTGGGGGACAACACCCCCCCCGCCCCAACAGGGTGAGGCTACCATATCGATCACATACTCAAATTAACCTATCAGAAGAATGACAAACTATATTCAAAATTGACTGTGCATTATGGGGCTTGCCAGCCCACATCCTCCTGTTGCCTGGGACACAGGGGTGAGAGAAGGAGGTGCAGGTTCGTACAGGGACGCAGAGGGTGGGCTGTACCTGTGAGCAGGGACACACGGTGGAAGCTTCCCTCCAGCTTCCCTAGGAGGATGTAGACGAAGCTGTCTTTGGACAGCGTGCTGGCGTCCTTGGTGCTCTGGTCATACACCACCACTTCTTGTTTTCTGCCCAGGTCCACCTGCATGTTAACACACACACAGGGTTCAAAGGTCAGAGGTCACAGAGACATCAGTGCATGTTGGGATGGGGGGTTGGGGGGGGGGGCAGCAGGCAGAGGATGGGGTTACTGGAGCAACAGGATCTCTTTTGAGTGATATTAGCAGAGAGGCAGGGTGTGGAATTACAGGTGTTCAGCCTTAGTTCACTCTGTGAAACATACTCGATTATTCTCTGTTGCCATAGCAGCAGGAGACAATGGCTTTTGTGAAAACTCTTTCAAAGTGGGAAGCAACACGACTGAATGCACATCCAAACAGTAAACATAATGTGTTTGAATGCCAACACCTGTGTGTGTGTGTGTGTGTGAATGTGTGTGGATTTGTGTGTATGCTTCTGTGTGTATGCTACATGACAGAGTGTGTGAGTGTGTGTGTGTGTGTTTACCATATGAGAGTGTGTTTATGCATGCATGCATGCATGTACATGTGTATGCGTGTGTATGTTTGGTAGTACCATTCAGTTTTGTCAAGCAACGTGATCACATGACCCTTAACACAGGCCGTCTGCGAAATTACATCACCACAAGGAAGACAGGGTGGAGACAGAGGAGGAACAGAGGAGAGAGGAGAAAGAAAGAAGAGATGGGAAGAGTACCCTCAACGACATTGTGATGCCACCTGAAGGGTCAGTCGGCTTACAGCCCAACAGCATTACAGGATAGTTCCAGGGAACGCACACACACACACACACACAAAAGACATACATACATACACACACACACACACACACACAAACAAACAAACAAACAAACACAAACACACACCCAGACTGATCAGCTTAGGGAGGATGTAAACACCTTAATCAAGGCCACTAGAGCAGACTGGAGCCTAGCAGTTTCTTCTGTACTGGGATATTACTGAATTTCAGTGTTTGAGTTTCCATGTGTGAGTGTGAGTGTGTGTGTGTGTGTGTGTGTGTACAGTACACAGTACTGTTATCTGTGTGGTTTGGCCTGGTGCCTCACAGGTGATGTCATAGCCGTGTTGTCCCCAAGGTCGCGCGCGGCTGGCGCTGGTGTGCGCTTACACAGGCCGCCCTCCTGCCAGGTGCCATTTAAAGGGCCGGCGCCTGCATCGCTCCACTTCCTGTTTACACTCACTGGATCCATAAACCAGTCAGCAGACAAATCCTCAGATTGGTGCAGATATGAGCTCCCCAGGTGGTGACCAAGGGTGCAGACACACAGGAGGCTGTGTCCTGATACACCCCCCCGCCCAACGGTGTAATCCGCACCCTGTTATCTCCCAGCAACCCCCTCTGCCCTGAACAAGGTGTTCTGCCTTAATTGGATTAGAGCTAAACCTGGAGGATGACATCACCACAAAGGGGGAGGTGGGGGGGCTGGGGAGCGATTACAGACTCTCCTGCGGCTCTGTGTGTGTGTCAGTCACAGCCGTGTCTGAGTACAGACAGGGCAACGGCCCAAGGCCGCTGTCACAGAGCGCACTGCTCAGATCGCAGTCACACAGCGCACAGCTGGGACACCGTCAAAGAACGCAGCTGGGACACAGCGAAAGAACACAGCAGGGGCATGGTCAAAGAACACAGCTGGATCTACAGTCAAAGAACGCAGCTGGGACACAGTCAAAGAACGCAGGTGGGACTACAATGAAAGAACACAGATGGGACTACAGTGAAAGAACACAGGTGGGACTACAGTGAAAGAACACAGCTGGGACACAGTTAAAAAACACAGCTGAAACACACAGTTAAAAAACACACCTGGCACGGTCCCTCCCCCAGGCCCCCACCGCATAAGGTCGAAGGTCACACCTCCAGAGGAGATGTAACTGTCGTTTTCCCACCTCCCAGCTCCTCCCAACACTGTCCACACCCAACTTTAGAGGGTTTGTTTGTTCTGGCCAACGGACTCAAACGCTCAGCTTAATGCAAGCAAACAGCACCAGCGCATCTGCCGCTAACAGCTCCTAACACCACAGGCAGAGTACCTACACTCTCCACACTGCTCTATCCTATCACTTAACATCATGCCAAAACAAAGCCTTCAGCACTTAACATCATTAAATTTTCCTTCAATCTGATTTTACATATCGTCTTACCGTGCCAATACATTTTATATAAAAGCAAACTGAAATATCACCATAAATGCATGTAAAATAAAACATAGCCCATTCAATTATGGCTACACATTTCTTCATCATTAACACTCCACAAACTGTAAATGATAGCGACTGTGGAGGTCATAATCAAAGTTGATAATACTAGGATAAAGTTGGGGAGGTTAGCATGTTGCTAGCAATCATAGTGGTTCACACTGTACTTGGTAAGGTGAGGACATTAGCATGCTGCTCATAATTGCAGGGATATCCTTGCAGCTGGTATTGAAGGGGTTAAAACTGCAGCTGATTTTGCGGTGCTGAAACATGCGATCGCTGTTGCAGAGGTTAGACATGCTGCCAGGGAAACGGGGCGGGGGGGCGGGGGGGTCACTGCAGCGAGACCAGAGCAACACCTCCCTGCACTATTACTGCTACTACAACTACTGCAGAGAGAGGGAGGGAGGGAGGGAGGGAAGGAGAGGAGAATGGAAAGGGGGAGAGAGATGCAGAGTGAGAGAGGGAAATACAGAATGACGGGGGGAGAGGAAGAAAGAAAGGGAAGGAGGGAAAGACAGAGAAGGAGAAAAGAAAGGGAGAGAGACAGCAGGGTAGGGCAGAGGGAAGGGCAGAGAGTGGCAACCACAGGTATGTTCATTAGGTTTACCCTTTCACGTTACGTGCATCACACTGGCGTTATTGTGGCTTGTGAAGTTGAGAATCTGACGCTCAGGTTACAGTACGTCAGTACCTGGTCACGCCTGTGTCAAACACGCATCCGAAACACTTTCACTCTTCAGGAACGGTGCGAAAACACTCTTGCAGATCTGGAGAAGTTTCACAAAACGCACTAATAGCCAAAACGTGCAGCTGTATTAAATCAATATTTAGATTTTTAAAACAGTAAGGAATATCACTGCCATGTAACAGGATTTTAAAATGTTCACATAAAGCATCACAGCTGCCTAAGCTACACACATGCCACCTTACCCTCCCCGGGCCGAGGCGTTTTCCTCCTGCTTTGCTGTCCACGGCTAGCCCACTAGCCACTGTAAGCGATGAGGTCAGTAAGCCCAGGCGCCGGCCCAGGTGCTGGTGTGGGTGATCACTAACACCCCACAAAAGTTAGGAGTGTACCCCCAGAACTGGGGGTGGAGGGGTCACTGGTACTGGGATAAGCCCCATTATGTGGAAACCTCCCTCTGAGAGGGCTGACCTCTGACCCCCGACCCCTGGACATGCACCGGTCCCCACTGAATCAGCTACTGCAGCAAGATGAAGGAGGACTGCATCAGTTTGAGAGAGAGAACGAGAAACATGGCTGCCATGCACGGAAAGATCAAAACCTGACTACAGAACGCTGAAGGACATGGGTTAGTCTCAGGGTATGGGGGTGAGTTCATCTGGCATTCAAATATTAAACAGCTACCGGGGTCAAGCACATGAATAATCCAACCCCCCCCCCCCCCCCCACACACTCTTTTTATGCCACAAGAACTGAATGAAAAACCATATTCGTCTGTGTACATAATGAGTCACCGCTGAGACTTCTGAATTCACTCATTTACAGGCAGAATGCTAAAAGACGTCAATGAGTTACCCCCAATTCTCTGGGTAATTCTTAGGCTCTACTGCATGAATATGGATGTGAAAGGAAATTTCGCTCCACTTTGAAACATTTAAGTGCTGATCCAAGAAATCCATTCGTCACCTCATGGTGAAAATATGGACTTCTGATTGGCTCAATCAGTAAAGTTGCTGCCCCTGATTGGCTCAGTTAGAGTAAGAGTGGTGGGCTGATTGGCTTGGTATGTAAACTGGCTCACCTGATACAGGTGCTCGATACAACATTGCCTCAGGTTCGACAGGCATCGTGTCGCCTGTACCGTCTCAAACAGCCATGGTTTTGGAGACAGATGAACCGAGTTTCGTCTCATGGAGAACTCTTTCCAAACTGGACAGTTATAAAGTAAATATATTTCAGCAGCTGGGAATATTCGGTTTCATTTTTCAACATGATTACAGGAAAAAGATTTACAGCGGGTTGCTAGGAGACAGAGCGAAGAACTAATATTTGTTGCTGCTCTGGGTCTACGGGAAAAATCACTGCGTCTTCACTGCGCTGTCAGCATTTTCAACAAGGTTTCAACACGCACACACAAACAAACAAACAAACAAACAAACACACACACACACACACACACCTCCAAACGGACATGTGAAAAACGCATCTGTTCCACTACATTTTCATTCCTCTACAAATGTATGTCATCTGGATCAGCGTGTTGCAGTAAATAGATTGATTAGTATGCTACACATCCTTTATGCATTTCTGACAGGGGTAAAACTGGGTTTTACAGATCTGTAGCATTATGACCCATTTGATATACAGTAGAAGCTCTGAGACATTCACACAAAAAATGGAGATTGTTTAAAACTCATTTGATTTTAACGTACACCTTTGCTTCCACACCAGTACTAAAGCACCTGTTACTGATAAGTCGTAGTTGTGCTGGTGACCATGTTTGGCTCCCATGTCTGCTCATAGAGCTCAGGTTCATATCTCTGAGGTTTGGTTTGTATCTCTGAAATTGTTTATCAGATGTCATCTTGATCATTTTGCGATGATGCATCTAAATTGTGGCGCCAGTTTTCTGCCTGAAGTCAGGTTTGCTTTCACACTCCCAAAATGAGTTATGAAACATTTGTTAGACCTTAACAATCAAAAACAGACGATTTCAGGTTGGCTGGATTCTTGTCATCATCAACACCAAACATCTGTTATCATTCAGTACATCTGAAAAATGAATTTAATTTTAAATGTTGATACATCACCAATATATCTTGATAAAGACTTCTGTCATACCGCCCTGCCCTAGTTGTACTGCAGTGTGCCAGTAGTGGGCACAACGTGAATTGCAGTCTGAGTTAGCAGTACTCGTTCTGTCAGAGTAAGGTCAGGTCCACAGGCCCTGGGTGCAGATGGCAGATCTCAATTCTCTGGTGCCACTGCCATGACCAGGCCATGAACTTTAACCCCAGATCAGTGACTCTGCATCGCAGTGCTGAGGTCTTGGGACAGTGAGGGATGTTCTGACTGACCTGGGGTCAGTGGAAAGGCGAGTAAGATCAGGAGACTGCATCGGGATATCATTCGGCACAATAGACAATCTCTTAGCCTCACTTAACAAGCTTGTAACTATGACATCATGCCCGCCTGACTAGTTTATCACTACTGTGTGACAGAGCTCTGTCCAGCTTCTGAAGATGTTGTTTTGCTAATAAATCAATAGACACTTGTTACTTATGACTGAGTCACAGGATTCACAGCCAGTGATGAGTGTGAAAAGCGATAATCAAATCAGCCAATCACAAACAGCCTCAGAAAGTCCATGAGCACCAATTAGATTGCAGGAAGCTAAGGCTAGAGAGTCAAGAGTCAAGAGTACGCAGTTCAGGGAACCAGCAACATCAGCTGCTTGGGGAGAAAAAGAAACATCCAGAAGACTAGAACCCACTGCCCAGCGAATCGCTGACCTCAATCCCCCACCCTTTCCCACCCATTTTAAAAAATGCCAGCTGAATCACACCAGACTGCTGGAAAACCCCTGCTCTTAAAAAAACAGAGAGCAGAGACAGGAAGTGACATCATGAGATAGTTTCTGGCCCTATGTCATGTTTGGGGGACGAACCTCATCGGCCACGGCCTCAGACAGGGGCGCGTGTCGTTCCTGACCGACATGCCCAGATGGGCGTGGTCCCCACGGGAGGTGTCTTTAGAAACAGTGCAGGTGAGTCTCATTTGGGTTCGGACCCTGAAATCATATTCTAATAATAAGAGTTTATGCCATGAGCTTTCCCTGTGCTTACAGCCTCCGGGTGTGGTGTGGCATAGGCTGGTGCACTCAGTTTACCCACAATCCAAACTCAACCGTCTCTTCTGGATTCCTCCAGCATTATGGCACTCCTACTGGTGTGAAGGCCCAATTGAATCACCCCGATGTTTCACAGCTACACATCACATTCTGTAGTCTGAAAACGCTGCTGCACAATGAACCTAGTGCAAAAACAGCAATCCATTAAAGTGGGTATTTTTGCGGTCAAAGTTCTTTTTCAGAGTTTCTGACGATTTCTCTATATGCCGAGACGTTTTCCAATACATTACCGATGTGACGTGGCTATACTGTGATTATTATCCAAGAGAAAGGGCGTAACTATTATCTAGAACTCACACATCACCCCTCTCTGCTTTGTTTTTATGAGTATTTTTTTGGGTAAGATCATGTATGCATGGCTTGAGTGGGTATTTGAGTGTATTTTTACAGAACATCGGAGGCCATCTGCTGAAACATACAGGAAAACAGCTGGATGAGGTCACAGATAGGTCAGGTCACCTGGTCGCTACCTGTCACTTACTGTGGTGGAGGGACATGCACAGGAGAAGAGGGTAGGGCGATGGGGGGCCTGGGCATGAGTGTGACAGACACTTATCAAACATTACATTTAAACACAGTGGGGCGGGTTGGAGGGGGGGGTGGGAGTGGGAGGTGGCGAACGCAGAAATGGGTGGGTCGTGTCAGGTCAGCCTGCAGCTAGATGCACCAAATCAATTTTGCTCGGCAAATCGGCCGCAAAACGGCCCGAACAATCCGTCCTTTCAGCGCGTCACCCCGGGACGCTCCTCTCGGAGCGAGCACATGCCCCTAACATCATCTGAGCGTGGAAATCTCTCTCTCCGGCCGTGCAGATGAAGGGAACGGTTTGTGTGTCAAAGGCTACAAACATCCACACCTCCATCGCACTCACTCCGAGGACTCTGGGAATTCCGGCCCTCTGTTTGCTCTGCTTATTTATAGGTTCTGCTGGGGGAAAAAAAACTATGGCTAACGTAATATTCCACCAAATTTATGGGTGACACTGATATCCTTTCAAGGCCGTGTACAGTGTAAAAGTAGCATTAAACGCCACCGGATTACAGTATCATTCAAATATGTTTGTGTATAAATAAACTTTTAGCACAGCCGGGAAACAAATCCATTTCAAATCAGGAAGCTGAACTGATGAATAGAAAAATTGCAACAAGGTTCTGTAATTGTTTTTCAATGACTGAACTGAATTCCAATTTGTTTTCCTGAGTTTGCTGAATTGAAATGGAATTCACTGCAACTCTCATACACATGATTTACTGGAGCGTGAAGCATAGGGGGAATAATTATGGGATGGCTGGATTTCAGCAGGCCGTGTGTGTCTGGTTCTGGAGTGAGTCGGGTTAATCTTGGCCTGGCTCGCTCCTCGGGGCTGAGCGGAGTCCTGACCTCGTTTTCACCTCGTGAGGCTCTGTTATAGCGCGGTTCTCTGGCTGATCCTTTCTGGCACTGCGATCCCCCCCCCCCCCCAACCCCCCCAACCCTCCCAACCTTCCCATCAGGAGCGGAACCTCGTTCCTCAGGTCCTCTGCCATCGCCTCTCCTCAGCTTGGCTGGGGAGTACGGACACTTCTCCCCAGAACGTCTCACTCTTTCTCTCTTCCTCTGACCCCCCCCCCCACCCTACCCCACCCTCCTTTCTCTCAGTCTGCTCCACTCCCCCTCTCCCTTCTTTCTCCCTCCTCCTTTTCCCCTCCCTCTCACCCTTTGTCTTTTCCTTTGAGGCTACTTCTCCTCCTTCCTCTTTCCTTTTCCCTCCTTTCCTCTCTCGTTCACTCTCTTTTCCCTCGCTCATTTTCACTTTGTCTCCTGCTGTCCTTTTCCCCTCCTCCCCTCTTTCAATCTGTCTCTCCTGCTCTCACTGTCTCTCCTTTTTCCCGCCTTCTTTCTCTCTCTACTTTCTCTGTCATTTTTCCTCTCCCTCCCTCTATCCCACTTGATCTCTGCTTCGCTCTCATTCCTTTTCCTTCCTCCATTTCCCTCTTACTCTCTCTCTCACTCTCTCCTTCCCTCCCTCCATCTCGTTCTCTCGGTGCCCACTGGTTGAAAGGTTTTCTTCCCTCGCTAAGAGCTTGGAGCGCTCTGCCTGCAGCAGGGAAATTCTGCAGAACGCTGTTCCCCTTTTCCCTCCACACTCTCTCAGATTCCTGGCATTCCGGTCCCCAGGGAATCATTCAGATTGTATTCCCTGTTTACAGATCAGGAACACTGCCTAAACAGTGTTATCCCCCCTCCCCACAGCCACACCCACACCCACACACACACACACACACACACACACACACCGACACACCGACACACACACACAGGGGCACGTTTGTCCTTTTGCACACAGTTCACACAAGAAGAATTCCCGCTTGGGATGAAGAGATTACTCAGATTGTCTGTAACAAATTCCCCTAAAAATTCCCGCTCACTTCCAACATCAAACCCTCCAGTGAATTAGGGCCCTAAGCTATGCCGCAGCTGCCAGAGATTGAGTTAACCATTCACAGCCCCCTGTGCTGCCGCTACTGCTTAGCGTGTGTTAGCCGTTAGCCGTTAGGGAGACTGCCCGCATTTCTGCTGAACGAACATCTACGAGATACCCGGAAGATCCCTCCTCAACCATGACCACGAACAGCAAACACACCCCTCTGCCCCCACCTACCCTCTACCTAAGAATCGACCAAATGATGAATGAACTCTGACCCCTGACCTATGTAAAAACCTGGGAAGTTATTTTGGTCATTTTTATGTAAAAATATTTCACCTGTGGAAGGGCGTTGATCCGTCAACAGCAAACTGAAAGAGAGCCACTCTGGCACTCATAGATAAATCGTTCTGACATTATTTATCCTCATTTCTTCTAATGCCCTATTTATAACATATAAAAAATCGACCAGTTTCACGATGCATTGAGCATGACTTATTCTATAAAAAGTAACCATGAACAGAACTACAAACAAGATTTCCATTTTGATCACTGGCATACCATACATTTAACCCTGAGCACACAGGGTGTGTACCAGTACACTTGAAAAATGACTTCACTTAAATTACTCCTGCCTCTTTGTGAACTACACCACTTCACGAATACGTCATGCTTAATTAAAGGGTAGCAATATGCTTATCAGTACTTTGTATCAGTTTAAAGCAGGCCTTAAAATAAACCGTGATGATGTAAGGTTTGTAATTCACCCAGGGCAAGGTCACATGGTTGTGGAAATAACCAGAATGACAGCAGTCAGTGTCAGGGCAGGTTTTTTTTTACTGAACTCCAGCGGTATCTGACAGAGAGACAGGCCGGGTCATTCAGTCCGTCTTTCCTCTCAGCTTCAGTCCCTCTCGTGTCCTCATGCTTCCGCTGGGCAGAGTAATTGTATTACATAACTTTTTTTTTTTGGGGGGGGGGGGGTAGTTGGGGTGGTGGTTGTTGTTCTTTGCTTTTCCGCAGACTTTGGTCCAATCCCATGAGGCCGAGCGGTTCAGTCATTAACTAGGGTCTCAGGGCAGGCTGGTGAGAGTGGGCATAACGAATGCCACATTCCTTCGGGGCGATGACAGAGAACCTTGTTACGTAACGAGATCTGGGGGGGGGGGGGGGGGCACACTGTACAGAGGGTGGACATTTTACCAAAATGGCAATTAACCACATAATCAGGTCCAGGGGCAGAACTCGCCCCTAAAATTCCTCTGTCCCAGCTGATCCTCCGCTAAAAAAACGCAACCGCGTCCCAGCATTCACCAAACACAAAATGACTATGGCGTTTGTGGGGTTTTTTTTTTGTTCCATCTTCAACAGACGCATGATGAAACATTAGACATGAATGGAGGAAAATGACCACTTGCCTCAAATAACAATGGACGGGCGGGCGCGGGCGCCACAATGAAGGGCTTTGTTGTGATTTTGCTAAGACCGGCCTGGACTGGCTGGGGCAAACAGTAGCACGTTCAAGAGATTTAAATGCACGAGACCAGCGGCTGCCTCCCTATTGGCCGTACGGCCTGTGCTGCATTATGTTTTCCATTAGTTTTGACGCTGAAAAGCCTAGCATCTGCTACTTGGGGTGCGACAGAAAAAAAACAAAAAAAAACAAATTAAAAGCAGGAGAGAGGTGATTTTCTGTTCTGAAAAAAACGGTCCTTTGAGAACCGTTTTTTGCTCACACCTGCCCTAAACAAAAATTCCACAAACGGGGAAATGAGAGGACGTCTGTGAAGTATGTGACTTTTAGAAAATGGATTAGCAATCAGCACGGTCACTAACTGCAGGATCGACAGAACCACGGATGTTGCATTGTTAGATTCTCCCATCCTGCCATTGGCAGAATCGAAATGGGCTTTGACAGCGGTTTTAGGTTCTGACTCTATGTCGATGGGGTTTGTGTATTGCTAGAGGCATTTCCCAGTAAAATTACATAAATTAGAAGTTGAGGACAAGGGCGAGCCGGACAAGATTTGGTTCATATGTCTCACATTTTAGTTGTTATCCAAGTGAAATGCCCCATCAAGCGGCATCAGACCCCAACGATCTCTGTCTCTATAAGATCTGGAAAGCAGGTTCATTGACAATGCTTTCCTGATTTTTGTGTGGAAATTTACCTTGGATAAATGTCCACGTATGCCCGCCCAGCTCTACTGAGAAGGAAAAGAAATGAAGCTGAAAAATCTTTCCTTTTGCAATAGAGGCCAAATCTTTTCATGCTGCCCTGCTGTACTCCAGAGTCACGTGCAACACTGCTCAAAATATGTGTTTCTGGGTAGCAACAGCACAGAACAGCGTTTCGGGGTCAAACCCTCGCACATCCCGAGAAACGCCCGTGGCGGAGCAAGAGTCTGAAATGGACGGACGTCAGCTGCTGCCGCAAACGCCATTAACTCTGAAGCGGCGCCCGCTGGCAGTTTTTCTATACCCAATCCCTAAATACATACGCACAGACAAAAAACTGGCACAATGGTTCCCTTTGCCGCCATTAGCGGGCCAAGGAAAAGTAGCACTTCTGCCTCTGGCGAGACCGTGGCCCGGAAGTGTGAGTGCGCTCGTGTGTGTGTGTGGGTCAAATGGCACGTTCCCCCTGCACCATGCAGCCAGTCTGCACGCGCCTAGCCGGGAGGGGGGTGGTGATGTCATGCTTAACCAATCACAAAGAGTATCTCTACCATCCCCCCCTCCCAACCAACCCCTCAACAGTCACCAGTGGCAGGTCGCTGGAGCTTTATCTAGGCTTCCATTAATCACAGGCATTATCCTCTTTAAGGGGGGGGGGGGGGGGTGATAAAGGCCAGCCAGCTGTATGGCTGAACAGGAGAGGAGAGGGCTGGGTGGGGGGGGGGGGGGGTGACCCAGTGAGAGAGCTGTGGACTGTTCGCTGAGAGGAAGAGAGAGAGAGAGAGAGGGAGAGGGGGGGTGAGGGAGTGAGCTGCAGCCTGAGCCCCCCCCCGACAAGAATGCCAAATCCGCCTCACAGTCCTGAAGCTTTTTATCTACTCATCTATTTAGAGAGGAGTTGGCTGCGCTGGATCCTTTGGGTTGAGTGAGAGGAGGCCCGGTGGGCTTCAGCCAAAGGGGAAAGTAAGAGAGAGAGAGAGAGAGAGAGAGAGAGGGATGGAGGGAGGGAGAGAGAGAGAGAGAGAGAGAGGAGATGACCCAAGACCCAAGAAAAACTTAACAAGAACCAAGATATTCACCAGCTTGCATGGGGATGACAGGCGAACCATAAAGGGACCAAGACCAGACCCAAAGTAGCTCAGGCAAAGTAGAACGAAAGTGGATCAAACGTGGACCAAATTGGGAACAAACTCTGTGGTGTGAAGACTCTGTACCCAGCGGGAGGGCCCCCCACACCTGCACCCCTTTGTTTATTTGCAGCTTGCTGCCCGAGCAGAAAGTCACCCTCATGTGCGTAGGCCAGGAATCCATGACTGTAATGTAATATCAGGAACGGCTGCAATATTTTTGTCTGAACTCCGCCGGTCAAACAGCTGGTTTGTGCCGGAAAGTACCCGAGGAGTTCCCCTCTTTCAGAGAGATGGTGTGTCGGCTGTCATGGGCTCCCTGATTAAGGCCATCTTAATGTCCCGGTTTCTCTGTTGCAACGTTACGGTCTCACTGACGTTTTCATAACCGGCACTGGCAGCGGACAATGGAAAATGGCTCTGGGACCTCATTTACAATCATAATCATAATCAGAGTGCACGCAGAAAAAAACACGCACACACCAATTTTTATGCACAATTTGAGATTTGTAAACCTTTAATTTGACACGAGAATGCGCATACCTGTATGCAAATAAACGCCCAGGTGTACACACTTATAAGACGCATGTTTACTCTAAATGCCAAATCCCAGAAGCTGAAAGAAATTAGCATAAATTTTTTCATAATTCCCCATGATTATATAAGATCATTTTATGTGTATTGGTCAACTATGATGTTCTTGGCTAGAGATAATCAAATTAAAAGAATGTGAGCAATCGGTTCGTTAATCAATTTGTTCTGTTCATATAAATAGACATGAAGCATGTGAAGATAGTAAGATAACCAGGTGCTGGCTGTGCTGGCACTCTTAGAGGTTATAGTGAATGGTATGGTGTGACGGGACTGTGCCTTCTGGGAAAACAAAGCAAAAGTAAAAAGAAGGTGACAACAAAGTTTCAGCAACACTGACAGAATGTTCCCATTGGGAATTGAATAGAGTCAATTGAGTGAAGCTACGACCTAATCTGAAGTATGGCTGAAACACAAAACTAGGAACGCAACTACCACCGAGTTCCAACAGGTTTCAGCACACACCATCAGTGTTCGCTTCTCACGTGCCCCCAGAGAACGGAAAAAAGTGTGTCATATTCATATTGGAGGCAGAAGCCATGGAAAATGTGGGGTACGGTTTCACAGGCACAGATAAGCAATAAACGTCCATGCCGGCCTTCCGAATATAGCGCCCGGGGGATCGAATGAACCCCCTCACCCAGGCATGTGAGCTCAGACTGGGGCGTGCCCAGAGGGCCAGGGGTTGCCTTCTGGAGACCAGCTGGAGCTCAGCAGGTGACTCAACACAGTACCATCAGCCATACTCTCATCCATCAAGGTAAAGGTGACATCTGCGACACCCAACACTCACGGGGACCCAGAATGGGTTATGAGTCATCTTATGAGTGATTAAAATACCGACTGAGGAGTATAACCAAATGTGGAGCATGCTTACAGAGCTATCGCCCCAAGACTGGATGTTTTTGGGGCGGGGGGGGGGATCACAGGTGGTTGTGTGATGGGAAAAGGCCATTTAGCCAATCAAAGACCAGTATTCAGCTCCCATGATGTTCCAGGCCAAGACCTTGGGGGAGGTGGGGCTGTGGGGGGGCTTTGTGTTCACTACAACCGGCAAGCTGTTAAATGTTTTGAAAAGTTTTATAATATAAACAATATTTTCTGATATCAGTGTGGTATTCCCCTTTGGCTGATTCAAGGTAAGGTTGATACAGAACAAGCGCGAATTCGCAATAGCTGCGACCAGGCCACTCCCACTGCCACACCCCCTTTTAGCCATCTGGCATGAACAGAAACTCACACCTTCACACACACACACACACACACACACTGACCTCCATGCCAAATTTAAGCCTCCTAGGGCGGCAACTGTGGCCGCCAAAGGGTGGGGAAATTTTTGTGGACCAACCGACCGACTGACGGACTGGCAGAGTGAGCCACAGAGCTGCTGGTCGCAGCTAAAAAGTACAGGTGAAAGGGACGGACAGGGGCACAGGTGAGGGCGGAGCTGAGGTGAGAGCGGAACAGGGCGGTGGGTGTCCTTACCTTCACCTTGCTGTTGGGCTGCAGAAGCTCGGTGACAGTCACTTTGTCCTGTTGCAGCCTCCTCTTCACCAGCTTAGAGCAGCAGACATTGACGGAACTGAGCACGTGCGAGGCGTTGTACTCTGAGAAGGTGCGGCTGTCAATCACCAGCGTGCGTGCCGCCCCGCGCTGCAGCAGCCCCGCCAGCCGCTTCGTATCCATGGCGCTGCGCCGGCTCTTCTCCCCGGCCATGGCCGCCGGGTGCAGTGGGGGGGGTCACTCAGAGGGGTGGGGGGGTTATGGCAGGTCACGGGGGGGGGGGGGGGCAGGGCCGCTCAGGAGATAGGGCTCAGGATGTCCATAGCTTCCCTGGGGAGGGAGGGAGAGAGAGAGGAGAGAGGGAGGGAGAGAGAGAGAGAGAGAGAGAGACAACCATGAAAACAGCCCATAAGATGACCCAGCGATGCCACGACAACAGCACGGCAACAGTGTGTTACCCTCACGACATCAAGCAGAGGACAGCGAGAGGTCTTCACAGGATAGCAAGAGCACCTCCGTGGCGAAATTTACAACTCCTAAAACCTTAGGTCACACAAATGGCTTACTATGAGTCAAAGTTATTAAATTATTAGCCTTATCACATTTTAATGAGCACATGAACTATAAAAAAAATTACCCATGGAAAAAAAAACCCGCCGGAAAAGCTATTTAAGGAACTTACAGTAGTTTTTGATTACTTATTCATCTCCAGATTTAGAGATACCAGACTCCAAATTTAGAGGTAACCTAGGACAGAGCGCAGCGGTGTTCCATTTCCAAAGGAGATAAAAGAAAACGAGCAACGATAAAAAGAAACGTCAGCCAGCGCAACGTGTGATTTGTGTAATTGTGTTTGTTGTTGAGGACCTGAAAAGGGCTGCTCTGTCTGGCAGCTGCAGGGCCGTGCGACCGTCAGACACCGAGACTGCGTGATGATTACACCCTCCCTCTCTGAGCTGCCATGGTTACACATGATGGAGAGCCTCTTATGTCGCCAAACATATCATTCCCCTAAACACACACGCACACACACATACACACGTATAAACACAAATACACATACTCAAAAACTCACACACACACATACACGCGTATAAACACAAATACACATACACAAAAACTCACACACACACACACTCGCACACACACACACGCGTATAAACACAAATACACATACACATGCACACACACACACACACACACGCACGCACACACACACGTGTATAAACACAAATACACAGACAAAAACTCACACACAGGCGCATGCACACATACAAGTGCATGTGCGCACATACACACTTGCGCGCGGACGCCCACACACGCATGCACACACACACACCCACCCACACAGAATTACTCACGCAAACAGACAAACAGATACACACACTCACACACACACACACACACACACACACACACACACACACACACACACACACACACACACACTCACACACACACACACACACACACATACTCTCACAACCTGACACACACATACACACACACATACAGGCAAACAGACATGCATATACACACAAGCACACACTGACACACACAAGCACACACACAGCTGCCGTAGATCCATTTTATGACTCCACTTAATTATCAGTTGTTAAGTAACACCGAATTATGGGATTACATCCACACACCACCAGGAACTTTGCATGTGGCTCCAAAACACATTCACCACAAAAAATGATGATAAAGTTTTTAATAAATGTATACAAACATAAATCTCAAATGGTGATGGTCATGGTGTGAGTGTGAACCTTTGAAGGGGACAGAGCTGTGAAAATGGCAGAGATGTGTGAGATGAGATGACCCACAGCTAGCACGGCTAAAGCCACCAACACCTCTGTCTTCATTACGCGGAAGCATGCCGCCATATTCATTTCTCAGAACTCCCGCAGCTGTGAAGACTGCCGTGTTCATTCACAAGTGCCTTCTGCCGCTCGGGGTGAGGGGGGGGGGGGCAGGATGCTGCAATGTTATTTGCGGTTCCCTGTAACTAAGAATGTTCTGGAAGGAAGGGTGTTTACTGATATGCGTGGCGGGCTCCAGGTGAGACGGCCGATTACCGCAGAACCCGTACAGACGTCAGGCCTGTCTAAAAGACTGGGGGGGTGGGGGGTGGGGGAGCATTTTCGGGTGGTTGGTGGCTGGAAACATAATTAACAGCAATGAAAGTCTGAGGCACTGGATTTCTCTGATCTGTCCACAGAACCCCCCCACCCCCCCCCTCCCAGAACCCTGGAAACATGGCCCCTTCATTACTGAAGAATGGCCATTTATCTCAACATTTTATCCCCACAGGAAAGGGGAGGGGGGTGCTCGTACTCCCACATGAGCCAGCTGAATAATTCATGTTCTTCTTCTGGGGGGAGAAATCTCCCCATAAAGGGGAATTATCGGGCACCTTGAGGTCAAAGGTCAGAGACCCTCACTGTTCTGAATGGAACCCCATCCTGTCATGTTAAAAAGCTATTACTGAACCGTTTTGGCAGAGAGAGGCAGGCTGAAAAACAGATAGCGAGAGAGAGAGAGAAAGAGATGGACACAGACAGAGAGTGAATGACAGAGAGAGTGACAGAGACACAGACAAAGAGAGAGGATGGAGAGAATGATGGAGACAGAGAGAGAGAGAAGGACCATGCAGAAGTTGATACCCACTGCTGTGACCGTTTTAACCAAGTTCACCCAGTCCACTTGGGGAATTCTGTCTCAAGGCAGGGGCAACGGGATGTGGCCAGACAGTGGGATTCCTCTGCGAACTTCCCAGTCTTTGCCCAAAGCAGGGTTTTTGTACTTCGGTGTCGGTCTGACAGCGCACGGACACACACTCTTACGAGCCCCTCTGGAAGTCATGCCAGAACCCATCCCCAGCACTGACACTAACCTCAAGAGGGGTGAATTTAACTTAGATCTGGCATCCCCATTTGTACTTTGTTGGCAGAAACAGTGCTCTTTACTCACCCCAAGGGGGGGATTTAGTACAAAGTACTAGAGTTTAGTACACATGGCACCCCCTCCGCTGCCCTCTGTTTTAGTGACAGAGACGGGGCTCCTGTTCCTCATTGGGTAAGCCCTCGTGCTTATCCTGCATAGGGGACATGTGTGCCTTGGCCTGCACTGTGCTGGCTGCCAACCGCTTGACACCCGGAGCTGGAGAGAGCAGCTAATCGCAGAGAATTCTGCCACCCTGCCGAACGAGCCAAGGCTTTGGGGGGGGGGGGGGGGGGTGTAGGGGGACAAGCCGTGCCAAGCGCGCCTGAAAGAGGGGTCAGAAACCGTGGAGGAAGCCACCAACCAAGCTAAGGCTCCCTCCAACCACGAACTCACATACAGCCATAGTAATGCATCCTGGCTGAAAGTAAAAGCTGATTGTCAGGTGGGATGTAGGAGGTCTGATCCAGGATCAGCATGGCCCTACAGACCATAATGGATAAAGTTAGGCCAGTGGTGACAAACCTGGTGCTATGCAGGACCATGTGTATGTAGGTTTTCACCCAGGCCCTGTTCTTGCTTAGAAAACTCGCAGGATTGGCTAAATTAGTCCTGCTGGTTTGCACATAATGCATATAAATAGCAACCATTGTTTTATAATCTGCGTTTAAGAACAGAGTTTTGGTTGGTCAATCTAGAATACACAGCTGAATAATTACACCAAGTAAGGCAGCTTTAATTGAGCAGAATGAAAAGCAAGCAAACGCTTGCGTGCTCTGTGGCACTGTGTTTAACAAACCCTGAGTTATGATACGAACAGGGAAAAACTGATTCCAGATCCTACTATAAGTACCCCTAAGACGCTTATGCATAATGGCCCTGATTTAAGGTCAGTATGACCCTTTCGCTCATAATGGAGGTTAGGAAAGGTTAGGAAAAGGACAGGAAGAAGCTGACATGGATCAGTAATGTTATTATGAGATGCTCTATGAATGCAGGCCTACGATACTGACCACAGAAAGATCACACAACTAAACCCACACGCCGAAACCCTCCGACATCAAAAGACGACATTAATCCGTCTCCCTAATAAAAAAACAAAAACAGACGCATGCGGCACGCAGGGGAGATTAACACCAGGGCAGCGGCGGGGGATCGTTTTTCTCCGGCGCAGGAAACGACGCATTGCATCACCCTCCACAAAGGTGGGGAACGAGCCGTGGGGACGGGGGACACGTCCGAGCGCTCGGCGGGTGGGGTGCGAAGGAAAAGGGCCCTGGCCGGAGGAAGGAAGGCCAAAATCTGGAGGCTGCTGAGGAGGCACAGATCAGCCATGTTCTAGTGTTTATTTTCTGCTCAGTGGGGCATGAAAGGTAAATGGGGATTGGCCGACGCTTTGCCCGGCGTCTTCTCTCACTAAATAGAGGCTTAACTGCCTCGCGGTGCAGGAGAGAGTGGATCTGCTGGCTCACTTCATTCTGCTGATCAGAGCATGGGGGAGGGGGAGGGGCGCTGCGGTTAAGGGTTCCGGACCTTTCCGCACCCCACGCGACGGCCCCGCGACGCGGACCAGCGCAGGAGGACCACGCCCCTTTCCTCGAGAGCAAAGGAGCTCCGCCGGGGCTGCGTGACCCGCCTCCACGTCCGGCTGCCGCATCTCTGCTGCGCGATCACCAAACCCTGCTCATCCCGCCGTGCGATCTCTCCGCTACTGCTGGTTATGTCTGCTCTATCGCTCTCACTCTGTCTCTCTTTCCTTCTCTCTTTCTCCCTCATCGTCTGTCACTCGTGTCCTCTGACTGAACACCTCGCTCTCTTTCTCACATTCACACATGCAGTTTGGCAAGACAATACGGCGTATCATGTTGCCAAAGCAAATGATTTGATTGCAAAAACCAGATAACGCGATGAACACAATGAATGAATGAATATCCCTGTTAACAGTGAGAGTAATGCATGGGTACACTGACACTGAGCTCGTCAGCCCAGTCAGTCGCGCTCTCCCTCCTGCTCAGGTAGACAGTGGGGTGGTTTGGAGGTCTCATTGTTTCAGGAGGCTAAGTGCGCACCCACACATAGACACAGAAATACCATCTGCACAGGTGAACACATGCGCGCGCACACACACACACACACGGATGGCCGCACGCACGCACGCACGCACTCAAAGAGGGATGATGCAAGTCACTCTGACTCAGGGAGGCTCGGCACAGGAGCCAATCACAGGGAAGCCACTGCGGTTGAGGGTGGGGGGAGGGGCTAACTGAGCCAGTTCCACTTCTTGTCACAGTCCAGTGGGCCCAGTCACTACAGAGGACACACCCTCTTTCCTCACGAATTGAGAAAACACACACAGATACATGCGCACTTAAACACACACACTTGCCCAAACAATCAAATCAAACACACACGTGGCCACACACACAGGCGCGCATGCACATGGACAGACACACACATGTGTACCCGCGCACATACACACACACACACACACAAACACACACACAAACCAGGACACACGTGACACTCGCTTCAGCAGTGAGACAGCCAGTCTAGGCGCTTGTGCGTCTGCGCTGCAGCTAACACCCTCTCCTTCCCTTCCTAAACTCCCTTTTCACATAAACTATTTACTGTGGAAAAGATGAACTATCTCAGCACAGGGTGTGCGACGCGACACACGCTTAGCAACTTCTGTGACTGCAGCGGCCTGCGTCTCAACAGCAGCTACACGGGGAACCAGCGCACAGAACGCAGACCTCAGCATGCAGTGACCGAGAGAGGTTCCTGTCCCTCAAAGACGTCTCCTCTTATGCTCCTCATGTATTATGACAAGCCATCTGACAGTCAGTAACACTGCAAGGTCTGCTATGAAGACAGTCAGAGATCCCTTATCCCATGACCCCTTCACACTGAAGCAGGTAAATACGGGACATGGCGATGCCCTGTGGAGTCTTCCTGCGGGTGAGTCAACAGCAAAAACACGCCTGCCTGTGACCGCCCTCCTTCTGTGTCTCCCAGCGCTGCAGTAACCTCCTCACTGTAAACATCACTGCATCGCCATGGAGATGGAGATGGATATCCCTGCTATTGCTATCGGCGACAGAGCCACACCGCTGCAGACGGACTGGGAGGATGCGGCCCCCGTCCCCCCAAACACTGATCCGTCTTTGACAAAAACACACCCTGCACATTCACACATGCGCACACATAAACACACGCAGCACATTCACACACACATAAATACACACATGCAGCACATTCACACACAGGTACACATAAACACACACACATGCACACACATAAACACATGCAGCACACGTACCACATTCATACACACATAAATACACACACACGCAGCACATTCACACACACGCACACATAAACACTCGCACGCAGCATATTCACATGCACACAGCATATTCACACGCACACACATAAACACACACACACATGCACACATATAAACACATGCAGCACATGCAGCACATGCACACACTTGCACACACAAACTTATAAACACACACAGCACATTCAGCTTGTGGAAGAAAAACAACAGGAGGCAAGAACCTACATATCCTGCTCCATCAATACCGCCCCCCCAAACAAACCAGCAGCAGCACCACCAAAACAACAGCAGTTTCACACCCCAGCAATCTTACCTTAGCGTTTAGCTAACCCCCGCACCTGCTATCTACCCAAACGCGCACACGGATCGATACGGCGACGCGATTCCCTCCAGCGCTCCCCGGGCAGAGCTCCCTGCCGTGAGACGGCAAGTGAGAAGGGGCGTTCACTCTCCGGGCCGCGCGGCGAGCGGGAGCAGGAGCAGTGGGCGTGCGCCTCAGCCGCTAATGGCGCTGGATCTGCCTGAGAACAGGAGGAGGGGCGGGGCTGGGGTGTATGGACAGACAGGGTGGGGGGGGGCGAGGAGCAGGGAGGGGAAGATCGAGAGCCGCTTTAGCGCTTTATCGATGCCGGCCGCTAACGTTACGCAATGCACACAGTCCAACGCTCGCCCTCATGCGTTTTTGTTTTTTACAGGTCACAAAAGATCAGGGGAGACTTTCACTTTGTCCCCGTCGGTGGGGAACATGGGTTGGGGGGGACAGGCGCTTTGGCTGGAACAGCCATGTTCAATTCACCTAGATCAAATCACATGATCATTCGATCTCTCGCTCGTTGGTTCGCTTACTCCTGTCTAGCTTTTAAAGAAAAGAAGGAAAAGGGGAAATTTTTTTTTTTAAATTTTGTCTCGTTTTATTTAACCCTCTGTGGCCTGGACCAGGGGACACAAAGGGGGACCGAGCAGTATTGGATGAGATTCTGAGGTTGCCATGGGAACACCACTCAGGATCCTGTATCCAAAGCAACAGCGGATGCTGCTGGGGACTAGGCCAGCCCTGCTGCCGTAGCATTACGCAGAATGCTAACAGGCTAACGAGCTAATGGGCCTCTCTGTCCCGCCGAGCTGCGGCCTCGCGCCCCTGCCATCTATGGCCGGCCTGTGTTTGGCCACTCGTGGGTGTACAGTACGGACCAGGCATCTAAAAAGTGCCAAACAATAAGCCCTCTTTGTTTCCTCCTGCAGCACTGCAGGACAATGGAGCACAAAAAAATTCACCAAAGGCCCTCCCCCGGTCAAAATTCTAACACAGGGGTATCCAATCTTATCCCAGAAAGGGCCGGGGTGTGAGCAGGCTTTTGTTCTAGACCAGCGCTAAAAATGCCCAATTCAACTAATCAAGGTTTACAATCACCAGCATATTCAGTTGTTTACTTATATCTGGCTAAACAAAAAGTCAGCTCACACATGCTGGCCCTTAGGACAAGACTGAACTACCCTGGTTACCAGCAGCATGCCTAGAGAAAACCACACGCCTTCAGTTGTAGGGGATCACTCAACAGCTAAGTATGTCAAACTGCGAGGAGGAGGAGGGGAGAGGCTAAACGAATGTGGCACAGACTGGAACCTGATCGCACCACCTGGTTACTGATTAACGGGTTCAATAACGTCACTTACCTCTATCCATGAGTCAGGTCTGCTAATGACTCAAAACGCACAGCTTTTTGGACGCTTAACCTGGTGTATGACACAGGGGTCTCTCAACCCTCACCCTTCTCCATGGTGGTTTAACTGTAAACTAATGTGTTTCTGACACTGACATATCCATCTTTGGGCCATACCACTATGGTCTAATCCCATGGTGCACTGCTCCAGTTCTGGAGGTCCAGGGTAGATGCTGGTTTTGGATGTGTTTCGATGCTCAAGTGCTTGCATTTACATCATTGACTGGCTAAAGACTCCACAAAGACACCTTATTTCAAAGGCCTAAATCCACTGCTGGTCACTAACAGTGATCCTCAATCCCAGCTCTGGAGAGAAACAATTGATGCTGGTGTTTACTTGTTGTTTGTGTAGGGTGTTTGCCGGTGTAGTTGTCACTCAGCATTTAACATTATATCTGATCAACGACAGCATTTGGCTACATGAGTAACTCACCTCACCAGGTTTCTTGTGTTGGCACTTTGTTGAGGGATTTAAGATTAAAAGGAAACTCGGGACACCCTGCGACTCTCCAGGACCCGAAAAGTTCTCTTTTAAATACAACATGGGCACTGCAAACAAGCAGCGTGCGGACGGCATCGCAGTGCTTCATTCATTTATTTGACATTTCAGAATGTTTAAACATTGCAGCAAGCAACAAATATGTATGCTGTTACATGCTGAGGGTGACACACAAACACACGGAGGTGTATCCATGGTGACCCTCTTCAGGTAAAGCAAGAGCTGCTAAGCCTCCCGAGCATGGTCACAGCGTGCCATGCAAACACAGACTCAAAAAAGCCATGTCCCAATATTTTGTTAATAACTGAGAAGTCAACCGATCCTGTTCAAAACTCTTGGTATGAATTGTATGTTTTTGCACATGTGTTCTTTGGTGCCACACTCTGTCCGGATGCTCTAACGCTCTGCTTCGGGAGGTGTTCCAGATGAGTGGGGAAACGCAGGAAGCTGATTGGCTAAGCCCTGGGACTGGCTGAGATTAACAGGCCTGTACAGGGTCAGTGGAAGGCATATTACCCAGAAGCGTGACCTGATTAATCTGCCATCTTATTATCGGTCCATCCATGGACTGCACTGTGCTTCATCGCCATGCCACGGACCAGCAAACCTGCTCCCCAGTGGCTGGGGAAGAGCCAACCACAATTTGTTCTCCAAATCAATGCACACAAAAACTACATATTACTGTACAGTGCTCATTTGCATTGCTAATGTTTTACCTCTGGCTCTTTTAAACAGCTGGTACCATACCCAAGAATGCAGATTATGTGCCCTACTTCAATGCAGCAAGACTGCCCCAACCAGGTATCAAACCTTCAACAGTCTGTCTGTGGTTTCCTTTGGGTCCCCAAAAACTGTACTGCGGTCTGGGGTCAATTCTGAATATATCTACCATAGGTATAGCAAGAATTATTTAAAGACTGCAAAGTAGACAAAAGAATGTTTTACGCACAAACTGAACAATGTTTGGTTTATCCCATATATCACACAACACAATCAACAACAAAAAACTTGACCAAATTAACCTTACAATTACACAAGAATACATCTACAATGCAAGATACTTGAACCCGGAAAAATAATGTCCCTACCAAAATATGCGTGCCCCTTTTGCATACATTGACTGAGGATCTTCGCTTTATTTTTTACATTCTATTTTTGTTGCAATACTACACTTGCACCACTTACAGTAATTGAGCATTTACATAAACAGTAATCCTAAACATACTTTAACAAGAGACACCTCACCACAACCAGCTCACACTATAGCTGGTTTTCTGGCTGCTCTGCTCCATGGCTGCTGGTCGTTGTATGATTTATGTCTAGGCTAAATTCATTTAGTCAAGGCCTGGACCGAACAGCCGAGCCTGCATTGACTTCCTGTCAGGGAGAAAACGGACTACCGCTCTGAGCATCCACACAATTACATAGACCCCTGGCGGAAAACTCCTATTTCACTCGGCTGAATGTATTTCATAAGAAGTTGTTGGGGAAAACACAATAAACACATTGCGCGAAACTTGTCCACAGTCCAACAAGAACTGAAATTACTGTATACTTTTGTTCTGGAATAACAGTGAACCACGTGACATTGGAGGCAGCTGACCACAGTGGCTGTGAGAAGGGGTCAAGGCCGAGAACTGGACATTACAGAAAAGCCACTGGACCCTCCGACCCCCGCCCCTCAATCCCCAAACCTGCTGGTCTCCGTACCAATCTCCACAGCCAGACTGGTACTCAAGGTGAAGCTAAACGGAGCTGCCACAACTGGACCCATGACTACAACGTAGTGTCAGAAACACGTAGTGCAATTGAGTGCGCTACTGCAAAATACATATCTCGAAACATATGGGTATAAGTTGAGGAGACAAGAATAGGCAATCTAATTATTCGTACACAAGCGGTTTAACCACAAACACTGGTACTACGAGCGTTTCGCACCAGCAGCCTGTAGCGGACGCACTGTGGCCATGACTGAAAATGTACTTTCTTTTTCTGTGCTGCATATAATGCGAATGCGGTAACGCCGAACACGCGGTCACCAAACCCACACAACTGCGTGAATACCATCCGTGTGTAAGCAACACAGGTTAACAAAACCCCCTTTCGTTCATATCGAAAACAACCAATCTTTTGCTATGCTCAGGGTCTCAGTAAAATAACATTATTGCATGTAGCTACATGCTAACACGAGGATAATTCACGCCTATGTAGAATTTGCAGGAAATGATTCAGCCATAAACTCGTAGGAGTCACAAAATAAACCCGAGAAACGTTACTGAAGGAAAGCAACGATGTCCAATCATTTTAATGTGCAGCTAATTTCTCTAGATCAATTAACCCACAGCCCCACTGAAAATAGCCTCCGCTGATAAAATATTATGACGCAAGGAAATCGATGGAATGGTGATCACTAAATAATTACATAGGAACAATGAAGTAAAAACAGTAAGACAAAGATATCGACATACCTCTATTTTAGAAAAATCAGAGAAGATGTGGTAGCTCCAGAGAAAAGTCGCCTGAGAACATAGGTAAATAATTTACGGCAACCATAATTCGCCATTGAACATGATACTGGCAGTATCGCAATTCGGGGGTCGACGATGATTCCCTACGGCACAATACTGTGCTAGCTAGCTAACTACAATACAGTATATTTTTTCAATTAAGATAGACAACCACGCCGCATGACACTGCAGCGCCCAGAGCGTAACTACCCAGAACGTAGCCGGTGGTTTCAGTACTGAATCCAGATTTGGATTGCGCAAAGCGTGCGCGATGAAAACAGAGGCTTGTTAAAACAGTGACCGAATGAACAAACTCACCTCCTTTCCACGGTCCTTTCTTTGCCGCTGCGTTAATTTCCATTTGTGATACAGCACCCCGTTCAGAAGGGCTTGTCTCGTTTATATTAATGTTTACAATTCATGGGCATGTGCGCAGTGTGGGTAGACACAACCCGGCAGAGCTGCGCTTATTGTAACGTTTCTGTAGAAATTGCAGTGCAATGAAAAAACAAAACACAAACACCAATGACAACAGTTGTTTTCTCTTGTGTTTGGGATACAGGCTGTGGTTGAGATTGGAGAGATAAGCAATCTGCATTTACAGGGTATTAGTGATCCAGGAAAACAGAAGGTGCACTTTAGCACTAAAATGAACCAAGGATGAGGTCATGGTTTAGAAAAAATACAGGTTGACGTCACCCTCAGCCAATCGGAGCTGGCGGCTCAGGGGTAAGGTGACGTCACCTTTCTGATCCCGCAGATTAAAGGGACACAAGGCCGCTGCTGCGAGATCGTGCTTTTAAAGGGGAACTACATCCATTACAAAATGCAGTCGTGCAGTACTGTACAGCTAGCCAGCAGAAATGGCAGTGGAATTTGCTATTCGGAAATAGTACAGTATTCCGTGTGGTAATGACATTGTGTCGTTTGTGACCTCTTTTAAAGAGAGCAGTGTAGCCTGATATTTGCATGCGATAGTTCATTGAATCATTTTATATCGGAAAGTTTGATCGCGCGCACAGATAGGTGCGCCATCAGTGAGTCTGCGCAAATCGTGCCCAACGTTGATTTGCGTGATTCCAGCCTCTTGATTGGATAAGGCAGTTGCTAAGCCAGTTTCATCGTAAAAACTCAAATTAGAAAAAGATCTGCGGTTAGAAAAAAAATATGCTCATCAGTTCTTCTATGGAATGACGAAAAAACCAATGATACGATGGCTACACTGTGCAATGGAAACTGTAATAGCAGTGATAGTCATTCTTATTGTTTTGTGTAGGTCTCCATCTCGCGGTTATGTAGAGAATTGCATTAATTCACCTTCTCAATATCACTGGTGCAATGTAAAATGGACTATGAACTTTCATTGTCATTATCATCCATCCTGACAAAACCATCCATGACTTAATATTACTGGTCTAAAAGAGATACATTTATCATCACTCTCAGTAAATACCAACATCATGAAAGTTTCATGTATCGAATGAGAAACTGGTGGATAGTACACTGTATTACATTTTGTGCAGCAAGGCAGCGGGCTTGTGTGTAGAGTGGAGAAAGAAAATAGGGAGTAAATGATCGGATGACGGCACTACGGAACTAGCGAAGCTTTTGCTGATGACGTCAGATCACTTGCAGCAACAACAATAACAACATCGGAGACGGCTACTCTCTGACTGTTTACAGTGCTAATAGGGGTGCGCAGCCAATACTGTATCCCCCTCTCCATCACTTACAGATTGTCTCCCCCCTCCCCCCTCAGCACTGAGGCATTAGATGCAGGGAGAAGACAAGGTGGTAGTGTACTCATTTTCCAAGTCCTGGCATGCACCCCCGGAACCTATTGCTCAAAGAAAAAACGTTGCCCAAACGGCAGCAACAGTGGTATGAAATTCAGTGCCAAGGAGCAACACATCTATGCTACTCCAGCCTCTATACTTGAATAATTAACATTTTGGATATTTTCTCATGTAGTCCTGTTGGTTTGGATATGATGCATATAACACATTTGTTTGTAATCAAAACAACTGTTTATTACATTGCATGCTTTATGAATTATATGTACATGGCTAATTAGGTAATTGAACCGATTAAAGCAGACATAATCAGCTGTAATGAAAAGCAGCATGTATATAGCTCTCTGTGGCACTTGTTTGAGTTTGAGAGTACGGCTATAGAGGAAGGGATGTGATGATCTGACCAGAGTAAACCAATCTGTCTAAAAGTAGATTCAATAAAAGGCCAATTATTTGCCTTTTATTGATTCTCTCTCAATAATTTAATAAACAAAAACATTTAATTTTCATAGTTTGTTCTTTATACATAAAGCAGGCATGACCAGCCCTAGTTCTGTGCAGGTGTTTCTTTTCACTTGAAAACCAGCTACAAGTTCAGACCCAGAACACCAGGTGAAGAGTTTTAACTGTGCAATCAGTTGTGCTAGCTAGTCTGTGACGTTGAGTAGGAAAATGCAGCACACTCTGTAGTTCTCCAGGACCATGGTTGAATAACGTTCATGTAAATGAATTAAATGTACTATTAAATTGACTATATTGCAGTGTCAGTCTGACTTTTGACCACTAGGTGGAGCCCATGTCATTGCTAATGGACAATAGACTCCATTGAGCACAATCTGAGCCTAAGACTACAGTATACTTACCTATTAGCTATATTGTTATTATTATATATGGGCTTTGGCGTTACTGTATGCCCACCTCCTTAGACAGTACACTTACCTCCTCAGTTACCACTACACCTCAGGTTGGCGGTGTAGTATTTTCAGTTTATTGATTTCACCTATGGTACTGAAAAGATATCTGTAATTGGACTCCCCACCCTTATAGTCACAGAACATATTGTGTTAAAATAGCGAGATTGCATTCTTGGCAATCAGAAATATTCCTTTGGTCATTATATATTGTTGTATGAACCAGGCTGACAATTCTGGTTTTTAGCAGTCTGTGGTCCTTGCTTGTCTGTACACTTTCTGCATAACGGAGGACATTTTAGCAAAGGGGAGGTTCTAAAAAATAAGACCACATTTGTTCAGGATGTTTACCTGTTATAATGTCTCCCGATTTTACTTTGTGTTTGTGCTGTGTGCCACCTTGTCCTTGAGGGGGTCATGCATTATCAATTCTGTGACCTGCCCGAATGTTCTTTCTCTCTATATCTTCATAATCCAGTCTGTCAGTGAAGGCCCACACCTAGTTCCCCTTTAGACAGGAAAAACAACAGAATCACTTAATTCTGCTTTTATTATGATGCAAATCACAATGCTATATTCAGAGAGAAAAATAAAGAGAAAGGCGTAGAGCACGTGACTGTGCTTGCTGATTGGACGGCTCGTTAAGAAGTTCGACATTTTGAGCTAGTTGATACCATCACCACCCTTAAAACAATTAATTTAAGCAAATTACCAACAAAAAAACAAAAAAAAAACAAAAAAGCCACATTAAACTTGCAGGACATAAGCCTTCAAAAATCAGTTCATCGAGTCTAGAAAAGAACAATCTGTACAGTTGATCACTAAATGATTTCGATAGCTGCCAGTGAACATAAAAATATGTATTTATTTAGCAACTGATTGTGTCTCTAGATTTTTTTTTTACCTCTGTGGCGAGGTGCTGTGCTCCATCCCCAGACAAATGAATGTTTGCTAGGCTGCGGGCTCCAAGTCCCAGCTGTTGCAGAATGCAGATGTCCTGCACCCTACGGGGTTCGGCTATACCAAGTGAGTTTAATGCGGCTCTGAGTTCACATTATTTTTTTCTCTTAATCACAAAACACGAATAAAAAAATAAATAAATTAATAACACGAACACAGGTAGGTCACAGAAAAGTGAAAAGAAACATTAAGGTTTTTTTTTCTTCAAAACATTGCTTTTGCGTTCCTGTCGAGTGGGACCTGGGTTACTCAGCCGGTCACCAGTAGCAACAGCGTATGTTACTTCAACAGATAACAAATATGATATCATTTCACTGCTGCAGAGCAAAGATGCGACAAGTTCTGAAGACATGGACCCGTTGAAAACATAAAATATCTTCCTCCAACAGACTCTAGTATGTAATGAAATGATATTGTAAATATTAAAAAAATGCAGCCGGTTGAGTTATCTGTAGAATTCAACGTTGTCTCACCACAGGAGCTGGTTTGGTGGAAATACGACCATGATGATCTAGTTCACATTAAGAACGAGCTGCAGTGAGCAGAATATGAGCGGCGACTGAAACACACTGAGCTAGCACTCACAGCTATTCTCTGCCGCCAGCAAAATCCCGTATCCATGGTAATATCAAAAGTTCCGTTAATACAGCTGAGGTAAAATAACGATGAAAAATCAACATTTATATAGACAGACCATCCTTGTCAATGAGGTAAACATTTTCTTACCCACAGTACATATTAAAATCAATAATAATACAAAAAACTATTTACCAACTAAAACCAATTAGGCAAGCCACGACCGAGGCAGTGTATTAATCTGAGCTACATTCTATTTCTGTACAGGAACAAAAACAAACAAACAAACATACCAGCAAGAGTCACGGAAGGAGGAAGGATTGACATCAAAATGCTCAAAAATCACCCCCTGAACAGACACAAAATGCAAATATGGTTCAAGACAGCATTATCCAGACATTTTAGAATAAATAAAGCATGAATGTTGTTGGCCTTGACTGTGGATCAGTTCAAATTCAATACATGCACTTCCTTAAAAATAATACAGTGATTTGCACAAAATGAAGTACTGACTCAACATCGAAAAAGATGAGCTAGAAGTTCAGTTTGTGTGCTTCTCAATGTACCCGTCTATCTGGACCACTTTCCCTACTGCAACCTACAATTTATTTACTAAAAATGAGTAATAAAAGCATATAGTAGCACCTAATCATTAATGCAGACTATTGTCACATACATAATGATCTTTCTGTCCATTGTAATTAATATCCTGCTTAATTATGGTTTTGTTGCGCAGTTGAATGCAATAGATGTGTCCCTTGTGAAATTCACATAAATAAATGTTTATTCACAATTTGGGTGTGGTTTCAGAGTACATATTTATCCACATAAACGTGCTAATCCTGAGATCCGGCCCCTCAGGCACTCCCCCGGTCGCTGTGCCTCATTCTCTATGGATTGGAGATCGTGTCTCCCTCTAGTGTGGGGTTTTGCCATGATGTCTCATTCTATATGTACAACAGCAAGCTTTATCACTGCTTCAAGGGCACACCCATGAGATTTTTATCCACACGTTTTGCTTTGTCTTGAGAAATTCAAAAGCGCAGGTCGATTGAGACATACAGCCACTGCCTAAGAAACAACACTCTTGAAAGTCGACCACAAACTGAACTAGCTGCTATGGGTAAGGTGTTGGTAACTAGTTACAAATAAGTTATGAATATTGGGGGTTGAATTTTTATTTAAATAAAGGATTAGTTAGTTCCTGCCATCTCATCATCAGATGTATTAGAATTGCATCAAACTGAATTGCAAGAATCATTTAGTGTACAGCAAGCAAACCTGGAGAACGAAATAAAAAACAGAGGAAACTGAAAAATCATGCTTTTTAAATCTTCGATATTTCCAGTCTCCCTGGCAACATGAACGCACAATCAAAAGAAGGGGCCTCATGAACCTCATGTGGGCAGAGCTACTGTAAGTGATGTCAGTCACTGATTTGCATGAACCAATCAAAAGAGGTTTCTCTTCACATTGACACTCCAGTAATGGCTTGAAGAGTGACCGTGCGCCTGACTGACTGGCTCATCCTGCACTGACCCACTCAGGGCACTGCAGCATTTCTCACTTACATTTCCGCCTCGGTGCTGCACAGAAAAATAAATGCTGCTAAATGGCTTTAGCTCTGCCTTATCAGATTGTCACAGCTGCTGTTTATTTATCTTTCATAAACATGTTAACTTCATGACATTACAGTATTTCACACTGGCCTTCATGTTTTAACCGCAGACATCAGACTCTCTTAACTTCACTGAATGCTTTCGGCAAAATATTAGAAACCAATGAATCATACAACTCGTACTGTATATACAGATTTTAAATGTCTACTTTATTTGAGTGCATACCTAAGCACACTCCTCACTCCTGGTTCGGGGGGGGGGGGGGGGGGGGGGGATGCTGGGTTCTGCTGTTACACCTAACTGACCAATCAAAGCAGTCGATTTTGATACAAAAACAGTTGGTACAGTTAATTCACCTCACCTGGTTTATTTCATCTGAACTTGCTGCAGAATCTCAGGTGAAAACAGAAAGTCAGCACACAAGGTGGCACTCCACCACCTGCACTGAGGACAACTTCTACACCTCAAAAACGGTTCATGGTCCTCTCTTCTGCATGGCTGGGGAAACTACTTTATAAAAAAAAAAAATTGCAGATTTGCATCTGCTCAGCTCACCTATGCTAGAAGCATAATGCGATCAACGGCAAAAGCTGTAATAGGAAGTGTGCCTTTACTCTTTTGCTTTGGAGTAACTCGGGTGAGATCTTCGATGTGGGTGGGGGTCCATCAAAGCAGACACGAGTGTTGGTCTACCCAGGTTAATTTTGCTCAAGTTTGTGCCAGCAATGGGTACATTCCAAACTTAACTGTAAAATTAACTTTGCCCTGACACACATAGCACACAAATCTGGGTTGTCTAATAAAAATGATGCATCAATTATTCAATAAAATATAGTCTTTTTTTAATCACTGCACCACGAGTTTGGGCGGTAAAAATAGAGGCCACTGCGTCTCCTCCCCACTGTGGAGAGCGTTCTACTGAAGTGGTGAAAATGGAGTTGAGCTCAGGGTACGGCATGCGTTTAAAGCAAGGGCTGCCAACCACAATCCTAGAGAGGTAGCGTTCTGGTTTTTCTCATCGCTCAGCACTTCACTGATCAGCCGGCACAGCTTATTACACAATTACCTCACTCCATTTTTCTCATCGCTCAGCACTTCACTGATCAGCCGGCACAGCTTATTACACAATTACCTCACTCCATTTTTCTCATCGCTCAGCACTTCACTGATCAGCCGGCACAGCTTATTACACTTATTACCTCACTCCATTTTTCTCATCGCTCAGCACTTCACTGATCAGCCGGCACAGCTTATTACACAATTACCTCACTCCATTTTTCTCATCGCTCAGCACTTCACTGATCAGCCGGCACAGCTTATTACACAATTACCTCACTCCATTTTTCTCATCGCTCAGCACTTCACTGATCAGCCGGCACAGCTTATTACACAATTACCTCACTCCATTTTTCTCATCGCTCAGCACTTCACTGATCAGCCGGCACAGCTTATTACACAATTACCTCACTCCATTTTTCTCATCGCTCAGCACTTCACTGATCAGCCGGCACAGCTTATTACACAATTACCTCACTCCATCTGGTTTCCTGGTTCTGAACCGGTTGCTGATATTCAGGTGACAGTAAAAAAAAAGAGCAAAAAAAAAAACACACTGCTGATCTCCAGGGCCAGGTATTGTTGTGCCCCTGGTTGAGGGGACCTGCTAGTCGGTCCTCACAGCCCTGTGAGGACCAAGCCCTGGCAGTGTAAGAGGGAGCCATACTTCCTCTCGGACAGATTCCCACTACAGGCAGGTCCTCATTTACTTAATGTCCTCACATACCTATGAACCAAACGAAAACCACTGGAAAACTTTTTTCACCTTTCCTCTGCCCTCACCTACGCGCCCAGCCGGGAGCTGAACCGACGGGCGGACAAGTGCAGGTAATGTTTCGCATTAGGAGACCTGAACAAGACAAAGTTTATAAAATATCATCTATCATTCTCCCCCCAAAAAACAAAAGCAGATTCCGATTGGCCGAGTCAGTGGTCCCCTAAGCCCCGCCCAGTCCCTCCCATCACACACTCTGTTCACTCTCACTCTTTGATGGGACATTATTACATGGTGACAGTATACAGTATATCGGCATTTTGATCACTACAAAAATCCTGATGCAGCATATCACATATTGAAGAGTTCAGTTGAACATCAGCTAAAACAACCATATACATACAAACATACACATGTACGTATGCGTGAGTGTACGTAAGTACATAACTTATAAATATATACTGTACATACATTCTTAATACATACATACAATACAAACGCACATACAGTACATATACAGAGACAGACAAACATACGTACGTACATACATACATACATAAATTTTATACTTTCCAGTGTCAAATGAAATTGTGTCGCTTAGGTCATTGTGCCCCTCCATTGAGCATGTACTCAGACATCCAAAAAGCTCTACTGCCCCAGAACTGGTGGAGAAGGCCGGAGGCGTTCTGAGCACCTGGTCATGTCTGGAGGGCGGCAGGTGAGGGGACCCTGGACAATTCAGATAGAAATGCCTATTTATCTGTGGCAGCTCTCTTGTACCATGGAGCAAACACACAAGGAGTAAGGCCATCGTGTAGAAAATATGTGTGCTACGTTAACCTATTCCTTGAGACCAACCACATTGCAGGATGTCCATAATTATGAGAGCAGCTGAACTAGGTGAGAGGAATCCTTCATACCAAAGATGACACATTCCACATGAGTGCAATGGGGTACTGGATAAAGCCCACCTCATTCTGGACCCCAAGGTTGTTTTAGAACTCCATCCCAAAGGTTCTGGAACACCATCTCTTTGTGGGCATTCAGGAGGTTCCAGAACACCACTTCACCAGGTTCCAGAACACCACCTCACCGGGGATATGCAGAAGGTTCCGGAACACCACTTCACAGTGGACTCCAAGAAGGTTCCGGAACACCATCTGATTTTGGACTCCCAGATGTTTTTTCTTCAGACAGTTCCTTGCCCTGGAACATCAGCTTCTCGCAAGCAAGGGTTTCTTTTCTGTGACCATTGTATCACTTCATGTACTTGTACTGTATGTTATAAACTGACAGCCCTATGTTGATTTATCCACAGATCAAGAGATAAATGCAAACACACACACACACACACACCACACACTCATTCAGACTTGTAATACTTTTGAGGAATGCAGTTATCTCATTTCGGGTTGTACCTCAGTACACTGCAGCTGGTTGTGCTGCCAGGTTTGCTGTACTCTGCCTTGGTCTCTCCACCAGCGCGATAACGATAACTGAAGCTCAGAATGTCCTACGATGGGCGAGTCCTTCCCTGAACATCAGCTTCACAGTAACCTGCAATCCTCAGTCCGTTCTCCACACACCCCGCTCACAAAGGCTTTGAGTCACTCTCGCAGTTAAGTCTCCAAAAATGAGGTCATCGAAAGTCAAGATCATTCTTCTGCAGTTGAAGTGTCCGTTAAAAAGCTTCTACTCACATTCATGAGCATTTTAATGACAAAATGTGAGTAATATCCGGCCATGATTTTCATCAGAATAATGCTATGCTAGACCAACAGAGCACTATGTAGGAGGGCTGTATTTTAAAACAGGATTCCTCAGACCTTCCAGTGAAAAGGAGTCTCCACAGACATTTAACAATTACTGTCTCCACTGTGGATGTTCACCAATTACTGACACTGCAGTGACTATTCACCAATTACTGTCTCCACTGTGGATGTTCACCAATTACTGACACTGCAGTGACTATTCACCAATTACTGTCTCCACTGTGGCTATTCACCAGTTTCTGACTCCACTGTGGATGTTCACTAATCACTAACTCCACACTGGACATTTCATGATTACTGACTGTACAGTTGATACTCACCTATTACTGACTCCACAGTGGATATTCACCAATTACTGACTCCACTGAGGATGTTCACTAATCACTAACTCCACACTGGACATTTCATGATTACTGACTGTACAGTCGATACTCACCTATTACTGACTCCACAGTGGATATTCACCAATTAATGACTGCAAAGTGGTATTCCACAGGAAGTAGTTTCACTGAGTGTAGATGCATTTCTGGAGCATAGTGAGCGCAGGCCTGGATTGAGGTGGGTCCACTTGGGCTGAGTGAGCTGTGCTAAGATGGGGGGAGAGGGGGGGCAGGGTGGGAGACTGCAGAGAGCTCCCTCTGGTGGCAGGGGACAGGAATTTATCTGGGGAGTTTATTTTTCCAGACGGGGAAGGGGAGCAGTGAGGGGTACGAGGCCCCCCTTACTCCTCTGAGGGACGGGACACCTGCTTCTCATAGAGGCTGAGAACGTGGTGGACAAACTGGTACTGCTCGGCCGTCTGGATCATTCCACCCCTGCCGAAAAGAGAGAGGCTCGGTTCAGATCCAAAGGGTGAGAGAAGACCAGATGAGGCTGATGAGTTACTGAGTAACGATACCTCAGTCCATAACAACGGCCCTCTGGAATCATCCTGATACTCATCAATCATATATCTCACACACTATGGAATTCGTTTATAAAATATCCTGTAAAAGTACAGGTGCAGTTGACAGGACAAATGAAGGGGTCAGAGGTCAGAGGTCAGGGGTGGGGGGGTGGTTACCTGTCCAGACGCAGTTGGCAGGTGGTCTTTAGGATGTCCACCATGCCCTCGTTCTTCAGCTGTTTGCAGAGCAGGGTGGTGGCGATGAAGCAGCCGGTTCGACCAATCCCGGCACTGCGAGGAGGAGGGCAGAGCATGATTCATCCGAAATGGGACTGACGCCAGTCTCAGACCAGTCTTGGTCTCCGATGGTCTCTAGTCTCTAACTGCTCTGGCCTGAGCTGCCTGCAGACTGACTGGAGCTGGCCGATTTGTAACGCTGGATATGGTCTGTGGTTTCTTTTTTATCCCACACACCCCCAAGGCTCTGTGTCCACCCTTAGGGGATTGCTATTGGTCAGCAGTGGTGACTGACATTTGGCTAATCCTTTCAGGGAGGGGTAGGGGTGGCTAGGGACTTTATGAGGTCTCTTAATAAAGGTGCTCTTTGGCAAGGAAAAGTAACTATCAAATATGAGAGCTGATACCTCACAAAAAGAAAATAGTATTATTATACTGTAGTGTTTTGCAATCATTCAATTCTAGCTTGAGTATGGATCAGTCTCTGGTCAGGGTGGGCGTGGCCGGGCGTGGCAGGGTGGGGCAGAGGCGGGGCTGGGTACCTGCAGTGCACAATGACTGGGCCGCTCCCGGGTGGGGCCTGTTGCCGTGCCTCCTCCACCTCCAGCACCAGCTCCAGGAGGGGCGGGGCTTTGTCTGGAGTCTTCTGGTCTGGCCACGATGTGTACCAGTACTGCTTTAGGCTGCGCTCCTCCCCCTCGCACTGACACACACACACACACATACAGACAAGCATACGCACACACACACACACACACACAGGCAGGCATACGCACACACACACACACACATAAAGACAGGCATACGCACACAAACACACACACACACACACACACAGGCAGGCAGACGCACACACACATAAGCACGCACACGCAGACATGCACATGCACACACACAAACATATACAGTTGCATGACAGGTAAAAACACATGCATGCAAGAACACACAAGCAGAAACACAAATACGCACATATATACAAGCATAGGTAAGCACACACACACACACACACACACATGCAGACATGGACAAAGCAAGGCATACAAGGACAAAGTGAGAGGGGAAAAACACATGGTTAGAGCTACCCAGATAAAGATAACAGTTCCTCACAGGGTTATATATATATTATAGTTATTACAGTTATTTTGATCAACCATAATTTCTCCTATTACGTCTGTAGCCGTGTTGCCAGTGGGTGTTTGTTACCATGACAACGATGCTTCCGGAGCTAGAAACTGCTTCATTGTGACAAGAGACCGGTGTGTATATTTATTCTTACTTTCTAATTTTCCTGCATGAGGGAAACATACGAGCAAAGACAAAGTCACAGGGCCTCCTGACAGCACAAAAATGGTGGGTCTCTTTCTCTCTCTCTCTATTTACCTCTCTTTCTTTCTTTTTCTCTCATTATTTCACTATTCCCACTCACTGTAGTACCAGTTTTCTGGTTGCTGAAGCGTGCTTTGAATGATATGCTGTATCCTGAGTGGGGAAGGAGGTAGAGGACATTCAGACTGAAGAAACTCAGGTTAGATGTTACATAATGTTATTAATTATTTGGCTGACACTTTTATCCAAAGTGACTTCAGGCTGATTAGACAAACCAGGGGCCAATGTCCCCTGCTAACGGCCTTGCTCAAGGGCCCAACAGCTGCACTGACCTGACTGTGGCTACACTGGTTCTGGTCAGGCACCTTACCCACTGGGCACCATACTACTACAATGTCCCATTAAGGAGAATTGAATGTCATGCACTCTCTCTCTCTCTCTCTCTCTCTCTCTCCCTCGCTCTGAGCTCAGGGGCTGTTGCATAGGTACTCAGGTATACAGGAACTCAGGTGCACACCTTCAGAGAGAAGATCCTCAGGCTGTAGTCGTCTGCCTGGATCACCTGGACGACCCTAATCTCGATCCCCTCATGGACCACAGTGTCCTCCGGCCAGTACTCTGTGCATTTCTGGGAGGAACACACACACACACATACACACACACACACACACACACACACACACACAGACAAAATTAGTTGCATATTTGAAAGGACAGCATGAGGACCTGCAGAAACAGCGGTACAACATAACAAAACAACGTGGTGCAATAGACCATCTGCCCTCACATTATCTATTGCTGGTTGAATAAAATTAGCCAGCAGAGGGTTTACAAAGGTGAAGATAGCAGGGGTTCTCAGGACAGAACAGTATTTCAGCCAATCACAAAGCTGCAGTCTCTGGGGGGAGTGGGCGGCTGCAGGGGGACCCCCACCTCGTTCTTCTCCTCCACATTGGTGATCATGACGATAATGGGGGAGCTCTCCTGCCACACCATCCTCCAGAAGTCGCTGACCGTGTTCACCGTGGGGCCCTGGGTGGCGATGTAGGCCTTCTCCTGACCCCCGTACCCCTGACAACGCAGCGGCACAAAGCAGCACAGCGCAAAGTAAACAACACACCCTCCATTACAGTAACGCATCCAACAACGAGACAATCTCCGTTACTCAAACACAGCAACACAACCTCGATTACAGTAACACATCCAACAACGAGACAATCTCCGTTACTCAAACACAACAACACACCCTCCATTACAGTAACACATCCAACAACGAGACAATCTCCGTTACTCAAACACAGCAACACACCCTCCATTACAGTAACGCATCCAACAACGAGACAATCTCCGTTACTCAAACACAACAACACACCCTCCATTACAGTAACGCATCCAACAACGAGACAATCTCCGTTACTCAAACACAGCAACACACCCTCCATTACAGTAACGCATCCAACAACGAGACAATCTCCGTTACTCAAACACAGCAACACACCCTCCATTACAGTAACGCATCCAACAACGAGACAATCTCCGTTACTCAAACACAACAACACACCCTCCATTACAGTAACGCATCCAACAACGAGACAATCTCCATTACTCAAACACAGCAACACACCCTCCATTACAGTAACACATACAACAACGAGACAATCTCCGTTACTCAAACACAACCACACGTCCTCTATTAAAGTAACACATCCAACAACGAGACAGTCTCCATTACTCAAACACAACAACACACCCTCCATTACAGTAACACATCCAACAACGAGACAATCTCCGTTACTCAAACACAACCACACATCCTCTATTAAAGTAACACATACAACAACGAGACAATCTCCATTACTCAAACACAACCACACATCCTCCATTACAGTAACACATCCAACAACGAGACAATCTCCGTTACTCAAACACAACCACACACCCTCTATTAAAGTAACACATACAACAACGAGACAATCTCCGTTACTCAAACACAACCACACGTCCTCTATTAAAGTAACACATCCAACAACGAGACAGTCTCCATTACTCAAACACAACAACACACCCTCCATTACAGTAACACATCCAACAACGAGACAATCTCCGTTACTCAAACACAACCACACATCCTCTATTAAAGTAACACATACAACAACGAGACAATCTCCGTTACTCAAACACAACCACACATCCTCTACTAAAGTAACACATACAACAACGAGACAATCTCCATTACTCAAACACAACCACACATCCTCTATTAAAGTAACACATACAACAACGAGACAATCTCCGTTACTCAAACACAACAACACACCCTCCATTACAGTAACACATCCAACAACGAGACAGTCTCCGTTACTCAAACACAACAACACACCCTCCATTTACCAAAAACTATACCACAGATATCCTTCCAAATGTCCACACATAACTCCTATAATAATAATAACAACAACAATAATAATAAAAGTAACCCTTCTCTAGGGTTATCCTTGCCCTTTTTGTTCCATTCATATGCACTTTGCTTTGTAAGTCGCTCTGGATAAGAGCCTCTAACAAATGTCCTTTAATGTAATGTAATGTAACTCATATAACCTTTGCTAATATTAGAATGAAAAAAGTACATTTACATGTAATACATTTGTATACCAGTACAGTTCTTCCCAAAATAAAAAATAAAACCCCAGAAGACACATGAATATGACAAGATACCGTAATGGACAGAGTGTACTTGCAGACAGAGGATGTACATCTATACATTCAGCAACACAGTTTACATAAGGACCACAATCTGTCAACGCTTGCTTCCGACCCGTAAACAAACCGCGATCAGACAGATCCCAACGCAAACAACAGACCTCACCCACCCTCATGTAATTGGCGTTGATGTAGGTGCTGAGAAAGTCGGCGTCTGGGTCAGTGGTTTTAAGGCAAACTCTGCTGTGTGTATCTGAAACACAGATCAGATGGCCAATCATTCAACACTACAATTACACAAACATCCAATCAGCTGAGGCGCAGAGCAGAGGGTGGCAGTGTGGATTAGGGAACTGGGCTCCACACACGCAAGGGGTTGCAGGTTTAATTCCCCTGAACTGCTCCATTAAATATCCAGCTTTATAAATAGCATGTAAAAATTTGGCTGTTGAATTTGGTCTGAAGAAAACATCTGCTAAATACTTAAATGCGAAAACAATAATGAAAAAGCTCATAGCACAGTGAGACGCACATATATTAAGTGGACCAGACAATGTTTTGACCCCTTACAGTCTTTGTCAGGTCTCTCAGGGGGTTTTAACTCTCTTGTGTAATACATACACCAGGGGCATACAAATCCAGCCCTGGAGGGCCGGTGTTTATATTGCTTTTTTATGTTTCAACCAATTATTCAGGTTGTATTTTCTACAAGGCTGTACACATCAATGTTAGTTCACTCGTATACCGGTCCAGTGTAAGATATTTTCACCAGTGCTCTCTCTGAAATCTGCAGCTGTAGATCGTGACTTTATCAGAATTGTCAGGTCAGATAAATTAGCGGGCTGATTACATAAGTAAGCGCAGGAGGTTGTCTGAAACGGCAAACCGGATCGGGCCTTGTTCTGCACCCCAGGTGGGATTTGAACAGCACAGTCAGCGACACACAGGGATGGAGCAGAAATACTCACTCGGCAGGATGGTTTTGTATCGATTTTTCCGCACCACTCCGGGGAAGTTGTACTCTTTGGGGTCCACGAAGTTCATTGGGGTCTCCTGGGAATGGCGAGCGAACAGTGTCTGTCACAGTCTGTTTGCTGAGGTAAGTCAAGCGAGCGAAACGGAGGAAATGCGATCCCCAAGCGGTGTGTGTGTGTGTGTGTGTGTGAATGTACATCTGGGTTCATCGCTGCTTTGCATCTCAAGGGCGAAAGTTAACCCTAATGTTTCTTCACACAGTGTTTACATTACACGGCTGCCTCCAAAAACTGAAGTGAGCTTTGGTGTCATGCACAGTCACGTTATTTTCCTGTTCCTATTCACCCTGCTGGTTTGCACATGCATATAACTTTGCATGCATATAACTGGAAATGATTGTCTGTGTTTTCTGAATAACAATCGTTGCTCATATATGAGACTAATGCTTTACATCTTTAAATGCCAGTAAATTCCCTGTGAAGATCCCAGCGAAGTTACACTGAAACATGATACTAACCAGAACATGCAACCATGATAGACAATAACTCTGAATGTTGTTGATAATAGATTATTTAAGGTGATATTTCCAGTAATCATTCATTGTTTTGGTGTTTTGGTAAAGCACTGCAGTATTTCTTTGACACATAATTATTTGGCAGTGACATGGAAGCCCTGCTGCTTGAGGGCCCCGACCCCCCCCCACCCCCACTGGGAAATATTACGGCCGATTTTGTGCCTCCCCAGGACCTGATGCCAGCCAGTGGGGGTGCCATGTATCAGCACTGTCAATTCCAGAAAACGCTCTCCAGTGGCATGACTGTGGACTGTTGGCTTTGGGCCGTTGTCGGGGCGACTCACGTAGAACTCTGTCTGCAGGGCGGTGTCGTCCAGGGCGCGGCTGTGAAGTTGGCAGGCCTGCAACACGTTGGAGGCCTTCTGCAGGTATTCCCGTGCCGACTGTTCCCGTGGTGACAGCAGCGCCCCGTAGGGCTCCGTGGAGCCAGGCGTGCACATGTCCAGCGTCAGAGACACGTTAGAACCTCGCCTGCAGAACACACACACGCAGATTACACACACACACTCACACATGCACACACTCACACACACATACACTCACTTACACATGCACACAAACATGTACACACATGCACAAGCTTACACAATAATGTGCAGAAACAAACTCAGACACACACACCCACATGGACATCAAGCACTCAATTGCACAATTGTTCCATAACAAATACTAACAATGAAAAACTGATTGATTAATTGATTGGTTAGACTGATCATCTAATTGATTAATTGGGCTATCTGACCACATGAATGACTGCTTTTGTGATTAATTGACAGGTTTTGTAATTGATCAGTCTGGTCTCTGATCTGACCTTTCCTGTAGACCAACAGGCTTGACGGTCAGAGTGACCGGGTCGGCCTCCGGCTTCATGTCCATGGAGCAGTCGAAGACGGGCGTCTCGGGCACGGAGTCCAGGTCGAACAGGTCCTGCTTGGCATCGGTCCACTCAGAGTACGTGAACGAGGGCTGGCGGCTCACGGACTGCCGCCGATCATCCGGGAAGGCTGGACAGCTGACCGGGGTCAACGTCCTCAGGTAGTACAGGATCTGTGTTATCATTCATGCAAATTAATTCATTCAATAAATTCATACCTTGATTAATTCAACTCATAGTTTATGCACTGCTTTGCAAAAATTTGAGACATGATCACATTTCTGGCTGTGATGCAAATAAATACATATAATAAATATCAAAGAAGAAATATTGTCATACCTTGATTGATTCAACAGATTGGAAAATATGTAACCAAATACTTTATAAACTCATAGTATATGCACTACTCTGCAAAACACCTCACTCATGAATACCATGTTGTGTTTTCACCTTGTCCCTACAAAACACAGCTGAAATTCTCTGAGGGACATTTTCAAATGACTGTCATAAATTCATGTGGAGGGGTAGTCCGTGCTACCGCTGCAGCCTCCCAAAGATCATGCAATTTGCTGAGACTCTAGATTTCCTTTTTTTCTCTGTCCAAAAAGTCCCACACAGGCTCAGACTCTCAGTCATGCAGAGATAAAAATCTAAATTCCCAAGAGTTTGATACAGCAGTGCATGTATAACATGTTTTAATGTGTAATTCATAAATAGAAACATCTCAAATTTCTGCAAAGCAATGACAGCCAAGCACACTCTCTCATGGTAGAATATAAACATTACACCAGTTTGGAAAGCTCTGCCAGTACACAAACATTGTCCTGATCTTGGTAAAACAAGTGATGTTCCTGTTTCAGCGCTTTCTGTATTGTACACACATACTATGGACAAATAGAGCAGATAGATCTATTCTATACTCCTTTATGAAGCTCCATTCCAGTCTACAGAGCAAAGCAGGCTCACCCCAATGCCTAGGATCACAAAGCCCAAGAAAAGGGTGACCAGTAGGGGGCACAAGTTCTCCATCCTCCACAGCTCCCTCTGTACAGCTTGGGATGTCTAAGAGGAGAGGGAACGGGACAGAAATCGGTCACCAAGGCATCTGATGCAGGGTCACTGATCTCCCCGTAGAAGGTTGGGTCCGTCTAAACGGACCTCAAATCAACAGCATGTTGACTAGGGTCAGGGTCAATTCCATCTGCTTTCAGTCAATTCAAGATAATTAAAATTAAATTCAATAAAAGAAATGAATAATCCCCTCACAACACTATGGGCATTTTTAGCTCAGATATTTCACTAAATTTCCTGATTTCACTGAAATCGACCCCAACTCTAACGCTTTCTCATTTCACTCAATCACTGAGCTGTACAATGAACTCCACAATGATAGGGCTACACTTAAATATGCCCACATGTTACAAAATTTATAGAAAAAAAAAAACAAATAATAAGAGAATCAAAAGACTGTCAAACAAATGAGTGTCAGTGTGCTCTCACCTCCTCCTCCACTGAGTTGTGCACCCCCAGTGGTGATAACAGGTACTGCATGAGGTCCAGTACTTTATGTGCAGCTGGGAACGCCCCGTATCCATTCAGCATGTACAGACCCCACGCTCCCTATGTAAAACACCAACCAATCACATCGTCACATCGAACCACTATGTAAAGCACCAACCAATCACATTGTCACATCGAACCACTATGTAAAGCACCAACCAATCACATCGTCACATCAAACCACATGACCCTGACAATCATAGCATTCTGTAGCCTCTTAAGAACCATTTGCATCGCCTGTGCAAGCTGCTTAGGCTCTGTATTTTTGTGTTAATATTGTCTATCTGAAGTATGAAAAAATAATGTCGAATAAAAACCTGTGACTTTCCACATCAATGGAAGCTCTGCAACTGGGTTGTTTGTAAGTAACCATCTGCTCACCGAACAACATTTCTGGCAAAATAAATGTGCTTGTATCAGTGAATGGACTGAATGAGTGTCATTTACCTACAAAATACCACATCACAGTGTGTGTTTTTGAGCTGTGATGAGATTCACCTTTCCATTGGTTGTCACAAGTTGGAGCTTGACATCCATTGGTATCTACACCTATTCTTGTTGTCATGGTATCTCATTTACCAATCACGAGCTTGTATTCTGGCCTAGGTCATGAAGCAAGTCCTAGCTGGAGCCTCACACATGCCTCAACACCTCACTGGCCAATCACAAGCCTCAGTTCTTTCCTAGTTCCTGATCATGGTAATTGCCCATGTATTTAATGCGTATTGTGTATATGTGACTCAGACCCCAGTTAATGTGTTTACCATGATCTGGGAGATAACGCAGAGACAGAGGAAGTAACCAGCTGTCACCCCCATCCCGCGCATCCTCTCCATCCATGAGCAATGGGCCTCCTGCAAGGCATTCTGGGAAGGCCTCTCCTGCTCCTCCTGCATGCCCTCTGGAGGGGGCAACCCCGGCAGGGCGTTCTGGGTCATTGCCCCGGCAACTGCAGACCTACCCCGCCCCAATGTTAGCCAGAAAAAGAGAAAGGAATGTGTTTGGTTACTTTGAGCTGCTGAGCTATAGCGATTTGGAAAATGAAGGCCGTAACAATGGAAGTAAGTCCACAACAAAGTACACTCACTAAGTAAACCACTTAAGTATTTTTTACAAAGTGTTGTCAATGTAGCCTATTGAATGATATCCATCCTTAAAATATGAAATTCACATATCCTTACAACCAGTAAGTGATTTGTTCATTTTTAATAGGGGGGGATGGCCCAATGGGAGCACCCCCCAGCCCCCACACCACCAACCAACAAACACACGTGTAAAATGGGGATGGCAGGTTAACAAGGGGGATGCATTTTGGTCATTTTGCTAACATGGGGATGGCATCCCCCCTCAAATCGCTTACTGCTTACAACCATAAAGTAGGAAGGAAGGCTCAAGAGGAAAAGTTCATTTTAATTTTTGCAGAGGGCAGCTTGTTCACTCAAGAGGGAGCAATGTAGTGTTTGTTTTGGCGTGGAGTCGGAGGTAGACAGGAGGTGGAACAAGGTGGAGCCTTTCCGTGAGCAACAATGTTGGTCACAACCTGCGAGGGTTAATTTGGGGTTTCCTCTTTTGTGCTGTTGGCCTCTCCCTCCTCTTGGAAGCAGAGCAGGACCATAGCACGAAACGAAATCGGCCTAGCGGTGGCACCTCGATCAACCCGCTGCCACACGCCACCCTTAAATTCATTAGCAGGAAGAGTGTGCTGGGTTTACCGCCGTGGCGGTGTTTCAGTGAGTTCTTCAGTTCGAGGGCGCGCACGCCACACATAACAGGTCCTCAGTGAGTTCTTCAGTTCGAGGGCGCGCACGCCACACATAACAGGTCCTCAGTGAGTTCTTCAGTTCGAGGGCGCGCACGCCACACATAACAGGTCCTCAGTGAGTTCTTCAGTTCGAGGGCGCGCACGCCACACATAACAGGTCCTCAGTGAGTTCTTCAGTTCGAGGGCGCGCACGCCACACATAACAGGTCCTCAGTGAGTTCTTCAGTTCGAGGGCGCGCACGCCACACATAACAGGTCCTCAGTGAGTTCTTCAGTTCGAGGGCGCGCACGCCACACATAACAGGTCCTCAGTGAGTTCTTCAGTTCGAGGGCGCGCACGCCACACATAACAGGTCCTCAGTGAGTTCTTCAGTTCGAGGGCGCGCACGCCACACATAACAGGTCCTCAGTGAGTTCTTCAGTTCGAGGGCGCGCACGCCACACATAACAGGTCCTCAGTGAGTTCTTCAGTTCGAGGGCGCGCACGCCACACATAACAGGTCCTCAGTGAGTTCTTCAGTTCGAGGGCGCGCACGCCACACATAACAGGTCCTCAGTGAGTTCTTCAGTTCGAGGGCGCGCACGCCACACATAACAGGTCCTCAGTGAGTTCTTCAGTTCGAGGGCGCGCACGCCACACATAACAGGTCCTCAGTGAGTTCTTCAGTTCGAGGGCGCGCACGCCACACATAACAGGTCCTCAGTGAGTTCTTCAGTTCGAGGGCGCGCACGCCACACATAACAGGTCCTCAGTGAGTTCTTCAGTTCGAGGGCGCGCACGCCACACATAACAGGTCCTCAGTGAGTTCTTCAGTTCGAGGGCGCGCACGCCACACATAACAGGTCCTCAGTGAGTTCTTCAGTTCGAGGGCGCGCACGCCACACATAACAGGTCCTCAGTGAGTTCTTCAGTTCGAGGGCGCGCACGCCACACATAACAGGTCCTCAGTGAGTTCTTCAGTTCGAGGGCGCGCACGCCACACATAACAGGTCCTCAGTGAGTTCTTCAGTTCGAGGGCGCGCACGCCACACATAACAGGTCCTCAGTGAGTTCTTCAGTTCGAGGGCGCGCACGCCACACATAACAGGTCCTCAGTGAGTTCTTCAGTTCGAGGGCGCGCACGCCACACATAACAGGTCCTCAGTGAGTTCTTCAGTTCGAGGGCGCGCACGCCACACATAACAGGTCCTCAGTGAGTTCTTCAGTTCGAGGGCGCGCACGCCACACATAACAGGTCCTCAGTGAGTTCTTCAGTTCGAGGGCGCGCACGCCACACATAACAGGTCCTCAGTGAGTTCTTCAGTTCGAGGGCGCGCACGCCACACATAACAGGTCCTCAGTGAGTTCTTCAGTTCGAGGGCGCGCACGCCACACATAACAGGTCCTCAGTGAGTTCTTCAGTTCGAGGGCGCGCACGCCACACATAACAGGTCCTCAGTGAGTTCTTCAGTTCGAGGGCGCGCACGCCACACATAACAGGTCCTCAGTGAGTTCTTCAGTTCGAGGGCGCGCACGCCACACATAACAGGTCCTCAGTGAGTTCTTCAGTTCGAGGGCGCGCACGCCACACATAACAGGTCCTCAGTGAGTTCTTCAGTTCGAGGGCGCGCACGCCACACATAACAGGTCCTCAGTGAGTTCTTCAGTTCGAGGGCGCGCACGCCACACATAACAGGTCCTCAGTGAGTTCTTCAGTTCGAGGGCGCGCACGCCACACATAACAGGTCCTCAGTGAGTTCTTCAGTTCGAGGGCGCGCACGCCACACATAACAGGTCCTCAGTGAGTTCTTCAGTTCGAGGGCGCGCACGCCACACATAACAGGTCCTCAGTGAGTTCTTCAGTTCGAGGGCGCGCACGCCACACATAACAGGTCCTCAGTGAGTTCTTCAGTTCGAGGGCGCGCACGCCACACATAACAGGTCCTCAGTGAGTTCTTCAGTTCGAGGGCGCGCACGCCACACATAACAGGTCCTCAGTGAGTTCTTCAGTTCGAGGGCGCGCACGCCACACATAACAGGTCCTCAGTGAGTTCTTCAGTTCGAGGGCGCGCACGCCACACATAACAGGTCCTCAGTGAGTTCTTCAGTTCGAGGGCGCGCACGCCACACATAACAGGTCCTCAGTGAGTTCTTCAGTTCGAGGGCGCGCACGCCACACATAACAGGTCCTCAGTGAGTTCTTCAGTTCGAGGGCGCGCACGCCACACATAACAGGTCCTCAGTGAGTTCTTCAGTTCGAGGGCGCGCACGCCACACATAACAGGTCCTCAGTGAGTTCTTCAGTTCGAGGGCGCGCACGCCACACATAACAGGTCCTCAGTGAGTTCTTCAGTTCGAGGGCGCGCACGCCACACATAACAGGTCCTCAGTGAGTTCTTCAGTTCGAGGGCGCGCACGCCACACATAACAGGTCCTCAGTGAGTTCTTCAGTTCGAGGGCGCGCACGCCACACATAACAGGTCCTCAGTGAGTTCTTCAGTTCGAGGGCGCGCACGCCACACATAACAGGTCCTCAGTGAGTTCTTCAGTTCGAGGGCGCGCACGCCACACATAACAGGTCCTCAGTGAGTTCTTCAGTTCGAGGGCGCGCACGCCACACATAACAGGTCCTCAGTGAGTTCTTCAGTTCGAGGGCGCGCACGCCACACATAACAGGTCCTCAGTGAGTTCTTCAGTTCGAGGGCGCGCACGCCACACATAACAGGTCCTCAGTGAGTTCTTCAGTTCGAGGGCGCGCACGCCACACATAACAGGTCCTCAGTGAGTTCTTCAGTTCGAGGGCGCGCACGCCACACATAACTCATCTGTAGTGGAGGGTTATAATCTGAGAGAAAAAGATTTTTTTTTGACGGCGATAATAGGATTCCGCCCCCAGGCCAATCCATCTGACGGCCCCGAGACGACATCCTGCCTCAGTCCCCCCACAACCACCCCCCCCCCCCCCCCCCCCCCCCAGCCTCCGTCTCTCTCCCTTCGCATGACTCACTGTTGTGATCTCACCTGGAGACTCTGAGATCTCGCTCTCGCACGTAATTCCCAAATCTGTGAGGCTCGACCGGTGGCGTCGAGACTGAGCAAGACAGTCGCAGAGCTGCTGGGACCCCCCCCCCTCCGTTTGCTCACCATAGAGAATTTCACAGAGGAAAACTTTCAGTAATAATGTCACACAAGCATATAAAAAAAAGACAGGAAATGCAATGAATTTGATTCAGTTCAATGAAGTTCCTGGATTTTGTTATGGTATTTGTACCTGGAGGTACCAAACAAAAACAGCAGAAGTTTGAAGTGTGAAATCAGCACTGTTTGGCTAAGGTGAACATTTAAAAAAATGAATAAAATAAAATTCAGGGCTGTATTACAAGCAGATAGAAATTTGCTCTTGCTGTGATGTCACAAGCAGACTTAATTTGCATATCCCTCTCCCATGATGTGAGCTGATCAGCTTGCGTAGATGTTTACGTTGTTTATAGCTGTTTTGCTCTGAATGCACAGTTTGCTTCAGGAGCACAGTTTATCACTTAAGGGAGGAGGGGCCTGGACCATCAATCACCTGCACTGTCAGCCAATCAAAACTGGGTTTCATTGTGAATTCATGAAGGTGTCACACCCACTCAAATGGACAGTTCACTTCAAGGGGATTAGTACCAACAGGGAAGTTAATGATTAAAACAATATACATTGACATGGTGAATGAAAAAAACATCACATTGAAATTGGAATGAAAATGAAAATATAAATTCAGTAATGCTGATAATCAAAGCAACAAAATCAAATGTATTGCCCTTACTAGACACGCTATATGAAAGTATTGTTTGCACTCAGGACTGCCGGAGTATTTTAGCACAGATTAGCACAGTTAGCTTGCATTTGTGCTTTAGTGCTTTAGAACGTGCTCTTGCTAGTTTGGAAACGTTGTTAGCACATTTCAGCGTGGTTGCTAATGTTAATCAGTTGAATGCCCATATGTTCTCCCGCATTTAAACTTGCTCTGGAGAAAGGCATCAGCTAAATGACTGTAATGCTATGTACACATTCTGAAACTCGCATCTGTTGAAACTGTACCCACAGGCAGCCAGAAACGCTGGACCCTTGCCATCAATCTTACGCTCAGATCTTGGAGAGATTCCATGCCCAAAACCTTCAGGATTTTCATACTGAAATTCACCAAAATGACCCCTGACTACATGGGAATTGTACCATGACGCCTGTGCAATTATAGCATTAGCACAGCCATACAGTAGAGAACAACAGTTAGTTAATGCTGTTTTCTCTTCCTACCATTAGTACGCATCACTGACCACAGCACGCAGGTCAACCAGTCAAGGTGAAGTTTTCCATACCATAGCAAGGCAGGTAGCCAGTCAATTAAAGCGCCATGACTGTGGCATACTGGACGGCCAATCAGGTGACGTGCTGAGGCCATTTCATGCAGGACAGCCTATTGGGTGAAGCATCCTGACCATAGCGAGCCAGGTAGCCAACCAATCAAGTAAAGCACCCTGACCGTGTCATACCAGCCAGCCAATCGGGTGAGGCCTCCAGAGCACCTCAAGCAAGACATCCAATCGGGTGAAGCAGTCCTTGCAGGAGCTCGGGGCTGGGCCGACGCTTCGCTCCCAGCCTGTCAGACGCACATGGTTTCCAATGGCAACAGTCAGTCTCCCCCGCGCCGCCTGCCCTGTTTTTCTCCTCTTAATGAATATGCTTTATCCACACTCTGTCCCCATGGCACGAGCCGGGGTCTGCAGGCAGAGCCAGCAGCTGGGGACTCTTCAGAGGAGCACCTCTCAGGCGCCTTTGTCCTCGGCCTCAGCTCCTCTGTGGAGTGGGAGACTCTCAGGAAGTGTGTGCCCCCCCCCCCCCCCCCCATGACCACTCTGGGGCCATGGCCCCCCTGCCCCCGCACGCACGCGGGGCCCCACACCCACTTTCATCACACCCACGCACCGCTGCCTCTTGCCGCCGCTTCAATCAGGGGTCTATTCACACACCAAGGCTCTGCGGCCCCTGCTGCCTGTCACTGTGTGTGTGTGTGTATGTGGGTGTGTGTGTGTGTCTATGTGTGTGCTGTGCATGTGACCTGGTGTGTGTGCATGTCTCTTTTTGGTTTGCATGTGAACAGTGGGTGTGTGTGTGTGTGTGTGTGGGTGTGTGCTTATGTGTCTGTGGGGAAAATGTTTGCTCCACCCTGCACAGACTGGACACATGAGAGACAAGGGCATCATCACCCCTTTTAACTCTTTTATCCTGTATCTGAATGCAAATTGGCTGGACTATATTTCGCATGTCTCTGTGGGAGACCTATGAGAACCAGCAATCACAGACCAACATGAAGTATCCAAGCTCACCTGAACTGCTCATCAACACAATGATTTGAAACTGTAGGGAATCACAACTTGCTGTGGCATCAATCTATTTAGCAAGCTACCACAAATAAACTGCATTGGTAATTTTGTAGCCAAAAATGTTTTTAAAACTATGGTGGTTGGTTTCCCCTGAACCATTGCACCCCATTCATTCAGAGTGTTGCTTATAGTTGGTTGTTTTTTTTTATTACTGAGCCTGTTTTATGTAAGTGTGAATTACCATCACATAGTCTAACTTCATCTTAGCATGTTATACTGTACTTTTTTAGGTAAAAGCCAATTCTTTATACATATATATTTAATTATACTGTATATCTGTGGGCTAAATTGCAATGAGTCATAGATCCAGGGTGAAACCAGGACATTGGGCAAAATGAGTCACAGAGCGAACTCTCGAAGGTCTGGAGTTTCTCTCTCCTGAACTTTCAGTTCTTTTCAGTTACGATACACGGATTTCTCCCCCTCAAACGGTGATCCGTGTCAGCTGTAAGACCATGCTCATTTCACACCGTTAGCTGTGAGACAGTATTCGTTTCCTTGGTACGCACATTCATACGGGGGTCAATCACAAACCCTCTCATGGAGCTCCATATCCAGTAAATGGGCATGTGTCGGGTGCCTTACAGCTAAAGGTGCATTGCTTTTCTCTGAGAACAAATGTGTTAACTGTTCTTTCAAAGATACGATAAGGACTCTTCATGGTACCCTGTTCTGTACCCCTCCCTCTCTGATGGTTTTACAGTTTAACCAAATGATTCATCCTTTGTGTGTTTCATGGTTGTGAAAAGATTGTTGAAACACTTTGTGATTTCTTTTTTTGAAATGTGACACATGGACAGACAGATAGGCAGATGGATCTTGCAGGGGTTCCAACCCCCAGTGATAGGTGTTCGCACTTAAGTTACAGTATGGTACCTTTTTGTGATGGATTATGAAAACACAGGTGCAGACACCCCATAGCACGGAGACACAGCAGCAATGCCCCTCCCACCTCCACCTGGGAATCAAACCTGCAGCCCCCCACCACAGCCCAGGACAGCGACGGCAGCAACCTACCTTTCACAGGGACGGCAGGAACAGGGAGGGCATAGGGTCACATGACCGATCCGAACCCCTCGGTCTCCTGAGGCCGGCCGGCGCTATGGCGGGAATCAGCTGCTGTGGAACAGCACCGATCCTGGACGGGAAGCAGAGAGGGACAAACCTCACACAGCCGCAGCACCTCTAGCATCCAACGCGGCTGACAGCAGGAGCCACTGGGAGGGAGGGGACAGAAGGGGGGCGGCTGGAAGTGAAGTAACACTGTTTTCTGTTTTTTCAGCGCAAGGTGCTTAATCTAGCGTTATCTTTCTCCAAAGCTCCAAACACCACACCGCCTCTCCTCACACCAGTCCTGCCCCAAACCGCGGCTCAAGAACAGCCAGAGGAGACAATGAGTTTGGTTTTTTTTTTTTCCCAAACGCCAACCTGTTCCTTCCTTTTCAGTGTGCAGGCAGAATCCGCAAGTACAAGACCGAGCCTCCTCTCCCCTCCTTCAGCTGCGCCAAGCCGACGGGAAAAACTGAATAGCAAGAGCTGGAACAAAGGGGAACATCAAACGGACGAGGCTGCGGTAGCGCGAGCATTTTTGAATAGAGGACGCAGATTGCGCCGGGCGCGCGCAGGGTCCGTGGCAGCCCCTTCCTGTCTCCCTCAGTAAACAATGGATGAATGGATCCGATCAGTGCGAAGGTGGCTTTTGAAGTGATGACGCGAGTGAAGCTGGCGTTTCAGTAACCATGGAAACAAACGCGCTCGCACCACTGAAAACGCAGACGCACACAAGAGGCTGCAGACTGGCTCCCGTCATGGGGCAGGGCTGCTAAATACCCTGGACCAGAAATTTAAAAAGGTTTTGTTTTTTTTTTTTTAGGAGCCCGACAAATCAATCAAAAGGCGCTAGAGTCACATCTGATGCCTTGGAGGAGTTTAAACAGTAAAACGATAAAACAAAAAAAATCCATATTTTAATTATTTTAATTTACTCTGGCAGATGCACAACTTCCCTGCTATGAAGCAGACATTCCCCTTTAAATATTAAATTAATCTGTGCAACAGGATACTAACTGAAGCATTTCAGGCAGGCCAGGTATGTTGCTCTAGACTGAGGTGGCAAGTTTTGGAATCAAACCCGCTACTTTCAGGTTACATAGCCACATCCCAGGCCAGTTATCCCCTGGCATGACCTCTTCTCTCCACATTGTGACAGCTGTATGGATCTGGATCCGTTTGCTCGAATTAACTGCTGAAATAAACTGTTTTCTGAAAATGCACGCTGTCACTTTAGAACACTGCTGAAATGCCAATCAACTGAAATGACTGATTCAGTTCAGAAAGTATTTAAGGTGGAATTATGTCTAGTTACTCACACAACTTTGTTAGTGGGAAAATACAACCAGAGGGTTCATACATTCACCCAAGTTACTACTTTGACTGAGGCCACCTCTCTGACTCACATCATTTTACCGTTTGTAGACATTTCTTCATAGCCACCTCACAGCCTCACTATGTACAAGCCACTTTTACTGAGAGTCTCATTCACAAAGCCGTTTTTAGTCGAAACAGATTGCAACAGCAAATGAGACGTCCCCTTAAACTAGCATATGACAAAAGTACAGGCAGCCGCTGGCCAACGCCCACAAACACACATCCGAGTGCACAGACCTAACTGAGCCACGAATGAAAATATCACACAGCGGCATAAATGAAGGGCTCAAGTGTTTGAAAGAGGGCTCTGAAATGGCACGGTGAATGGACTGGTCGATTGGTCTTGTCACGACTCTGGTGCCTGGTGTAGATCTAGAGAGATGAAGCTTGGTTATGTTCAGGGGTGGTCAAAACGGTTAGGGACATTTTTTTTTTTTGCAAAAACTAAGGAGACAAAAAGTGTGCACTTTTGGTTTGTTGCTGAACTCAGTGTTCACAGTCTTAGTTAAGTTCTGCTTTTGCGACAAGGAGGATATTATATCACAGTTTGTTCCAAGGTACAACTCCAGTTCTGCAGGGCCACAGTGTCTGCAGTTTTAACTCCAGTCCTGGAGGGCCGCAGTGTCTGCAGGTTTAACTCCAGTCCTGCAGGGCCACAGTGTCTGCAGGTTTAACTCCAGTCCTGGAGGGCCGCTGTGTCTGCAGGTTTAACTCCAGTCCTGGAGGGCCGCAGAGTCTGCAGGTTTAACTCCAGTCCTGGAGGGCAGCAGTGTCTGCAGGTTTAACTCCAGTCCTGGGAGGGCTGCAGTGTCTGCAGGTTTAACTCCAGTCCTGGAGGGCCACAGTGTCTGCAGGTTTAACTCCAGTCCTGGAGGGCCGCAGTGTCTGCAGATTTAACTCCAGTCCTGGAGGGCTGCAGTGTCTGCAGGTTTAACTCCAGCCCTGGAGGGCCGCAGTGTCTGCAGGTTTAACTCCAGTCCTGGAGGGCCACAGTGTCTGCAGGTTTAACTCCAGCCCTGGAGGACCGCAGTGTCTGCAGGTTTAACTCCAGTCCTGGTAGACTGCAGTGTCTGCAGGTTTAACTCCAGTCCTGGAGGGCCACAGTGTCTGCAGGTTTAACTCCAGTCCTGGAGGGCCACAGAGTCTGCAGGTTTAACTCCAGTTTGGGAGGGCCACAGAGTCTGCAGGTTTAACTCCAGTTTGGGAGGGCCACAGAGTCTGCAAGGTTTACTCTACTGCCAAAATGAATAGGCTAATGAAATAACTACGATGTGTAGCTGAAAAGGGATCCAGCTGTTTCCTCCAGAGACATGGGCTCCCCATACCTAATTTAAAGGAGTGGAGATAGGGTAGCTACACGTTGTTGAAACTGCGCAGCTACAACAGAGGCGCAGATGCAGCTACTGCCCCCACTGCTCTTACGGGAGGTACGCCCCTCCAGAGGAAACGACCGGGACCTGTGCGGCGCTCCCGCAGGCGATTCAGCAGGCAGCCAAACGGGGCCCTCCTGGGTTACCTGCATTTCAGAAATCGATCCCCAGATCCGGCACGTGGGGCCGACTCCCTCAGCCCGCAGCTGTCAGGAGACGCGCGTCTCCAGCGCGGAAAAACCCCGCTCCGAGCGGGAGACCGGTCTTGACGCACCACATTGCCTAATCTTCAAAATGTTTTGACGGTTCAGACAGAAAACCGTAATTAGACAGCGTCGAATTAATGAGCGGATTAAAGAGCCATGCTTGGAATAAAAGCATAATAATAAGCATTATACCGGATTGAATGCAATCAACAAAATGTTTTTTTTTTTTAAACGGCACATTTATAATTAGCACAAGCAAAAAAAGGCGTAATTTGTGCTTTGTGCAAATAAAATGCTAATGCCTCCACCTTCCTTACAACAAATTTCATAAAATAATTTTAAAAAACTACTGAATGAAGACGTACATGTCGACATTTGTAATGCACTAAGTCTACATCAAAGATTTAATGGTCATTTTGATGTTCACTGCAGAAGAACAAAATGTAGGGTTAAGGGACACAGTATTTCAAATGTCTGAATTGGAAATGACATTTTTTTATGTGTGTATTTCATATAGGAATATGTAATGTTGAGAGCAGGTCATTTTGCCCATCTAGACTCATCATTTAATTACAGTCTGCAGAGTATCAAGCGCTGCATCAAGCCCATTTACCTACAGTCTGCAGAGTATCCAGCACTGCATCAAGCCCATTTCCCTACAGTCTGCAGAGTATCCGGCACTGCATCAAGTCCGTTTACCTACAGTCTACAGAGTATCCAGCACTTCATCAAGCCCATTTACCTACAGTCTACAGAGTATCCAGCACTGCATCAAGCCCATTTACTTACAGTCTACAGAGTATCCAGCACTGCATCAAGCCCATTTACCTACAGTCTACAGAGTATCCAGAACTGCATCAAGCCCATTTACCTACAGTCTACAGAGTATCCAGCACTGCATCAAGCCCATTTACCTACAGTCTACAGAGTATACAGCACTGCATCAAGCCCATTTACCTACAGTCTACAGAGTATCCAGCACTGCATCAAGCCCATTTACCTACAGTCTACAGAGTATCTTGCTTCTACAACTGTGCCACCTGCAAACAGACCTATGCCTCCATCAGTTTTAGTTTAGTCCCGGCCGGGTAAAAGAAAACTAATGTGTTTTATTTTTACATTGAGACTTATTATTACAAAACATTTTTATAATAGGAAATCAAAATAGCAGAGATATTACTTGCTTTGCAAGTGGTATACACCATATAGAAAAGGTTTGTAATCCATATAACGTGCAATATAGTACTTAAAAATATACAGAAGAAAATGTATTTGCATGTGAACATGTATTTCAATGGCAATACTGTGCATCCTTTGTAGAAAGCTAATACAGACACATGAGTGAGTGACCAGACCGTACGACACAGTAACTGTGAGCAACACTAGACAGACCATACCAAAGGCCTCCATCCAGGTCCAAACTAGAACACAGCATGTAGACCTTCACGCATTTTATTTTCCAGAACTTAATAATTTCACACCTACTTGATAAAGCACTCCCACAGAATGTGTGATTGCTGTTTTGTTTTTAGCCAAGCTGAACACACAGCAACCATCCTCTGCACCATACTGAAGGCTACATGCTTTTCAGCACCAACTGACTGCAATGCTCTCTTTAACCATACAGTACATAGACCTGTTTTATCTGTGTAGAGCTGCACGTCCAAAAAAAAAAAAGCATGTTATGAGGATGATGAAGGCGGTAGATGTGACGAAGGCCTGGTGGGGCGGGTGGATCCGGGGACGAGAGGCTCGGTTAGGCCCGGCGTTGGGGGAGGCTGATTAAAAAAAGCGCGCTGACTCAACTCATGACTCAGTGCTCTCTCTGCCCGCCAGGTAACCGCCCCCTTTCACCGCTAATCCGCTGCATGCTGGGAGCTGGGAGAGCTGACGGCCAAAACAGATTTTTTATTCTGAAGAAAAAAAGCCTCTCCTTTCCTGTTCGTTTTGAATTTGAGAAAGCCGGTGTTCCAGCTGCATCGCAAATCGCTCGTCAGTCAATATTTACAAGCATTTTTACAATATTCATAATTACAAATTCATAATAAATGGTCCCAATAATATCTGTTTATGCTGGAGTATAAAATGAATGTTTCTGTATTATTCTGCACATCAACCACAGGTGCTCTTAGACAGAGTTAATTAGTGGTGTTGACATTATTTTGGGTATTTTGGTTCCACATGCCACGGTAGACCAACATGGGGAACTGGGCTGTTTCTGAACTGCCCAGAATCGCACGAGAGAGAGAGGGAGAGAGAGAGAGAGAGAGAGAGAGATGCATTATGGGGTCTGGTGAATTTGGCCAGTATCAATAAAGCACACCAGTTTCCCGCCTCACATGCATTTAGAGATTACCTCGTCCTCGTGCCAGCCCGCTCATCCCCTGCTTACGTTCCGAAGGTCTGATTTCAGTCAGATCCGCGTTGCAGCATTTTTTTTCCTCTCTCTTTAACTGGGCCGTTTTGTGCTGCTGCAGCTTGCGTTCGTGGTTGTATTTAAGCTCCCAGAATGAGAAGAGATCATCTGAATGAACGGCTCTGTGGGGACAGAGTGTTTTTCTCTCGTACCTGTGACGCTGTGTATTTAAATATCTGTGAATCATGACTGAGCTGGAGATGTCAAACAGAAAACGCCGCTCTATCCAGGACCTTTACCACGTGGGTAAAATAAAATAAATAAATAAATAAATCTTACTGAATTACATCTACTGTCATTAATCTCCTGATGAGCAGTGACCCACAAAGCATACTTCATCACATTAAGCTCTGGGTTTTTGCACTAAGAGAAGAAAATGCCTGGGTACAAAGCTCTGTGTCACATCTGCTGCTGCCAGACAATACTTAACAGGGTCTGGTTTTTCCCAGCCATTCATGATTTAATTTGGGGCTGTAGGGTTTGCTCGTTGTGACCCGTGATGTCAATATGAGGTTCTATGACTCCACAAATGGGAGAAAAACCATGCGCTAGTACAATAGCATAAGACATACCAGGGATCTCAAATTGCAGTCCTGCAGGGCCACAGTGTCTGCAGGTTTAACTTCTGTCCTGGAGGGCCACAGTGTCTGCAGGTTTAACTCCAGTCCTGCAGGGCCACAGTGTCTGCAGGTTTAACTCCAGTCCTGGAGGGCCGCAGTGTCTGCAGGTTTAACTCCAGTCCTGCAGGGCCACAGTGTCTGCAGGTTTAACTCCAGTCCTGCAGGGCCACAGTGTCTGCAGGTTTAACTCCAGTCCTGGAGGGCCGCAGTGTCTGCAGGTTTAACTCCAGTCCTGCAGGGCCACAGTGTCTGCAGGTTTAACTCCAGTCCTGCAGGGCCACAGTGTCTGCAGGTTTAACTCCAGTCCTGGAGGGCCGCAGTGTCTGCAGGTTTAACTCCAGTCCTGGAGGGCCACGGTGTCTGCAGGTTTAACTCCAGTCCTGGAGGGCCATAGTGTCTGCAGGTTTAACTCCAGTCCTGGAGGGCCATAGTGTCTGCAGGTTTAACTCCAGTCCTGGAGGGCCGCAGTGTCTGCAGATTTACCTCCAGTCCTGGAGGGCCATAGTGTCTGCAGGTTTATCTCCAGTCCTGGAGGGCCGCAGTGTCTGCAGGTTTAACTCCAGTCCTGGAGGGCCATAGTGTCTGCAGGTTTAACTCCAGTCCTGGAGGCCGCAGTGTCTGCAGGTTTAACTCCAGTCCTGGAGGGCCGCAGTGTCTGCAGATTTAACTCCAGTCCTGGAGGGCCACAGTGTCTGCAGGTTTATCTCCAGTCCTGGAGGGCCATAGTGTCTGCAGGTTTAACTCCAGTCCTGGAGGCCGCAGTGTCTGCAGGTTTAACTCCAGTCCTGGAGGGCCGCAGTGTCTGCAGATTTAACTCCAGTCCTGGAGGGCCACAGTGTCTGCAGGTTTAACTCCAGTCCTGGAGGGCCACAGTGTCTGCAGGTTTAACTCCAGTCCTGGAGGGCCATAAAATCAACAGATTTACCTTCAGTCAGGGCGGGTAACACTGGCTGCAGGGTTTGAAGTTTGTTGTAACCCAACATCCATGGAAACAAAGTGTGTGAATGAAAAAAGGAAAGTAAAAATGAAAAGCAGCAAACCCTGCGGATCTCCAGAACCAGTGCTGGGAGTCCCTCATACATCACATGATTAAATAACTTTTTTACAAACATACAATACTGCAAATAAGTCTACCAGCAGGCTATTTTCCTCAAAGACTCATTCATAACGTATTTGAGGAAAAAGCTAATAAAGAAAAGAAAAAAACAACCATCCTGTAGGTGGAGAGGCAAACAGTCCCAGTAAGTGGTTCTGAACTTAAAAATACAGAGAATGTTATCCGTAAGATACCCGACCAATAAAACAATAGCAAGCACTGTCAGTATCCATGGTGATGTAAAACACTGTGGAGACTATTTCATAACTGTGATTCAGATATATTCCAGAATGGCATTTTTCTGTCTGATTAACATGCTGATCACTGTAAGAAACCACTGGTTAAATTGTCCTGCATAAGACCAATCAGATATGAAAACTTAGGCTTGCATGGTAACGAGGCTGACAATTCACCTCCAGCCAGAACAGACTGGGGTGATATGGACTACCTAAACTTCTAAAGATGTACAGTATACGCACCTATTAGCCTTATTACCATTAATACATGTGGGCTTTGGAGTTACAGTATGCCCACATCCTCAGACAGTATACTCACCTATTAGCCTTATTACCATTAATACATATGGGCTTTGGAGTTACAGTATACCCACCTATTAGCCTTATTACCATTAATACATATGGGCTTTGGAGTTACAGTATACCCACCTCCTCAGATAGCATGTTTACCTATTAGCCTTATTACCATTAATACATATGGACTTTGGACACAGGCACAGAAGCTCCATATTTTCTTACAGTACACTCACCTATGAGCCTTATTGCCATTGATAAATTTGGGCTTTGGAGTACCATTATGGCCACCTGTCCAGGCAGTATACTTCTTAGTTTTCTCTTCACCACTGCCTACATAGCTAGTAAATTTTGTCTGACAGCCAGTAGAAAATGTACCTGTATTCCAAATTTAGCTGTTAGCATAATCTGTTGGATTGCAGTTTGATGTATATCGCCACTAGAGAAAAATACGTGTTGACATGCTGCCATTTATAAAACATGCGTGCTCGTACGGACGTGATAATGGACGTGATGGACAGCGCACAGATGTATTTTAAACGGACGAGCACGTTCACGCCTGTAATGAAAGCGGGTGGAAACGCATGGTCCGCGCGGTACGTACTTCCTCAGGTCATTCCTCGTGGGTCGATTCTAACGAAGTTAGAGCATTCGCGGGAGAGGAAAGAGTGAGAAAACACCGGCGCAACGAAGAAATGAAAACAGAGAGGGAAGAAGGGGGAGGAAAATAGTGCATGCGTCCGCTAGCATGCCTCCTTACCTTTCCAGCGGAAGAGGAGAGCTGGGACCCACGGCATCATTATCATTCACATCACTGAGAGAGCGAAGAGAAGCGCGCGAGGAGCAGGAGGACGCAGTCTGCCGGGACTGAGGGGTGGGGGCTGGTGGGGGGGGGGGGGGGGGGGGGGGGGGGGGGGTGGTGGGCAGGCAGACGCAAACCTTTCCACTGCAGCAGACCCCAGGTCGCTAGATGAACGTCCGCCCCCCCCCCCCTCCTAGCACACACAAGCACACACACATAAACAGACACCCATTTTGTCCTCAGGTCTTACAAAGGGGTTGAGGGTATGGGGAATGGGGATGTGAGAGCTTAGTGTATTTATGATTGATTTACATTATGTGTGTAGGGAGGGTGGGGGGGGGGGGGGGGTGGGTGATATTGTTTCTATCTTTGTTTGTTTGCTTGAGGGGCAAGCTCCACAGGCTGGTTTCAGTAGCTAGGTGTCTGCTGTGTAACCTTGGCAACGAGGGAGGGGTGATGGTGAGAGGACTCAAAGCACATCTCTGAGAACCCCCTCCTCCCCCCCCCCTTCCATTGGCACTGCTGCAGTCTTTACCGCCCACCTCTCTGATTAAATTGTGTAGGCTACGTCTCCTCTCCTCTTCTCTCTCCTTTTTCTCTTTCTCTCTATCTATGTCTTTCACTCTTTCTTTCTTGCCCCTTTTTCACAGTCCATTTTTTCTTTTCAGTGCAATAATAACTTGATTTAAAAAAAAAAACTATTGGATGTCCACCCCACCCCACACGCAGATACAGCTACATATAATTACTCTCTTTGATGGCCTCTTTCCACATGCGTAACATCTCTCCTCTCTCTCTCCGTCTATCCCTGCTGGTGAATAGGAGAAAAACAGCAGAGACATCAATGAAAGATGGAGTGTGTGAGACTGAAGCATGCGTTTTTATGCACGCAGATATGCACACCCACACATGTGACACAAACACACACCCACCCACACTCATACATCTGTGCACACACACATGCACCTACAGACACATGCACACACCAATGGACGTGCATATACCGACTCACACACAAACATGCACACACACACACACACACACACACACACGCACATAAAAACACATTTACCCATGGGTATACACATCCACACACGCATGTATGCACATGTGCACATACGCACACACACACCAAACAAATTCCCTTCCCATTAGCACCTATATCTCGCTGTGCTTTTCATTGTGCAATATTAGAGTGTTAACATGCACCAGGTTTGCAGCAGAAGGCGTTTAGCGGGCCATTTCACAGAAGTGGGCATGTGCGAATGGCCACAAGCGAGTCCCACTCCTACACTTACACTTCAACCAACAATCTTCTCTGGCGTTTGTACAAAACTACTCATTTATGTATATATGGGTAGCATAACATGTATGTATGTATATCTCCACATGTCTAGAATTGATATTTAGAGATTGATAACATTATGAGCTGCAGTTTTAAAGCAAGTTATCTCCAAGATCACAGAAAGATTGTGGGCAAAAGCATCCTCCAGTGGCCAAACACTGTATAAAAATAGTGAATGAAAAAGTGGAAAATAATTGCAACTCAAGTGTTCCTACAGTGTGATAGTTCTGGCGTTTTATCAGTCGTGCAAGGCACGTTTTCATGCCATAGTTTTGGTGCACACATACCCTTTTAGAATAGAAGGTCAACGCTACTTATGCTGTGCTACTGAAGGATCATTCCATGTTAAAGTATTTCTTTCTTTGAAGACGAATCTCCTCCTGCACCCAAGAGAAGCCCATTGGTTTAAGGAGCAACGACACCAGCGTCAGCCATGTTCCATGGCCTTCCCAGTCACCAGATCTGAACCCGATCCTGCATTCATAGGATATTCTGAAACCCGAGACCACGTATTACACTTCTGTCGACTAAGCGTGAGCTGATTGACTGTTTTTTTTTTTTTTTTTGCAGAAGAGTGGTATTGTGTTCCGGAAGCTGGGGCACAAAGACATGATGTATGCAGCCTGTACTGACCACATGTGGGGGCCAAACACCCAGTTACATTTATCAACTCCATATATATATGGTATATATATTTACAGACACTCTTATCCATAGCACCATACTTTGCCCATGGGTACAGCAGTGCCCTTCCTGGGAAGTGAACCTGCAATCGTGGGATTATAAGTCCAGACCCACACCGCTATTCCAGAGTACAGTGCAGTAGAGTTTAACACTGAACATGTGGGTTCTCTGACTGCAGAAAAGGGATTGGTGGATAACTAGGTGATGACATAAATAGGTCCTCAGCTGTCCTATGAGGAAATGCTGTGCAATAAAACCCAGGGAAAGTATTTGGTTGGCCTAACCAAACACTTTCAATACTCCCTCCCCTTATCATCCATTTGTTTAATCATGTTTGTCTGCCATGTGTAGTGAAACATATAATATGGACTGCTTTTCCAAATACCTTTTGACTATTGCAGGAAAGAAGACATAAATTATATACATAAATAGCTGGCCTTTTTTACTGAGTCCAACTTTATTTATATGACTATTGCGAGGTAAAATACATTACAACAGATAATTCTTATTTACAAGAGAAAAAGAGTATCCTTGTGAAAGTGTAAGATGCCATAGCTTGTTCCCGGGTCAGTTTTACAGTGGAGATATCTCAGGTTACACTCACAAGGCGCCTGCGCTCTGACAAATGCATACGGCATTTCCTCGGTCTCACTCATGAGAGATCAATACAATCTGCAGATCAGGGGTGGGTAAGGCAGGAAGTATCTGTTTCCCAGCTATTTAACTAACTAAATCCTGAGTTTATTTGACACTGACAGGATTTTGATGCAAGGCTAGCAGACCATTTTAGAAATATAGCGCTGCCTTGTTGTGCAGTCTTATGTAACAACATGATGGATCCTCTGTAAACTTTGTTGAATGGAAAGATTTATTATTAGGGTTAGTCATCAAGAGTGAAAGGGAATGGTTGGTAGTGTACTGCATTGGTTAGAGGAGTTAGCTTAGATCTTAGAGGTCGTAACCTCCATTCTCAGGCGAGCCACAGCCATTGTACCCTAAGAAACTGAATTAATTATTTTTTCCCTGAGCACAGCTTTGTTTTTGCTGTCATTTACACAGAAAACTTAAGGCTGTCCCAGGTTTGTTCAGTTTGAGAAGGACGCACATTTTTTACAGTCTAATTCAGAGCAATCGACAGGGTCTGATAGGAAGCTGAACGAAGTATAAAGAATGATTGTCAGTCATCTAGAACACCATAAATGTATCTCTCAAATGAGATCATCTTTGTATGTAGGGAACTGTAATGTGTCGTATTCAAAATTAATGATAATAACTTTTTTGGTATGAAAAAATTAAATATCAGACCGTTATCTGTTGCTGTCAGTGGCACGGTCATTCTGTTAAGTGGTTTCTGCGTTTCGCTAAGCCTGCAATCCATGTAGAACAGCTCAATTCAAAATGCTTGATGTAACCCTTACAACAGGTATCATTCTACAGGCTTATGGTCCTCCATTAGAGAGCTATAACCAACTATGTTTATTAAATACAGATTAACAGTCATGCAAGCACTTTTTCAACAAACGCACATTGAACAGCTGATTTGATGTGAGTGTAACAAGATGAAAAGTAGTGTTTTTTTTTTTTTTTTACCTCTTCTCTATTTGGTGCTGGCTGTGTGTAATGGGAAGGGATTTGTCATGTTGAAGGATGGATTCAGCCATGTTTGGTTATCAGCTTGTGAGGGTCCATATACAAATATACGGTCCATTCACAAAGTTGGGGGGGGGGGGGGGGGGTGGTGATAGGTTTAAAAAACTGAGAGTTTGGTCTTTGACATTGTCTCTACCTCCCCCTAGTGGCAATGAAGTGGCAACCCATGAAAGTAGGCCAGCAACATTATAAATCTAAGCCAAGGAAGAGGGCCAAACAGAAGCATTACCTGGGACACAGGCAGACTGAGGTTACCATTCTTACATTTAGCAGGACATCTTATTTAGCTTGCCCTATATTGTAAACAAATAATCACTCCCTTCAATTAGACATACTGAAACAATTCAGGGTACACACCAAGTGCACATTGCACCTCCCTACCTGAAACCTCTGAGATGTGTGCCGAATTCACTAATCATTATGATACAACGGCTGTACAGCATGCTGCTTTTCCACAGCCCTTGAGTTTATCTATCGCTCCGTCTGTGAAGTGGAAGCTGGACTGGTATTTAATGGAGTGTGAATAATGAGCCCCTTCACTGCCCCACCCACTCTCCAAAGACCCCATCCAGTGACAGAGCCCTGTGTCTGGGGACCAGGCTCCAGATAAGCTCCTCTGGAACGGGTCAGCTGTGGAGGTCAGCGCGATAGCCGTCGGTAAACATCATTCCGGTCGTTCTTGGGGCACAGCTTTGACACGCGAGAGGAGCAACATTGAGTTGGTTGCCAGAATTACAGAGCAGAGTGTTGCTGCATAATCTTTTGGAACTAGTTGGAAAAGAAAGGCTGAGTAACTTTGCAAGAAGGCTGAGTAACTTTACAAAAAGACTGAGTAACTTTACAAAAAGACTGAGTAACTTTACAAAAACACTGAGTAACTTTACAAAAAGGACAGCTACATCACAGGACTGCAACATCACCTTTGTAGCCAGCTTTGCATGAAATGGACACATTTTAAAACAAAATTATTGTTACTTAGAAAAGAATTCTCCAGAGAAAAAAATGTGCTTTCTGTTGGATAGCGTCCAGATAAGGGCAGCATTGACAATACATGAAAAATAATAATAATAAAATTGTTCCAAGGTCTCTCTCTTCCCCAAAAGAATTTCCTCATTCACAGATTTAAGATTTTATCCATTTCCTAAAAATAACAGGGTATTATTTTCCCAATGAAAAACAGTGAAAGTGTGCGTAAAGAAAGTGAGGAAACAGAAGCTGATTTAATCAAAGAGAGTGGCTTTGTCTCCCTGTTCTGAGCTCGAGGAAACTCCTAAATGTAAACATATAACTCACAATAAATACCACCATCTAGAGAAGTTTCAGCTCTTAACACTCTGCCAAGAACACAGTCCAGCTTTTCCAACTTCTCAGGCTTATAGACTATGATACTGAACAATTTTCGCTCTGACTGCAGTGTAACTCTTGCCTTATGGGGGTGTGCTTTGCCAATAAACCAATGGTCAATTACAAGTTCTGGCAAAAGTTCTGATAAATTGCCTGAGCACAATCACTAATGTGCTCCACCAATCAAAATGCATGAAGCCCTAGGCCTGGAGTTCTAATATGATTCGGAGAATAGGTTTGAACAGTGAAGGGTCAGAGCATTGATTCTGACAGTATATCGAAGGGGCTGGTGAGTTTTGTGTCAGAGCTTGGACTCTTGGATATGAGTAAGGATTTTTGGATATAAAATGCTTGTGGTTTTTCGTTGAAAGTTGGGGTTGTTGTCAATTCCATTTAAATTCAGTAAATTCTGAATAAAGGAGAAGATGAAGAGGCAGATTTATGCGGTAAAACCATCAACACCAAGAGCTTTGATCGTTCAAATGTAAAGAGGTTTGTTTGAATTCATGGGCACAGTTTAGCTTTGCTGCTGCACGTACCCCTAATTCCCCTCCACAAAATGCTCTTCAACATGTTCTTTAACTGCTGAAACGGTCAGAGCTGGCTGATGGTTCCCATCATTAGTTTAGACAGGACTGGAACAGCAAGGGGACTTGTCTTTTTCCTGTCATGTTTGGTAATTGACACTTGCAGTTACCACCACTCGACCCAGAAAAAATGAAAAAACATCTCTCACCTCTGCCACAGAATCATAATGACTACAGCGTGCGTATTTAGAGCCACCTCCTGTTAGTTTTAACTTTTTTTTTGTTTTCATATCGGAAGAAGAAGAAGCAGAAAAGAAAAACGTGAGTGCATTAGGTGGAAATGCAAGGAGGGATCAACAAGTAAATCGTGCAGCTGTCAGTACCAAAGCCTCACCATGGGGCAGTTATCCTCCGAAGGTGTCTTGCTGAAGATGCATATCGTCCTCTGTGTGCTTTTCCAGGTAAGTGGTCTGCAAGTTACATCCTCTGAAAGGAACTTATCAGAAGCAGCAAGGGAGTTTTAATGCAGCACAAAGTGCAGAACTAGTGAGGCATACAGGCCTCTACTGGAGCTTGGGGTGTAGCTTTGATTGCATACCTGAACATGGGGAGGTTTTACAGTAGAAAGTGAGACTGAATTTGTTTTATGTTGATGACCTCAGTCCAGTCCTCATAGATTTACGAATTTATGAATCTAGGCTGTGAAAATTTCTGTATGGGGAACTGAGAGTCCCAATCACTGTGACTTTGATCATACATTTTTTTTATTTATAATGGGTTGTATAATTTTGTTTTATATTCAGATATTTAGCAGACACCTTGCATAGACTGCATAGTTTTAAATTCAGTCCATTGATGTAGTCAGACATTTGCAGAAAAATGCAGGTTTTAAGCACTTTACTCAAAAGTTTCTCCTGTTATGCATAAACCGATGACCCTGGCTGTCACCCAGTTACAGTGATTGTAGGAGCACCAGGTTCACCCCATAGTGGACTTGGTCACCATAACATGCTCTCTTTCCAGTTACATAGCTTAATGGTGATTTAAATTATGAATAATTTAGCTCTTCAGTGTTAGAAGTTGCTAAAAGTTGTTTGGGAGAAAGGGCTATCGATGATATCAACAAGATTACCTTAGGGAACTAAGTCTGACATTTCCTTATAAACACCTGCTATCTATAACTTTCAATGTCGTATTTCTCTGTCAGGATGTTTTCTATGCTTTAGTTGTTCTAGAAATAGTAGTGGGTGCATTGTACCTTGTTGGTATTACGTTTTTCATTTGTTTAAGAATTTAATATTACATGCCAGCATTAATCCTTGTTTGTTGCATATAAACTTTCCTGAAAGGAAGTTTTTTTCAGTTCATGCCAGTTTTCAAAAAGGCTTCTCACACTGAAGCCCATAAAGTGAACTAAATGGTTTAACCGACAAATGGAATGGTCTTGCCTGCTTTTTGATCAGTGTATTCTGGAAGTGTATGCCAGCACCCCCCAACCGACCCTTAATTAGATTAAACTGATTAAAAAAAAAGGCTACATTTGAATCTTAAGTGAACTTTGTCTAAGGTCTCGCATGTGCTTGGGCACTATCCCCAAAATTCTCTGTTATTTATTCATTTTTTGAAGCGGGGGATTGTAAAAAAGGATGAAGTGTTTGCCTGTTTAAATCAGAATTTGCTATCTAATTGGGAATAGACTTATTCCATGCTTTTACATTCATTTGCAGAGCATGTATGTATGTATTCATGTAGAATGTATTCATGGTTCAAAGAAAAAAACGTAAGTTATTCTAGAGTCTCTCATTAAAGAGCAAATGGGATGGGCTTGTAAGAAACTTGGTTAGTCACTCGACCATTTCAGAAAAAGTCTGGTTTTTGCAGAAGGCAGCATGCATTTCTCGTATAATGCAGCCAAATGACAGACTTACATGGAATTTCTCACCTTGCTGAATGTGTCTTGAGAATGCAGTGTTTATCGAAACGGAAGTAAAACTGTTAACTCACATATGCTATGAGTTACCCCACCCATCCAGCATGACTGTGAACCCCAACTGAGTAGCACTTATGGTCCATGTTTATAAGTGACCCCTTTAATGATTTTGAAGTTGTTTTATGCTCCACTTCAAATCCTTTTCTGAACACTTAAAGATTACAGCTCCTTCTAAAGAGAAAATGCAAGCAATCAACAACCAAATAAATCCATGAGCTGTTGAACAAATATCAGTGGTATGGCTTCATGGAGATTTGATAGTGTAATGGTCACATCCTGTCAACCAAAAAGAGTGAGACATTAGTATGTGAGTTTCTTTGTTTGTGAGCAGTCATACATGAGGACCCAAGTGTCACTGTTAGATCATGTACCACAGGCTATGCTGGGGTCAGTGTACAACACATGGCATCTTTCATGGTCTTTGTGAAGCTCAGCAAAGCTCTCACTAGCCTCCATTGTTGTCACAATCCACTGCTGTAGTGTTTTTGGAATCAACTACATCTATGCCATATCTGTGGCTTGACTGGCCTTTAAGAAGTTCTCTTTCATCTTGTTCTTTGACTGTTGGTCCTCAGAGACAAGGTGCCTCATAAACAACAATACAGAGAGCTCTCGTCAATCTCTGCTGTCTTCCATATTTTGGTTCATCGCTCTGATTTAGTTGCCAAAATGGCCCTTATGAATTGTTAAAACTGGACAAACTCTCTCAGCTTCAATGATGCAGAAACCAGACCTTGCTGAGAATTCAGCATGGGTAGAACGATGGAATCTGTGATGTTGTCAAGTGTTTAATATTGGGATAAATGTTACAACAATAATTTGTGATGATGCCTGGTGCCGGGATCAATACTAATCCAGAGTAACTGGATTTGAGAATATTTCACATCTATGTTGCATCAATTTCACGAAAGTACAACTGTAACATGGGTGCAAAGGTAATATTCAAAACATTCATCCTATAACACAGATATTATAAAGATCTGGATTTATTTGATTTGGATACATGATTCAGTATTTGTAATCATTGTTGTAAGTTTGGACCATCATAATAACTCCTTATATACTTTATTTGGTATTTCATAATCACCTAAATTTATTAAATAAAATGGGAGACAGGAAGCAAGCATTTACAGTAGATGAGCAAAGTAAGACTGCACAGTACATGGGAAAGCTCAAACAGCATGTGTAGGTTTGTGTTTATTCTATTTGTGCACAATGCATTTCAGTGCAATACATTTTTTTCATTTTTTTCTTCAGGTTTCATCTTCTCAAGCTACGTGTAAGTTCTTTTTTAATGCATATCTCCTTAAAATATTAAATCAGGTTGTAACCAAATGACGTGAAGTGTATGTATGAAATGTGTCAAATATTCAATCTGGACAACAAAAATATAAGTTATGATCAAGTCTGGTTGTTGTCACCAATCATCTTGGCTTTAATATTTCCACAAATGGGAGCTCTTGGGATTATATTATTTTTGAGAAACGGTGGTGTTTTAGTTTCATTCATGTTTTAGGTCCTGACAAATGAAAAAAATAGACACAAAGTAAGACACAATGCAGTATGCAACAACAAACAAACAGACATGGTTACAGTTTCAATTAAACTAATTATAAAAGGACAAAAACAAACACACACACTAATGCACCATGCACACACCAAGTAATCCAGACACCCATGTAAATAGTGACAGATAACAGGAGCAAGCTGTTGTGAGGTGAGTGATGAGCATTTTTAAAAAAACATGTTTTTTTTAGGATTAAATCAGAGGAGGCGTGATATTTTGTGATCCTAACTCTATAAATCTGTGTCAGCAGAACTGCATTTAAAGGATGATCATGATGCAAAGCTATCAAAATTGTTATCAATACATCTCACACCATTACAGTGCACAACTCAGATTTGTCACTGTAGATATTGACTGATAAACAGAGCATTTAAAACAATTCTTTCACTTCATTTAAATGCATTTGAAATGGATGATTTTAACTTGGTGATGGCTTTTATGATGTGAAAGTTAACAAACTGTCTTGTGCTGCAAGGTCGTCAGCAGATAGGGTAACTGCACACATGAAGACAATTTTACTGTAGATTCTGTTTCTTTTAACATCTTTAACCCCCTCTCTTACACACACAGCACCTGTTGCAGTCACTGAAGTCACAACATCATCTGTGTCTCAGGAGTCTGCTGTGACTGCAGACAGTGTAACTGATGGAGGAGCAGACCAAGTGGAACGATCCATGAGTAAGTTTGCCATCAACTGACCATCAATCACGTTCCATGCAAACTCGAACATCTCTAATTTTTTAAGACCAAGTGCAGAGAGAGTAGATGTTATAATTTCTGTCTATTTAATTAAATTTCATTCTGTTTGTACCTACTTTCCATACGCAGTAAACTGCTATTACCTGACCCAAAATTTCTTTTGGGTTTAGTGAATCACATTAGATACATTCAAGTAGCCTACTTCCATGACCCCCTCCCAGGAGTATGCAAACTGTTGTAGAGGTAACAAATTTAGCATATTCATTAAAGGTAACCTGCATAAATTAACAATCTGTTTACATTTCAGCTTTAACACATTCCGTTCTGTTTAAGCCTTGTAAGTTGACCACCACAGACCGGTTTTACACACATGTAAACCATTAGTAAATCGACCTCCAAGTGCAGAATCACATTTACTGGTAAAGGATTCACCTTATGACTGATAAACAAATCCAAGTACTTACTAAGTTTTTGTTTTTACAGATATTTAGCTAGCCATAGGTATTTCATCTGGCTAACTCGCTACATGTAAGAAGTCGGTGACTGAGCCGTTCTACAGTCAAAATCTTGGTGACGCCATTGGGTAGGGACTAATGGTCATTCTGAGTTTGTGAATGATGGCATGAAGATAAAAATGAGGATTTTATTAATCATCTCTCTCAAAATTCTAAATAAATAACAGCTCAGCCTTACATGATAAGTCAGCATTGGTTACTGAAACATTTGCAGTCGTACTGTGACGAAAATCTTCATTTTTGTATGACTCAACATGCAAGATCCAGAACATTCTGGGCAGGTTAAATCTGTCTGCATTATGTTATGGAATGTTTCGGTGCAGTCTTGGCACAGACTTGAATTTGATGTTTTCCACTCTTGTTTTGTAATACCTGAAGAAATATTTAGGAGTCATGTAAAATGTGTATGTTGTCATAGAAACATAATGTCTTTCAATAGTAGTGTTTTGATACACATCTTGAATGTACTGGAATTTAAGTCCTGGCTTTAAAATGAATTCTTATTCACAATGGCTGATACAGCACATCACAGGCTTAAATCTATGATATGACATAGAGAAAAACTTTCACCATTTTTGGTGGATTTTTGAAGATTGTCGTTGCTATAGATGTACGATGATAAACACAGCATTTAATGCAATTCATTCACTTCATTTAAATGCAGCTAATATGGATGAGTTTAACCTTTTGAAGGATTTTATGATGTGAAAGTTAGCAAACTGTCTTGTGCTGCTACGTCTTAAGCAGATGGGGTAACTGCACACATTAAGAAAATTTTACTGTAGATTCTGTTTCTTTTAACTTGCTCCCCAAACCCCCTCTCTTGTACGCACAGGACCTGATGCTGTCAGGAACCTCTCAGTCAATAAAGTCACAACATCATCTGTGTCTCTGAAGTGGGATAAACCCCATGGGATAAGCTCATACTATAGAGTACAGTGGGGAAATGGAGAGAATACTACGAATGAAATATATTTCAACGTTACTAGCCTGATTCCTGGAACTCAGTATACGTTCAATGTTACCGCTGTGGCTGCAGAAAATGAAACTGAAGGAGAACCAGTTCAAAAGAAACAATATACAAGTAAGTTTGCCATCAAATGACAATCATTTATGTTCCATGCAAACTTAAACATCTCCAATACTGTTCGAGCAATTTCAGAATTCCATTTACAAATGAGAAATTTACTTCCTGCATTTGAGTATACAATTAAGCAGATACTAAAATTTCAGTTTATTTTAAGAAAGAAATCTACAAAGATAAAAACAATCGCTGCATGATCATGAATGTTCTAATGTCGCTCCACTTTGACTGCTGTTGTTGTCATTTGTGCTTGTTTTGCAATAATTTTTTTCTGAGATTCAGAATAGATGAACTTAAGCAGAAAAGTACTGGCTTTAGAATGAATTCTTTTTCACAATGGTTCGCAACATTTACAATTATAAGATTTCTACAACTGTTGGCTAGTTCAATTGGGTTTGTATTGTTTTCATGACAAGGCTGTTGATTTAGTATGTGTTTGAAATCTTTTGCGAATTCTCATGTTGCTGCTCCAGCATGTAGTGCATGTATGATTTGATGTAGCCAGATTTAAGGTGTAGGATCCATTGTTTTAATTTCATTTTGAAGGACTCTACGAATTGAGGTTTCAGGGTTATTCATTTTCATGGTATAATCCTGTGTCAACAGCAGTACATATAAATTGTGGGAAATTATATTTGGATGTCTGTTGGGTTTCCATGAGTGCCATCTCTCACACTGTGACAGTGCAGAACTCAGATTTGTCATTTCCTCCCTGATCCCCCTCTCTTGCACGCACAGGACCTGATGCTGTCAGGTACCTCACAGTCACTGAAGTCACAACATCTTCTGTGTTTCTGAACTGGACTGAACCTCAGAAAGAAGGGCTTTACTATAGGGTAGAGTGGGCAATGAGACAAAATGAAACAACTGAAGTTGAAGCAGACAGCAATACTACAAGAGATAATATAACTGAGCCAGCCATTCAAATAAGTCACCTGACTCCTGGGACTCAGTATACATTTCGAGTTACTTCTTTGGCTGCCGACACGAAAACTGAAGGACAGGTAGTTGAGAAACATCAGTACACAAGTAAGTTTACCATCAAGTGTAGAGCAATTATGTTTAATGCAAATTCATAAGTCTGCATGAGAGCAAGTGCAGGATCATAATTGCTGATGACTTTGATTTAAAAACATTTATGGATATTGTATATTTCTGCTCATGTCATTGAAAACAAAGTTTTAATATAATGAAGGTGGTGTCAAATTTCAGAGTATTTCCAGGGTTTTTCAAAGATATTTTGAAGGTGTTCTCCAAATTTGTGAAAATAAGAGCAGAATCACATTTATGGATGAGATCCACATCATAACCTTGACTAAAAAAAATCAGACATATGTTATCATTCCTGTTTCTTTTCCTGAAAAGGAGTTTTACAGGAATGTGGGTAGCGTCAAAGTTTGGATGGCATCTTGGGCCTGTCCATGTAATTTCAAATATTTCTCAACTCATCTAAAGGTGTTCTTTTCCAGAAATCTTGTGTAAAAAAAAGTAACCGGTTGAAATGTGTCAATATTTCTGAGAAATTTTCTTCACAAATAACCAAATCTTCCATATGCATTTGAACAAGTTCTTTTTTTAAACATCATTGTCAAGGATTTATCATGAAGTGCAGTTTTATTATTCAACATTTACAGTTATAAGATTTCTACAACTGTTGGCCTCCTAGCAGGCACTTGGCACTTCCCGTTTCACAACTCCATTCACAAACACAAGGTGTATGTCTGTAACCCTGAGGTTTGTGTCACTGTCCTTTTTCAAGATCCACCCACCATAACCATAACAGAGCACCAGATGGCCATCGTTACACAGACGCACAACATGTTTAGATTAAAATTCAACGCAAGTCTCCTGGATGGATCCAGGGGACCAGTTGTGGCGTATGCTATATTGGTGACATCCAGTTCAAAAGGTGAGAATTTTTCATTTTGGGCTGGCATAATTTTGACATGGGATGTAGTAGGGTTTTCTTATTAAACTTGCCTTGTTTTCCACATTCCATTGCTCCAGAGATTTCAGAGAGTGACCTCAGAAACACTTACGAACACTGGAAGAAGAATGAAAGTATCCCTTATTTGGCTGTGATACAAAATAGTACATATTCAGGCCGAAATTACAAGTCTGAAGAGTATGTGGACGTAGGCTCAGGCGGTGAATGGGAAGGATACTACAACGGGCCACTGAGGCCTAAAACAAAATACAGGTAAGTGCAGTATTAGTGGTAGGTGATAGAGGTACCATGCCAAAAATGGGTGGAGTCACAATTAGCTTAATTACTGACTCATTTCATCCAATCAAAAATTTTTTGTCTTTCCAACACTGCATGATGGTTGGTTGATCTGGTACCATGTGGTAGCTCCATCCATTTTAGTGTCATGACCCTTCATCCTACCATCAGTAGAGTGTATTCAAGTTAAACCATGTTAAACAACATGAGTATCCCTTACCTGGCCTTCGAACAATACACTGAAAGTCCAGAAAGAAATGACTGTTCTGAGATCCATGTGGACATAGGTTCAGGCAGCACCTGGGAAGGATACTGCAACGGGCCACTGAAGGCTAACACAAGTTACAGGTGAAGACAGTACTAGAAAATGGGCGAATGCTTTTTCACAACACCAAAAATGGGTGGTGCTACTTTTATCTTATTCTCAGCTACTTTCATCTTATTCTTCAAGATCATTTTCCCATAATTGGAAATTATTCAAGTTAAACCACGAATGACATGATACTGAGAATGCATTGTTTCTCCCTCAGAATAGTGAATTATAATCCTACTTTAACTTTGGGGGTGTTTGTCTTCTGTTTCAGTTTTCAAAAGTATTTTATGCCTTACAGTACCTTCACTGCAGTTACACTGTAGTGACATAAATGAGCCCTCATATATTCATAAATTAATGCTAGTCATGTTCATCCACAATGGAAGTATGACATGCCAAATAATTGACAATTATTTTGTTTCTCTGGCATCTTTGCAGATTTGCCCTGGTGATGTTTACCCAACTTACATTACAGAATGGATTGGTTGATATTTCAGAGTCCATGTTCTCAGTATCAGGTTTCCATGACGACAGTGCCCACCTTCGAGAAAATCCAGGTAAGAAGCATTAGCTCATTTGAATAATTACTGCTGTGATATAAGAGAAATTAAGTAATTTATAAGAGAAAATTCTTTTAGGAAATGAATATAGATGACTACAGTAGAACCACATTTCCCCTTAATTTAGTTTTTTTTTTTTACTTAAATTTTTTTTTTTTTTTTTACTTTCTGTACTTTACAAATAAGCAACTGTGCTTTGGTGACTAACTTGAGAACTTTTTTCCCATGTATTCTATTGCTTTGTTTCTAATGAAGTGTTATAAATTACCCAAGTTTTTTTTACTGCAAATTTGGTCCAAAATTCCAGTCCAGGTGGCATTAAAAAGGTATTTTAAAAAGTCTTAAATATGACTCTCTAAAACTTGCAGATAAAGTGGGAGAAAGATTTATGAAGTTTCTGCTAAAAACGCTCCTTGCTGTCGTCTTCCTGACATGCACTGTGCTGGCATCCTTCAAGACCTGGACTTACCACAGTAAGTAAAGAGCACATGTGAAGACAACAGACGCACGTACAGAAAAAACATGATTTACTAAGACACAGAAATGTTTTTAAAAATATCAATATTTTAGAGAGCTAGTGTTTTTACTTTTAAATTTTCAATATGGACATGTGAACTACATGTGAAATGTATATACTTTGGTATGTATATGACAATCCTTTTTCCATTGTTTCCCCAAGAACTGAGAACGACCATCATCAATGACGGAGGAGTTTAGAGGCTGAGCAGAGAGCCCAAAGCACTGGGGTTATTTTATTCTGTGTGTCAAAGTGTTTCGCCACAAACAATGCCGAGCACTCAAAATATTTCATTATACATTCATCATTTCCATTCACTGCAGCAGGTGCAATGGCAGAGAGAGACGCGCTGCCTAAAAGTAAATTGCAGAAATTCCTATGAAAAAATCCACGTGTTTCTAAACAAACATATGTCAGGATTTTTTTTACTTCTTCAACTTTCATTCTTGTGCTTGCTTTTATATATGCTGCAGCTGTTGGAAATAAATTGTTAGATTAATCTCAGTTTCTATTTTTCATTGACTTTCTTGGATGTCAAATATACATGCATGCTTTGGTATTTTTATCTGCGTTTACCCTGTCAGCATTACTCTTTAATTAAACACATAATGCATATATATTTTATAATATTTTCCTTATTTTGTAATGTGAAAATTGTAATGAATTGTCAGTGTTGTGTATACCAATAAATAATTAATAAAATTAAGTGATAATACATTTTTGAATGTAACCTAGTGGGAATATTTTTTTTCTTGCTCTTCCTAACAATTTGTCAGTTGTTATAGATTATATTAATCTTTGGTCTTTTACTGAGAAGTGTTAAAAGGTGAGCTTTAAGATGAACATCTTTAATGTACGATTATGGTACTTAGCTTTGTTTTTAGTACCTAAAAGTTCATTCTTGGAAGAGAACTCAGAGTAAATAATCTTTTCCAAGGTATTCATGTTTGGATTGTGAACAGTGCTCATTTAGAGACCACCACTAAAATGGTAAACTGGAAAACATGTGTTTCCATTTGTTTCAACTGAATTATGATTAAGGGTTCTGACAGAAATAGTTTTATGTTGCTGACAGAAAGTCTGTAGATATTCTTAATATTATATATTGAGATCAGGCCATGCCATACACTGTATTTTAAATCTGAATTGCTCCCTTTCATTCCTCATTTCAGATGAGGATCAGGCTGATAGTCGGGTATTTGGTGCTCGACATAGTCTCTACCTCCCCCTAGTGGCAGCAAAATTGAAAGACATGCAAGTGCACGCAACATCTTAAATCACAGCCAAGGAAGAGGGCCAAACAGAAACATACCCCGGGACACAGGAGGCACAAGGTAGACGCTGAGGTTACTACTTTGACATTTAGCTGGGCATGTTACACAGCTTATATGTTTTTAAAATATTCAATCCATTCGAATAGATACACTAAAATAAAAAGACCTTGTTCACCAATTGAATGGAGGGGATCGAACCTGTAAGCTCTGATTTATGAGCCATTTTCATATGGTGCCCATGATTTGTGCCGCTTTTCTGCACCCCTTGAGTTTATCTATCGCTCCGTCTGTGAAGTGGAAGCTGGATCGGTATTTAATGGAGTGTGAATAATGATCCCCTCCGCTGCCCCACCCACTCTCCAAAGACCCCATCCAGTGACAGAGCCCTGTGTCTGGGGACCAGGCTCCAGATAAGCTCCTCTGGAACGGGTCGGCTGTGGAGGTCAGCGCGATAACCGTCGGTAAACATGTTTTTTTGAGCAAGACGATTTTGACCGTCCTGGGTTAGTGGCCGAACTTACAGGGTAGAGACTGCTTATTAGAGCTAACTGGAAAAGCAATGCTCAGTAACATTACCAGCCAACTACATCACACATCTGTGATATTTCCTATGACCCAGTGAGCAAAATGTTGTCTGAAAAACATCTAAAAGACTTATCCAGTCTGGGGAGGGAAAGACGAAGAGGGGCCCTATTAGGATGAAACTGGACTTTAGGATGACTCAGAAGGGGTTATCAAATATCCTAAATTAGATGTAGTGTTTTTATTTACATACATTCCAATGAAGATCAGGTGCTCATAAACATAATTTCATGCGTTTGGGTCTAAAGCCACCTTTCACAGGTTTCCTAATTGCCACTTTTCCTTGTTGGCTTGCACGTACCATGTGCTCTGCTACATTTTCGACTTTGTCTTTGTGGCATATTGCCAACATACACTGTATAAGGTCTCAGTCTGATTAGGAAATTCCATTGTCTTAAATGTTTGTTCTGGAACAAGACATGGAAGTAAAACAGTTGACTCAATGTTCTGTGGGATGAAGAGGACTTTTTGGAGTATTTACTTATGTAATTCTTAACTACCGGCAAGGGTGTGGGCCTAGGGCATCCATTCACTATTATGCTGCAAATTAAAAATAAGAAAAACAAAAAACTTTTAATCAAAGTTGCATTTTTACATGGCTTGCATGATACTTTTTTTTTTTTTAGCCAAAAAAGCTTCTTGACTAATTTAACAGTTTCAATCAGCTTTCACTATGGATACACTTTAAAATGAATTTCACCCAAAACATTCGGCTTTAGTTTCATCTGAGCCTTAACATACATGTTAATGGTGGAGCAAAACTAGTGTGCAGAGGAGGAAACAAGCAAGGCCAGCCAAGGGTGGCACCACAAAGAGGCAGGAGCCCGCAGAGTGTGAAAAAACACATGGTACAGCGACAGGGCGTGGCGAGGCTCCAGTCTCAGATACAACTGGTTATCAAATGAGGTTTTGAAGCATGTTCCCTGGAACCCATGCAAACAAGGACTTTATTTTCATACAGCTCAGTCTAACAACAGAGCTGTTCCGACAGCGCTCTCCAGGTCAGGGGAAATTTTTCGGCACACACGTCCGGTGCTGAGTGCCACATCGTTTGCATTTCATGGTCTGGAATGGGACCCGTTCTCTGATCGTGACGTGTAGCGATTTGCATGTCCGTCTGAAATAAAACCTGCCACAACCAATCTGAAATCTAACTTGGCTCCCCACTGTTAATATTATCGCCGTTGTAAAACACTCGAGAGAGAGAAGCAGTGGATTATTTCCATTTGCACTGTGTAACTGTTCCTGGTTCCTCATTGCTGTCACACTTGCTCTTCATGTCACAGCAGAATTTACCATTATGATGTCAATGAGTTCTAGAAGCGCTGGGACTTATGCTGTCCAATCACACGGCTGGAGTGTGGTCTTCCCATCTGGTCAGACCACCACCGGCGTATACAAAATACTGCTCTCCAGAAATCACATACATTGAAATGTACTGTATACAAAGCATTTTTAAAAACTTATCTCACATCTTAAAATCCTACCATAACCCACCAGTGGGAAATGTGATTATATTCAAATTTAAACTCCAGTAAGGGGTAGAAAAAAACAATAACACGCAAATGCAAGCACAATGGCAATAGGGGAAATAACCGGGGAGGAAGAATAGGCCATGGCGCGCACGATTTAGGTAACTACAACGGTATTTAGAGAGGAGGAATTAATGGACAACTGGAAACCATGCTATGAGAGACATAAGAACGAGCAGCCCCAAACATTCAGCAGACTGACAGCAGTCTCTGTTTGTGCATTTTGTTGGGGAGGGGCGCAGGTGTGAGATATTGCAGCGAGATGGGGTGGGGGGGGCGGGCGGAGGTGTGACGGGTGCAATGAAAAAAAACTTACTGAAAGTTTGTGACTATAAATACACAGCATGGTCTGACTTCTTGAAATGTCAGTGAGTGAGAGGTCTGCTGCTGACTTTTTTCCCTCCCAAAACTGCCTCTATGTTAACTGACCCAGAGGACTTTGAACTCGACGTGGACCACTGGACTGCACCAGGGATTTTGCATGATATTTTTTTTGACAAACAATTCAATGTGAATTCATTTGAAAAATACCCAGTGTAACTCATTTGAGGAATTTACTAATGAAAGGTCATCCATTGTTCTGTCTGCAACTTCTATATTTTTATAGGCAACCTTATCTTCCTGAATCTGGAAATGCTAACTGTAGGCCAATCCCATTGTTACAGAGTTCCAAGTCATTTTATCAGGGGGTTCATTACAACCCATTTGCTCAGTACTGTGTTCCACCAGTTCTTCATTTTCAGTCTGCACTCCCTCAGCTAAACTGAGCAATCACACCGCATTCATCCAGCTAATCTGCGCAGTCACTCTCCAGTGGTCTACCTGAGCTATGCAGTCACTCTGCTGTCCCACAACTGAGTTGCGTGGTCACTCTGCAATCCATCTGTCCTAGACTACTGCAGATTACCACCGGCCTGTCTTACCAGGCTCATAACTATGGTAACAGGCTGTCTCCCTCGTCCCATTGTTAAACTATGATAACTCTGCAGAATTTGGTTCAGCTCAGTGGGGTGCAGGACAACCTCTCTTCTTTGGAAAACCCCACTTGTTCTTTAGATAGACCATGTTTTTTTCACTTCCAACAGAAACAACCAGGTCACAGCTGGATTTACACGTAAATTTACATAATTTTGTCCTCTCTTTCCTGTAATGTAAACTTACGTCACCAGTTTTACACTTACAATTTTTTTCTTATAGATGTCCCTGTCAAATAAATATTAAATAAAAAATAAATAAATAACCATGGGTCTAACTTCTCATTCCAGTGTCAGCTCTGTCCAGCTTCCAGAACTCTTCCTTGTTAATAAACCAATGCACAGCAGAGTGAGTGTGTTTCAGCCAACCAAATGAAGCACCTGGATTCCTCTGGCATAAAATCAGACAGGAAGCAAGGTAATGAAGATGTGTATTCGCTGTATCAGAGCCTGAGTTTCAGGAGCTGTGATTTCCATACAACTAACCCGGGAACAGGCAAACCGCAGTGCAACCGATTGACCAGAGGAGGCAGTATTGTGAAGTGAGAAACATTAAGCACTGCTGACTGAATGCCAGTCACAGAGGTACATGGAACTTCCCTAACTACGCGGGAAGTTGCATGTACTTAGGGAACTGTTGACCACAGTCGGCAAGACTTAAGACCAATGGGATGCGCGTTTCCCTGGTGACTGAAACTCCCTCGAGGAGAAGTCAACTTTGAATCCTTTTTTTACTCTCTCGTTTTAAAACTGACCATTTTATATAAAATTTTTACATCTTCACGGACATTCAGTGACGAATTTTGTAGGAAAGACTGTTTTGTATTGACTGTCCGTAAATGTAAGATTCACGCAGTTTGGTCTCTGTCCTGAAGTACTCCCAGCCAGGCTTACGGCCACAGTCCACACCTAACAATTTGTACATTATCTGGTCCATTGATCACACATTGACCTTGTGATTGTATTGGTCAGATGGTAATGCTAGGGAATACATTTTTATCCATGTTCACTGACAATGGCGATCACATTCTATATTAATTGTCTTTTAACTATATGTAGATATCATGAGGAAAAAAACAGTCACTTTATATTGTTTTTGGGTATATCAATGTTAAAATTACACAGCTGTTTTCACTCTTGTTTGATACACTTACACAATCTTCTTGCAAAACGCACAAGCAAAATCCCCTGATTCTTAACATCTACGGTATACTCTTTGACCATGCTTGGCCTTGTAGTCCGAAGCGAAGGCTAATGAACACATCCTACTATCTGAGTAATGTGAACCCTTATCTCTGCAAAATCTCTTCGGTGCAGCAAGTCGCCTGGCTGACCTCATATGTCACCTCCTGTTCCCAGAGCGCCGGGGATTTCTAATTCTTAAATTTGAAGAAATTGCAAAGGTTTGGTGGCGCATCTTTTTTTAGATTCAAAAACATAGCCTGTCATCAAGCGCCTTTTGGTTGCTCACACCAATATTTCCCCGTTTCCTCAATCAAACTGTTTCCCACACTCATACCATTTTTGTGAAAAGCAGCGACAATACTATTATGGGAAATAATATGAATATTTGACATGAACAGCAACAACAAAAATTCTAAGAGTAATTGTAAAACGTTTTACTAGCAATCGCAATGAATAGTATCCACACATATATTGTCAATGTTTGTGAAGGCAATGAAAGAAATATGATCTCAAAAAGAAGATAATCAGTAACATTCCCAGTTTCCCTGGTCATATTCCCAGTTTTCCCTGTAACATTCCCAATTTCACAGTTGCTCTATTTAGTCTTCTACGGGAGCTCTCTTGCAAGTTTAAACCAACGATTAACACCAAGACGTGGATAATCAGAATTACGAGTGACTGTTAGCTCAAATTTATAGGCGGAGGCGAGTTCGAATTCACAGGCGAAGTTTAAGTACCCACGGCAGTTTAATGCACCCCTGGTTCACTTCTATGCAACTGTTCACGGCGGTGCTTACATGCTAAGAACGTCAGGGCTGTCTGTGATCCATGTTTAACTTTGTTCAGGGAGATAAACAACGAGTGAACATATTTTTCCCCGGTCATGTTTGGTATGGCTAAATAAACACGTGTGGTATATTATCGAGATTTCTACTGACCCCAGTTACGGCACTGTGCGACATGCACATTTTTAAAGCCAATCGCAATTGAAGCTGTTTTGACATTATCGCACATTCCACGATCATTCCTAGTGAAGTTATTACAAGAATGTGGGATGTCTTTAAAAGTATTTACGAAATTTTACAGTACGCTGAGAAAATAGCTGGGGGTTGGGGGGAAAGTTATCCTTTAATTTTGATCACTTTACAGAGGAGGTACAGATTAGATTTCAGAGCAGATAATGAAGGGAAGAAAGGAGAAATTTAGGGGTTGAAACGAAGCAGGCGGGTCATCTGTGTGGCTACTTAGTTACCGCTCCACCCAAAAAGCGCAAACTGAGAAAACTCTCTTCCTCTAATGACCATTTCTCACCACTGCCGCGGAATCGCGAAGACTAGAGTACGTGTATTTCGAGCTAGTCGACTTTAGTAGCCTATTAGTTTTTAAGTTTAGAGTCTGTTTCCATACAATTGAGGAGGGCAAGGAGAGAGGAAGGAAGACACAGAAAAACGGGAGCGCATTAGGTAGACATGCAAGGAGGGATCAACAAGTAAATCGTGCAGCTGTCAGTACCAAAGCCTCACCATGGGGCAGCTATCCTCTGAAGGTGTCTTGCTGAAGTCACTTCTCGTCCTGTGTGTGCTTTTCGAGGTAAGTGGTTATTTCATACATCTGCCCGTGATCTACACAGTGAGTGTTCTACTAGGTGGGTTACTTAGAAAGTCAATCTCTCTGAACCACGCCGCGGTCAGCTACCCGTTTATCGTCATTTTCGAAATGTATGTTTTTGTTCGCAGTTCGGTCCTGATGGTTGATATTACAGTCAGATTTATAACGGGAGTCAATTAATGAGGTGGAACTGATCTGCGCTTACAAGCTCCATTGGGTCAGAAGATACAGCTGCTGAAGTCAAGTGCAAACTTCAGAGCTATTGGGGGCACCCGCCCGATGTGAACCACACGGACTTTAGGCTAAGTTGATCGGCAGTCCTCACCGTAGCTGTGAACTGTCCAGACTGTTTAGAGTAATGAGTGAAAAACGACATCCAGATAAAATATTCCCGATGGTATGACATTTACAACTGGTGTCCAACCTCGTCAACTAAGCTAACCTTGCGGGAAGGTTAAGATGCTGATTATACGGGAAAATGTATATGATTTCTTACATCACGACATGATCATGTAATGTTGAAACAAAGCGGCATTTTCACAAAACTCTGTCAGAGAAGTGAACTGAAGGAGTGAAATCCAACAGACGCTTTATTGTAAATTACAACGTCTTATGACAACTTAAAATGGGAAACACTGGTTTGGCTGTGGGTTACCATCATACAGGTAACATATAAAGCAAAACTGACTTCCTCACCTGCTGTAGCCTGAAGATTAAATTACAGATGAATCAGACAGAGTGTGGAAGAGTGAACTTGACAATAAGTAGCAGGTAATTAAACAGCTAGTTATTGCAACAGGTTTCTCATGCTTTCAAATACACTTATGCACTTTCAATTTTTTATGGAAAGTGACGGTCCCAGGTTCAAAGCAAAGCATTCTGATGTTAATGCAGCAGGTATTTCAGATCCGTTGCTTTTTGGAACAATTAAAGTCACCCCTTGTCGAGCGGTAAAAAATAATATACTGTATTACATTTATATATGTGAACATAATAAAATAAGAACATTTTCTAGAACATCCCACTTTTCGTAGCGGACATTATAAAGACGTGTGTCGCTAGATGAGATTTTTGTTTTCTTTGGGATGAACTTGTAAATTTCTTTGAAGCGCATTTATCTAAGGCCAGAATCTCTCTTTATTTACGCAAATATATTGTGGGAATGTTTGCAGTCCCGTAAAAGCTCAGAGCAGCTACCGGAGCTGTCTGTGATGTATGTGAGGGTTATGAAGCTACACGGAAGGGACACCCTCATATGGCACTCGCCGTTTGCCCTTAGCATTGTTCCGGCACCGGGGGGTGGGGGCTGGATTCAGTCAGTCCAACACAGAGAGCAGGATCCAGATACAACTTCAGCATCAAAAACGAGCAGACTGATGCCGTTCCTCTCTTAGAGGCGTGACTCCACTCCATCATTTTTATTGTGACGTTCCAGGAAATGCTCTGTTTAAAGTTTGTTGTGCTTCTCTTCTTCATTCGGGCCTTAAAGGGAAAGAATGAAGGAAAACCTAAATGTCTGAATTCACGACTTAGCTACAGCTTTGGGAGGAACATATCCCTGTGTACTTCATTTAGAAATTAAAGAAAAAATCCGTTTGTTCTGGTCCCCTCTGAGCATATGAAATGTGTCACTGTAATCTTCTCTTCTCATTACAATGGGGCCTAGCTGGGGACTCACACATTTGTGATACACAGATTGTGGGCAGTACAGTATCTGGCAAAGTCACAGAGGGACTGTTGATTGTAAAGATTGATAAGAGTGAACCCGGCCCTGTTCTGCGGCCCAGACGTTCGGGGGTCAGCAGGGAACACCTTTGAGAAGTTTACATCATCTCTTTCCTGTTATTCATGTCTCGCTCGCGGCTGCCTCCCCGTTGCATGGGTTGTCCTTGCTTCTCGCCTGCTGTGTCTGCTAAGGCGATTTGCCACGCCAATCTAGCAATAACATCCTCTGCAAGGAATGTGTCAGAAGAGGACAGGAAGTTTTGCTGGGGACGCAAAGTGCCGGCGCACAATGCAGAACTAATGAGATGAGCAGGCCTCTGCAGGTGCCGCAAAGTAGCTCGTATCAGACGTCTGAACACGCGTACATTTGTCCAGCAGAAAGTGAGACTGAGTTTCTTATACAGTGATGACCTCCATCAAGTCCTCACAGAATTATGGCAGAGACCAAAATTGTGAAGTTTTGTCTCCCTATTTCCTGTATGTGGAACTGAGGTTTCCAATTATTGCAATTTTGATTACCATTATTTTTTGTAATTTATTTAGGAGTTGTATGCTTTTATTTTGTATTTAGCAGAAAATCTTACATTTTTTTATGTAAGATTGGGCTGGATTTGAGCCCAGGCCACTGCTGTAAGGCCTTGCCCTTATGTGGCTTGTACTCCATCAGATGAGCTACCGGGGCAAGCCTGAAGAATGCATTCTTAACTGTGGCTGTATACATTTTGTAAGTGGCAAGAACCACAAGCCTCAATAACCAAATCCTGGCCTTTCAGTTCTGCAAATCACAAGTCTGTTTTATAATCAACGTAAGGACTTAAATTTACACCAAACTATAAACCAAATATGTGTTCGTAAAAAGCACCGGCTTCAATGGCAGCAAAGGTGCTCAGCATACCTCAGCTGTCAGTGGAAAGAATGAACCCCGCTGCATTTTGGCTCTGACCGGATGCATTCATTTTTGTCACTATTATTTTTTTCATTATTTCAGAGATGTGCCTTAGACCTCTATGCTATTCGCACACAGATAGGAAATTTGATTAATCAGTTTATTTACGCAAGTGCCAAGGTTCTGATGATAAAATTAAAATGTGTATCAGTGTCCATATGAGAAGGATGTCCTCACTGTAGGTCCAATTTTTCGTCATGATTTATATAGTTAAATGTATTAACAAGATACTTAAAATGACAAAAAAAAAAAAAAAAAATGAAATGGACATATGGTCACAGAAATGACCACAGAGCTAAATCTATAACCCTGACTGTGCCCCAGTCAAAGCAATTTTAGGAGACGAGGTATACCCTGTATGGGACTTGGTCACCATTGACCGTTCCCAGTTAAGTAGCTCAAAGGTGATTTTTAATTGGTAATGCACAGAATCGTTAGCTCATCAGTACAAGAAACTACTGAAAGATGTGAGATGTTGTTGCACAGGAGGGAGGTTAAACCTACAGGATTATCCAAGGACAGACGGTTTGGGAACTAAGTGTTACATTCCCATGTAGACATCTGTTGTCTTCAAAACTTCCAATGTAGTATTTCTCTGTCCGGATGTTTTCTTTACTTCAGATGTTCTACAAATAGTGATGGGCACGTTACAGCTGTTGGTTTGTCGATGAATTCAATGTGAAACGCTAGTATAATTCTAATTACACCCGTCTTGGTTGAATATTAACTTTCCTAAAAGGAAGTTGTTTCCCAGGTAATGCCTGATCTAAAATGGCTTCTCATTTTGAGGGTCATCAAGTGCACTTTTGTTCCCTTCACTAAAAAGTATTAAAAGATAAAAAATTCAAATGAAAAAGATACATGGCCTAACCGTACTGCCTGCAAAATGAATTTATGAGGTTCTCTCACAAAGGGTCACAGTTTCACGTCTCATGTAAATGTCTCTTTTCTCCCAGAATTCAATGGGGTTATTGTCCGAAACATGACTAAGCGTTCTTCAGGAGAGCCAGGCAAGAACAGGGAGACTAGATACCAATGGGGCATTTGCCAGCGGATGTAGTCTGAAGGGGAGATCAGTGTAATTTCGGGGGAGGGCGTGAGCTTCTTTACGGGTTCACTCATTCGTGATTGGCAGTGTCATGTGTGCTGTAGCTGCAGGCATCAAAAGGAGAAAAAAAATGTTGGGCCTTAGAAGCAGTGGAGAGGTGGAGCATTTGGTCCTCTGATAAGATATGCCTGGATCGCATTGGAAACCGTTATAAGGCCCCGTATGACGCCGTCTGCCCTCTTTGAGCTGCCTTGTGCTGCTGTTGGGGTTGATGCTTCTGAAGACTGTTTTAGAAATTAAATGTACAACTTCAGTTCAACTATTTTACCGCTACACTGCAGCATTTCACTACAACTACTCAAATAATTGTTGTTTTCAGATACCGTACTACATTGTTTAAAATAAACTGCTTAGAAATGTATTTTTCATATATATGACACAAAAAAGAATGTATCATATGATATTAAATATCTGTTAAATCAGTTCTCTGAAAACCCAGATGTGTGTGATAACTGTGACAGGGCAAAATCCACATAAGTGTCCTCCATGTGTATAAAATTGATGAAACATTGTTTTATGACAGAAGCAATTACAGGGCAATAAACTTGATTTTTGACATTTGTGCAAGTTTGGCCCATTACAGTATAGCCTTACATTACATCAAATATAACACTTATAGGCTGAAAAACAAGGTTTCAATGGAGTCCTTTTGCCTTGAATAACCATTTCAGCAGTTCAAGGCAAGGCTGCTCTTCATGGCTTACTTGTGGACCAAGTTCAGTTTCTCATCAATCATTTCACTTTGAAGCAATTACCATTTATACGGCTGAGTGTTTAAAGACATTCAGGGGAAGTTCGGCACTCAAAGGTACGTTTGGCAATGTGTCCTGTGAGGGAATCCAACCTGCAGCATCTGTGTTCCCTGGGGGGCCTACAGTATGTGCATTTGTAATATATGCAGAGAGACGTACATTGATGCATGACTCAGTAATTCTTAAAAAGTCACAACCAGACCATGTTATTTTTACCTGAGCGAAAATTAGTGGCAGCTGTTTATCTACGTATTGATTTATTTTATCAGTTATACTGATGCCTGTGAAGCTGGTCAATTTTGAGGGAGAACGTGTGGGAAGACGACAGGACGGCATGCAAATGGTGTGTGTGTCTGTGCTATGGGAGTTTTGCATGAGGTCTGTAGTGACAAGGCGTAGGATTATGTGGGTGCAGGAAATGTGGTGGGATGGGGGGTGCGAGGGGGGGGGATGTTATAATGTTTCAGCTGATATGGATCTGCTGCTTCTACTCAAAGTCTTGCCAGGGAGGGGGGGTGGAGGAGGGGAGTGGGCTGGTGTTTGGATCGATAGATACCGCTAGTACAGCTCAAAATGAGTGACAGTGGAGGAAGGTGGCATAGCACTGAAGGACATTCTGAGTGTGTGTGTGTGTGTGTGTGTGTGTGTGTGTGTGGCAGATCACTGGAATGACCGTGGAGACACTGCAGCTGAAGTGACAGTAACGTAGAGGTTACATAATACATTTCTAAACCACAGCCAAATGTGACATAGCTGTGCTGGTCCATCAGGATTGCATTCCAGTTATGGCTGTTCATACATATGAGCCCGTGTCCTTTGGTGGGCTGCAGTAAGCTCTGTTTTACAGCTAGCTGTACCTGAATCAGGATTTGTGGTTATTCAAATGAAATTTCTCTTCCCATTTCTCTGGAAAATTACATAAATGAATACATGCTAATGTGAGAGTTATGACTGCTGAATATATTTTGTGAGACAGGGAACAGAATAAATGCTAATCTGCTGTGGACACTGCCTCACGGTTTGTTTGTTTTTTTTTTTTTAAATGCCCTTTTTGCAGACCCAGAGTCCATTTTACCTATTTTATGCACTCATTAATAATGAAAAATGTAGATTCAGCTAAGAATTTGACAGCAGAGGGTGGCACTTAATTAAAAAAAAAAAAGATTCAAGAAAAGAAACTCATGTCCACAGCAGTGCTGGGTCTTGCCACAGTGAGGCTGGTGTGGGGGTCGTAATGTGACAGTGAAACCTCAAAAGAGATGTGTGCCTAAAAACAGAAAGTCAAGCAACCGTGACCTTCAGAGTTCACAGTGTTTACAGAGCGTACAACTGGGCGAAGGATCCAGGAACTAAAAGCTTACCCCCCAAAAAAAATACCAGATGCAAATACTTATGCAAATATTTCTGAGTATTCAGTGTGTGTGTAAGTTTATTTTTAATCTGAGGTGATATGCAGTGGTTTGGTTAGCGGCAGTATGCAGGAGTATTTGCTGTCTAAAGCTCTATGGAAGATTAGCTTCATCATTGAATGAATGCTCGGTTGTTTATGTATGATATGCTGAACTTGTTTTGGGTTTACTATGACAGGAAGGAAGGGGTTTCACAGATGATGTATTACATACATGTATTACAGCTTAATCAAACTTCACACGTCATAAACTATGATCAGAGTTTCTGCCTGTTAAATAAGGTATGGCTGACCAAATTCTAGTTTATACATACCTCTGTTGCATATCTACTCATACCTACTGTGCAATATATCATTTATCGTCATCACGATCTGACCTTATATAGGCCTATAGCTATATAACAACACACGCACAGAGCCACTAGCTCCCCAATCAGAGGCTTTCAGCACGCCAGGGAATGTGGTAACATGTTAACGTTCATGTCAAAACCACGCAAAGTTAACATGATGGTTTTCTTGGCTAAGAACATGTGAGGTGATCTGTATAAATGTAATAACAGAAATTTAGGTGGCCTGGAGAAATTTTTAACAATCCATTCTTTGGAAAACAGCATTATGAAATGTCATTGTAGTTTCTACTTTATTAAATGAATACTTTATGTTAAATCTATTCAATAAAAGGATGTTGGAATTAATTTGTTTCAATTTAGCAGGCTATTCGTTTTCTGGGTTTGTTTTAGCAGCATAAAACAGAATTGTGTTAACTTCAGTTTCTATTTAGTTGCAATACTCATGCGATGTCTTTGACATTGCACATTTTCCTAACATCGTGCAGCCCTACAGCACAGCCCAATGATCATAAGTGCCTGGAATTTCTCACATTGTTGAATGTGTCTCCAGTTCACAGTGCTTATCGAAAGGGAAGTAAAACCGTTAACTCACATAGACTACATGTGTTACCCCACCCGTCCAGCGTGACTGTGAACCCCAAACTTCGACAGTAGCACTGAAGTTCCTCATTTATAAGTGACCCATTTAGTGATGATGAAGTTGTTTCGTTAAAAATTGTTAAAAAAAAAATATTCTTTTCCTGCTATCTGGATAAGACAAATGTCTAAATGAAATAAAAGATTAAAAAGAGGAATATACATATAATCTAAAGTGCACCCTATGTCCTATGATGTGGGGTGTAGCCCATGGCCAATGCTCCGCCTGCTCCAGCTGCAAGTGATGCATGTCACTCTGATGCAGTGACTGCGCAGCTCCGCAGCAGCAGGGAGAATGTGCTAATTGGAAACATAGCAGGGAGTAGGTCCTTTGGCAGTTTGGGCATAACTGCCATCACACAATTTAGTGTAATATCACAAATATAACAGAATGTGACATAGAGGGTGGTGTCTTGAAATGGTGATCGGGGCAGAAATGATTAGAGCTTACAATCTATGCTCAAGACTCAGGAAAAAGAAACAGACAAGACTTGAGTTTCCTAATGGGATCAATCTGCTTTTCCAGCTTCCAGGAGCAATGCATTCCCTGGTTTTCATTTGACCGCTTTCATTGTTAAAACTGTGACTGCATGGGGACAGAAACGTCATCACAGCGTTATTATGCGTTTGGAAAATAGCCTTTCTCTTGCTAGTTCTGAGACATATCTATAACAGCTAAATAGCAAAACTGATCTGAGATCTGCACTACTTCTCTAAGACACTATATGACTATGGACGACTGATATGCGGTCATACAGACTTTTAGCCTAACATGTATTATTAAAGATTATTGAATCCGGTGAACCACTTGACTTCATTGGCTTTCACCTCATTTTGGGGGTTTTTATGGTTGACTCTTAAGCTTTAGCCTTTACTTACCACCTTCCCAGGGTGTGTTCAAGCTCAACTTCACATTTTTGAATGTTATTTCTGTAACTCATGTGACAGGCCCTGTGTCACAATTACATTAGGTTGTACTCTACTTGCAAAGATGTACCCAGTGTCAATGCAGTTTCTATCACTTTAGTCTTTCCGTTCCCTTTCTAAAATAAATGGTCGATGCTGCTTTTTGCAGTGGCGGACTTGTTTACGCTTCATTGCTTGGCAGAGTGGTCCATGAGGTAAACTTTGGGAAGGGAACTGCTATATCTTTGTTTGATATGTTATGTGGATATTGTTTACCCTGGTTTTCCTGTGGAGATACAGGGGAAAGCTCAGAGCACTCATTCTGGACACAACACACACAAAAAAAAAAAAACAAAAACCCACCAAATACCAAATAAAATCATAGACGAGGCACACGGTAGGAATACATAACAGTCTGGAAGATTACTGATAAACCAGAGTTTTATTTAAAATGACAGATAATAATAATATATTAATAACCCAGTCCGAGAGTCCTTGTATATATCAGCATTGATACTGTGAGAACAGAGCTGCCGCAGTGACCCTGCGCTTGCTTGTCGGTATTTATTCCATGCATCAGGTTGCCATAACAACCAGACAAAGCCAGTTCACTCAGGCCAAAGTGTACCCCTGCTTTTCCCTTTTCTTTTTTTCTTACTGGTGCTTCCTGCCTCCCTGGTCATGAGGAAAGATGTGGGCTGCTTGTAATATGACCAAGTGACCAGACAGAGAGAATGAACCCAGAATGCAAAGCTAGGAGCTAGGGTCCAACTTTTGGTAATTTGATTAGCTTTTTTTGTGTGTGTGTGGCTGTCACAGAACAGCTTTGGACTTGCAGTGCAAGGGCTTGTCGGATGTAATTGTCCACTTAGCTTTTTAGTTAACTCCACATTTCGCCAGTCATTCATGAAAGAAAGCAACTAACCTGGTCATATATTTTACTTGTGTTTTCAAAGTATCACATTCTCCAGTTAAGGAACTATGGGCTGAAATGTTTGGCAGTTCAGCTAACATTCTGCAACCAGCAGTGTTTGGGGGGTGATTTATGTATCCTACATTCTTTACCCATCAGCTGGGACACAAACAACGATTCTCATTATGTTGGACAAATAACCTGCACAAGTGCTTTCGTTCCTCATACGGTCACTGCGCAGCTGACGCTGGTGATGACCGAATTCACCCAACTTGACTTGTTAAGACAATGAATGGTTAACTATAACCATTACTCACAGTTAAGGGCAGACACTGACTGAAGCCCCACAATTGTCTCCAAGAGCATGCATGTTTTGTCATATGTCATGTAGGATCATGGATCATATGAACTGCTTTGCAAGGGGTTTCTACCGCTGAGTTAATACCCTAATACTCACACTTTCATCACAGTGATGTGAATATCCATGTCACTTGGATATATGATCATGAGTAATACTGCCATGCAATTGGAAGTAAAAATAGGAGCCACATGGAAGTGCTATGTGCTGTATGTTAGTGCCAGTATTGTCTTTCAAATCGCAGCGATGAACACCTAGACTAGTATGGTGTTTTTTAATTAAGCTGTGTAACTGCTGCCACAAAAATATGTCCCATAGACCTTAAGTCACAGATGCTACGGCTTCTGCAGTCTGAGGCGTGTCTTCTCATTACTAACAGCCCTACGGGTCTCAAGCTCACTTTCTGCAGCTTGACCTCAGATGGGTCCTCCTCAATGTTCACGACTTGCGCACTGGCTTTTGCTTTAGAGCAACTTCAGCATGTACAGGCAAGAAGGGCAGTTCATTTGCCATGAACGTGTGACCGTGTCCCGCCACCCGCTAACCCATGTGTCAGCACTTTGAAACAGCCACCGCAGCGCACACCACCAGCCTTATTGCTCACCACGCACGCATTGGCTGAGATATCTGTATTCCATCCAATCCTGAGAAGGCTCTGGGGATTAATGGCTCTGACTTCACATAGCCACCATATCAGCAGGGTCATGAAAAAAAACAAAAAAACAAACTCCCATCCACAAAAAGTCCACAAAAGACAACTTCCCATTTTGTTAAGAGTTGACAGTTTTTGGTAACACAAATTATTGAAAAAATGAAAAACTTTACTAGTCACAAAAGAGCCACAAAGCATTGAGAATATATAACAGATGATGCAAGCAGTGAGGGAAGGAGTGGAGAGTGGGGGGCTTTGACATTTGGGCTTCTCTATGACTGCTACTGTGACTCATGAGCCAGGGGAAGGACCCCAGAGAGAGAGAGAGAGAGAGAGAGAGAACAGAGCCCTGTGAGGTTTCAGAGGGGCAGAGCTGTGTATGGCTCAAGGCCACCAGCCTGCAGAAAGAATGGAAGCCTGGGGAGAATGTGAGCTTGTTATGAAAAGCGACGGAAAAGGGCAAGAAGGGATTTCAGTCCCTAGAGAAGGGCAGTAGGGTTGTGTGTGTGTGTGTGTGTGTGTGTGTGTGTGTGTGGGGGGGGGGGGGGGGGGGGGGGGGTGGTGGCTGAGCCTCACTTCCTGTCCCAGAATGCCAAGGCTGGGGACTGAACTTGCTGCTGCTGTCTGATAACACTCCCTACCAGCAGCTACAAGGCCAGCCGAGCCCCACAGACCAACACCGTATAAGACCATAATACTGTATATTTCTCTGCGTTTTTTAACCATTTAACCACATAAGTCACCCAAGGACTCACTTATTATTTACAGTGGAATCTGTGTGTTTGGGGAATTCAAAGGATTGTGTGGCCACTAAAATGTAGGAGGACAGCGGGTAGAGAGACAATGTTTGTATGATGTTGACACAGACGTTGGTGATCGCACCCCAAGTCTCTGGAGAAGAGCTTTGGAATCTGTAATGTGGGCCGTGACTCAGAGCCTGGGTTTTATATCTCATCTGATAGGATAGATTAGGATAACAACCTTCCTGATCCTAAAGTATCCAAATTCCTATGATTACTTGATTTACTCTGCTGGACTGTCCCAACATAAATGCAAATGCCTTTTTCTGATCAATAAATTAAATTTGGAAAAAAGAGAACCCGATGGCCATGGTGCTGATTTTTTTTTTAAACATGGTCTTTCACAGGAAACATGATGATGCAGATTCATACTATTTTGACTAAACTAAAAAAAAAAAGCACACAGACTGAGTTTGTTTCCACCATTGCACTGAATGAACATAAATTCATTAATGATTAAGTTGTGACCAATACAGAAGGACATTGTAATGATTATGGTTTAAATATTTACCAGTGTGGTGAAACAGTAACTGCGGTGAGGGTTGGGGAATATTTGGGGTGAAGCGACAACAGAGCCCACAGTATGTGGGAGAGGAATCTTTGCCAGCTTCTTCACTAATGATTAAAGACTGGGGGAATTTTCTGTTGAATTTTGTTCACGTCAGTCTGATATTATCAAACTAAAACGCAAATTCGTGTGAGACTATTCTAGGCTTTTTTGTGTGTGTGCATATAATAATAGCTGACAATAGGAGGAAGACAATTCTTCCCCTCGTTTGTTTTTCTGGGTTTTGGTTCCTTGTGTTCAGACTGATTTGTACGTCCGTCTTAGGGCTGGTTGTACTAAAAACTCAGGGCATTGATTACTTAGCATGTACAGCACATGCTTGGTTTTACTTTGTTTGACACAAAAAATGTTACGGTACCTTTGCCCTGCTGCTGAGCTGGGAGCTCACTCTAAAGGAAAAAATAGAAAAAAAATGCAAAGCACTTCACTGGGGCAAGCATATAATCTTATAATACTGTATTTATAAACAGGTATACAGTGTGATTAACAGCACTTTATAAATGCATAATGCTACTTTCCTGATAAGCATTATGCTGCTTTTCCTGTGTTTGGACCTGCAAGGTAATGGTCAGGAGTCATGGCTTATTACCTGGGAGCATGCCTAGCTCTCCCTTTTTGCTGGTGGACAACATAGATCAGCCCGTGGAGGATGGAAAACAACAAAAACTACTGTGGAAGAATTGTGGCAAAGTTCGGAAGAGCTGGGAATGTCTGTAAAATTTCCCACATGACTAATATTGTACATTTTGCAACATGATATTATGTGAAATTATCTGATTATCCTCTTCCAACTAATGAGACACCAATAGTTTCCCACCCTCACACACGGAAGGACAAAGCAATATTAGTTCAGTCTGATTCTTTAGACGGTATCGAGTGAATGAACACAAACATGGAATCTGTACCAGGCCATTGTGTGTAATCTAAGCACGTCTCCCAACAGTGTGAGCTCTTGTATCATGTGGACCAGGCTTTTGTTGTCTGGAACAATAACATGGCTCTCTTTAATTCCTTTTTTTAGGCACATGCCCAGTTTAGATTGCACATGTTGGTTCCCTTTTGAGTCAAGAAAAATGTTATCAGAGTGATCATTCGCTCTTGGGTTCAACTTGATGGGAGATTGGTTGGCGACAGGTGTAAATCTGGGAGATGACGGTGTTTTCATCTCTCCCTCATTGAGGGGACTCATTATAATTGGCCAAAAAGCCAGGCAAAGGTACACATGGTACCAACCACGAAAAACACACACCTTAAAACCAGGTAAACAATAGCAAGTAAAAATGACTACATGTGTTCACTGTTTTTCTAGCAGGTACAAAAAGCACAAGAAGGGCCAGTTTTGGGAACATGGAATTAGCTTACTCCTACACTTAAGGAAAATCTCAATGAAGAACCTTATCTGTGCCCAAGAAACTGGCCCTTAAAGTTTTAAAACATGATTTAAAAATGCATTATTTAAAACTCTTTCACTGTTTTAAAACACCTGCCAATGCCCCAGCTCTGCAACTCAAACAGACCAAGCAAACACAGAAAAGTGTTTCATTTTTCGGGTTTTCATAAGGTGTATCATTATTAAAGGTGTAGGTGCTGGTGAGTTGTAGCCGTACTGCACTGCATGTTCTGCTTTGCTCAGGTCAGCTGAAGGCAGTTCCACAGCTCGTACAACTGAATGTACATGACTGCATTATGTTTACTGTTCTGCCCATGAAGAGAACTTAGACCTGAAATGACTTCTCTTTTTAGGCCAGAGAGGAACACTGGCCTGAATGGTCGGTGGTTGCGGGTAATTGGGCTTGGCGGTATGTGGGGCTATGTGTGATAAGCCTCAACCACCATTGTCATTGGGCAGAAGGCCGAATGTGAAAGACGTGTGTCGAAGACAAGCCAAGGTGTTTCGAGGGAACCCTTGGGAGGGGTTTGGGGGGGGGTGACCCAGGAGGGCGTTGTGACATACCTCCTTTCAGCCCAGTAGTAATTCTGTTTTGTAGCTCATTTTTTTGAGTTGCTACCTGCACTCACCTCATCTCAGTTGGTGTGGCTGTTTAGAACTTGTTTGTTATGCCCGAAAAAGATTATGGCTCTGAACTGCTTTCACCAGGCTTACAGCAGAGAGGTATAAACCTGGCACGATCGCTCTGAACCGCACTGCTTTCACCAGGCTTACAGCAGAGAGGTATAAACCTGGCACGATCGCTCTGAACTGCACTGCTTTCACCAGGCTTACAGCAGAGAGGTATAAACCTGGCACTATCGCTCTGAACCGCATTGCTTTCACCAGGCTTACAGCAGAGAGGTATAAACCTGGCACTACCGTTCTGAACCGCACTGCTTTCACCAGGCTTACAGCAGAGAGGTATAAACCTGGCACTATCACTCTGAACCGCACTGCTTTCACCAGGCTTACAGCAGAGAGGTATAAACCTGGCACTATCGCTCTGAACTGCACTGCTTTCACCAGGCTTACAGCAGAGAGGTATAAACCTGGCACTATCACTCTGAACTGCACTGTTGTGTTAGGCTAGCTCAGCACACTCTAGGTCAGTCATGACAGGAAAGTGAAAGCCCAGAAGGAGAGGTGGACTGTGGCCTGGTTGATGTGGGGAGAGGAGGTGTCACGGTGGTCATCCACAGGACAACCACCTTCTTCTGAGGCCAGAACACAAACCACACAACATGCAAACAAACCTCTCACTGTTGTTTAATCATCATCAAACACACATGCTCAAATTCCAAAGAGCATGTTCAATATGCGAAATGTCAGGCTGCTATAATTTTCCATTAGAAGTCACTGTATCTAAGAAAGGGGAAGGAAGTGGTTTCTTTGATCATGTGCATGGAGGGAGGGGCTTAACATCATGGCATATAAGCTCATTTGCATATTTTCTGCTTTGAAGACAGAGAGTTAAAATGAATGTGTGTGGAGTTATGTTTAGGTTGTGTCACCACACCACCACCCCCCCCCCCCCCCCCCAAAAAAAAAATGTTATTAATTAATTGAGAAATGGTCAATGAGGATTTTTTTTTCAGTTAATTAACTGGATTTCAGTTCAGGCCCTGAACTGACTGCATTAAACTGGAACCCATATTTCTACGTGTCTGAGAGTAAGTGTGTTGATTTGAAATCAGTTTTGCATTTTAGCTCACAGTGGATAAGGTCATGATTCGGTAAAGAATTCGGGAAACCTGATCCTACATGAATACTCTTACGATCTTACTTGCATCTATTCTAAAAGCGAATATAAAAAACCCACTACAATGGTTTTGTAACATTGCAATGGACTTCTCTCATTTGTAAAAAACAAAGAGGAGGGTTAGTGATTTTGAGTTTAAAATGGGTGCTGAGTCAAACACCACAGGCAAAGCAGTGCTGCGATCCCAACAGCTCATAAAATAATGTTAGTTTAAACTCCTGGCTTTACAGAGCTACCCATCTACTTACACATGATTCTCCAAAAAGGAACTAACATAAGAGTGACTCTGGACCAAACATCTTACATGAAGAAAATGTGAATCACATTTGAATGACAAGCTTATTTGGATGTTTGTTGCCCTTATGACAGTCCTTTGGCGACACCTGCTGGTTGTTTTAATAATTTAATTTGCGAAAAAGACCAATCTTACGAACAGAGGTTTTTTTATTTTTTTTATTTTTACGTCCTATTTTTATTTTAAATTATGTATGTGCAGTATATTTCAGATCTATGTAGCACTGATTACACACAAATAAAATCCAACTGTAACATGGTCATGGGAAAAATTTAATATCCAAGCATTTACATCATATAAGAAATTTAAGAATTAAGTCTGTGTTTGTCTTCTGTTATGCACAGTGCACTTAATTTCTTTCTTTTTTTTCTTCAGGTTCCATGTGGTCAGTCTACCTGTAAGTGCTATAAGACGTGAGCTGTCTTTTGAAAGTCATGGGAAACCCTCATATTCATTTTCGACTTTTAAGTTCATTATTTCATTTTTGCTTTTTGTGGGGCATAACTTTAGCTAATTTTCTAGATTTATGTAATTTAAATTTTATGTAATGTAAATTTCGGGTATGACAGTATCTGTATGTTAAAAAGCCTGGCTCAGAAAATATAATGTAATCTTGAAAATATTGTAACTGCCAAACGGTCCAGAGGTCTGGAAATTGCAATATTATTATATTGCAATAATATCAAAGTGTAGTATTTGTACTACTTAATTCTTTCAAATATCAAAAAGTCATAAAAATTATATTTGAGTATATTTATCATATATATATGATAATAAACAGAGAAAAACTTTTTGAAATGGTTCTCACTGATAATGTTTGGTGGATCTTTGAAGATTGCTCTTACTATAGATAAAGACTGATAAACAGACAATTTAATACAAATGTTTCACTTCATTTAAATGCAGCTAATATGGATGAGTTTAACCTTTTGAAGGATTTTATGACGTGAAAGTTAGCAAACTGTCTTGTGCTGCTACACCTTAAGCAGATGGGGTAACTGCACACACGAAGAAAATTTTACTGTAGATTCTGTTTCTTTTAACTTCTTTAACCCCCTCTCTTACACACACAGCACCTGTTGCAGTCACTGAAGTCACAACATCATCTGTGTCTCAGGAGTCTGCTGTGACTGCAGACAGTGTAACTGAAGGAGAAGCAGACCAAGTGGAACGATCCATGAGTAAGTTTGCCATCAACTGACCATCAATCACGTTTCATGCACCTCGAACATCTCTAATTTTTTAAGACCAAGTGCAGAGAGAGTCTATGTTATAATTTCTGTTCATTTTAATTAAATTTCATTCTGTTTGTACCTACTTTCCATACGCAGTAAACTGCTATTACCTGACCCAAAATTTCTTTTGGGTTTAGTGAATCACATTAGATACATTCTAGTAGCCTACTTGCAGGACCCCCTCCCAGGAGTATGCAAACTGTTGTAGGGTTAACAAATTTAGCATATTCATTCAAGTTAACCTGCATAAATTAACAATCCCTGTATATATTCCAGCTTTAACACACTCTGTTCTGTTTAAGCCTTGTAAATTGACCACCACAGACCAGTTTTACACACAAGCAAACCATGAGTAAATCGACCTCCAAGTGCAGAATAACATTTACCGATAAAGGATTCACCTTATGACTCTGATTAACAAATCCAAGTAGTTACTATAGTTTTTGTTATGACAGATATTTAGCTAGCCATAGGTATTTCATCTGGCTAACTCACAACATGTAAGAAGATGGTGACTGAGCCGCTCGACAGTTGAAATCCTGGCGACGCCATTGGGTAGAGACTAATGGTCATTCTGAGTTTTTGAATGATGACATGAAGATAAAAATCAGATTTTCATTAATCATCTCTCTCTAAATTCTAACTAAATAACAGCTCAACCTTACATGATAAGTCAGCATCGGTTACTGAAATGATTGCAGTCGTACTGTGACGAAAATCTTCATTTTTGTATGACTCGATGTGCAAGATCCAGAACATTCTGGGCAGGTGAAATCTGTCTGCATAATGTTATGGAATGTTTCGGTGCAGTCTTGGCACAGACTTGGATTTGATGTTTTCCACTCTTGTTTTGTAATATCTGAAGAAATATTTAGGAGTCATGTAAAATGTGTATGTTGTCATAGAAACATAATGTCTTTCAAGGATAGTGTTTGGATACATGTCTTGAATGTACTGGAATGTAAGTCCTGGTTTTAAAATGAATTCTTATTCACAATGGCTGATACAGCACATCACAGGCTTAAATCCAAGATATGACATAGAGAAAAACTTTCACCATTTTTGGTGGATTTTTGAAGATTGTCGTTGCTATAGATATAGGCTAATAAACAGAGCATTTAATACAAGTCTTTCACTTCATTTAAATGCAGCTAAAATGGATGATCTTAACTTGTTGAAAGATTTTATGATGTGAAAGTTAGCAAACTGTCTTGTGCTGCTAGGTCGTCAGCAGAGGAGGTAACTGCACACATGAAGACAATTTTACTGTAGATTCTGTTTCTTTTAACTTCTTTAACCCCCTCTCTTACACACACAGTACCTGATGCTGTCAGGAACCTCACAGTCACTGAAGTCACAACATCATCTGTGTCTCTGAAGTGGGATAAACCACAGGGAGAAAGCCTGTATTATAGAGTAGAGTGGGGTACCGGACAAGAGACTACAAATGAAACATCCTTCAGCATTACTAGCCTGTTTTCTGGAACTCAGTATACGTTCAATGTTACCGCTGTGGATTCAGACAATGAAACTGAAGGAAAACCAGTTCAAAAGAAACAATATACAAGTAAGTTTGCCATCACATGACAATCATTTATGTTCCATGCAAATTTAAACATCTCCAATACTGTCAGAGAAATTGCAGAATTCCATTTACAAATGATAATTTTACTTCCTGCATTTGAGTATACAATTAAGCAGATACTAAAATTTCAGTTCATTTTAAGAAAGAAATCTACAAAGATAAAACAATCACTGTATGATCATGAATGTTCTAATGTCGCTCCACTTTGACTGCTGTTGTTGTCATTTGTGCTTGTTTTGCAATAATTTTTTTTCTGAGATTCAGAATAGATGAACTTAAGCAGAAAAGTACTGGCTTTAGAATGAATTCTTATTCACAATGGTTCGCAACATTCATGGTTATAAGATTTCTACAACTGTTGGCTGGTTTAATTGGGGTTGTATTGTTTTTCATGACAAGGCTGTTGATTTAGTATATGTTTGAAATCTTTTGCGAATTCTCATGTTGCTGCTCCAGCAAGTAGTGCATGTGTGTTTTGTTGTAGCCAGATTTAAGGTATAGGATCCATTGTTTTAATTTCATTTTGAAGGACTCTACTAGTTGAGGTTTCAGGGTCATTCATTTTCATGGTATAAATCTGTGTCAACAGCAGTACATATAAATAGTGGGAAATGATATTTGGATATCTGTTGGGTTTCCATGAGTGCCATCTCTCACACTGTGACAGTGCAGAACTCAGATTTGTCATTTCCTCCCCGATCCCCCTCTCTTGAACGCACAGGACCTGATGCTATCAGGAACCTCACAGTCAGTAAAGTCACAACATCTTCTGTGTTTCTGAACTGGACTGAACCTCAGAAAGAAGGGCTTTACTATTATAGAGTACAGTGGGCCACTAGACAAAATGAAACAACTAAAGTTGAAGCAGACAGCAATACTACAAGAGATAATATAACTGAGCCAGCCATTCAAATAAGTCACCTGACTCCTGGGACTCAGTATACATTTCGAGTTACTTCTTTGGCTGCCGACACGAAAACTGAAGGACAGGTAGTTGAGAAACATCAGTACACAAGTAAGTTTACCATCAAGTGTAGAGCAATTATGTTTAATGCAAATTCATAAGTCTGCATGAGAGCAAGTGCAGGATCATAATTGCTGATGACTTTGATTTAAAAACATTTATGGATATTGTATATTTCTGCTCATGTCATTGAAAACAAAGTTTTAATATAATGAAGGTGGTGTCAAATTTCAGAGTATTTCCAGGGTTTTTCAAAGATATTTTGAAGGTGTTCTCCAAATTTGTGAAAATAAGAGCAGAATCACATTTATGGATGAGATCCACATCATAACCTTGACTAAAAAAAATCAGACATATGTTATCATTCCTGTTTCTTTTCCTGAAAAGGAGTTTTACAGGAATGTGGGTAGCGTCAAAGTTTGGATGGCATCTTGGGCCTGTCCATGTAATTTCAAATATTTCTCAACTCATCTAAAGGTGTTCTTTTCCAGAAATCTTGTGTAAAAAAAAGTAACCGGTTGAAATGTGTCAATATTTCTGAGAAATTTTCTTCACAAATAACCAAATCTTCCATATGCATTTGAACAAGTTCTTTTTTTAAACATCATTGTCAAGGATTTATCATGAAGTGCAGTTTTATTATTCAACATTTACAGTTTTAAGATTTCTACAACTGTTGGCCAGTTTAATTGGGATTGGATTATTTTCATGACAGGGCCGTTGATTTAGTATGTGTCCAAAATCTTTAGCGAATTCTCATGTTGCTGCTCCAGCAAGTAGTGCATGTGTGATTTGTTGTATCCAGATTGAAGGTGTAGGATCCATTGTTTTAATTTCATTTTGAAGGACTCTACTAGTTGAGGTTTCAGGTTTTTCATTTTCATGGTATAATCCTGTGTCAAGAGCAGTACATATAAATTGTGGAAATGATATTTGGATGTCTGTTGGGTTTCCATGAGTGCCATCTCTCACACTGTGACAGTGCAGAACTCAGATTTGTCATTTCCTCCCCGATCCCCCTCTCTTGCACGCACAGGACCTGATGCTGTCAGGAACCTCACAGTCAGTAAAGTCACAACATCTTCTGTGTTTCTGAACTGGACTGAACCTCAGAAAGAAGGGCTTTACTATTATAGAGTACAGTGGGCCACTAGACAAAATGAAACAACTAAAGTTGAAGCAGACAGCAATACTACAAGAGATAATATAACCGAGCCAGCCATTCAAATAAGTCACCTGACTCCTGGGACTCAGTATACATTTCAAGTTACTTCTTTGGCTGCCGACGCGAAAACTGAAGGACAGGTAGTTGAGAAACATCAGTACACAAGTAAGTTTACCATCAAGTGTAGAGCAATTATGTTTAATGCAAATTCATAAGTCTGCATGAGACGTTGAGTAAAAAAAATGTGTGCATATCCTATATTTCTGCTCATGTTATTGAAAATTGTTTTTAATAGAACAAAGGTGGTGTCAAATTTAAGACTATTTCCTGAGGTTTTTTAAAGATATTTTGAAGGTGTTCTCAAAATTACTGAAAATAAGAGAATAATCACATTTACAGATGAGATTCACATCATAACCTTGACTAAAAAACTCAGACATACGTAATCGTTCCTCCCCGATCCCCCTCTCTTGCACGCACAGGACCTGATGCTGTCAGGAATCTCTCAGTCAATGAGGTCACAACATCATCTGTGTCTCTGAAGTGGGATAAACCCCATGGGATAAGCTCATACTATAGAGTACAGTGGGGAGATGGAGAGAATACTACGAATGAAACATCCTTCAACGTTACTAGCCTGATTCCTGGAACTCAGTATACGTTCAATGTTACCGCTGTGGCTGCAGAAAATGAAACTGAAGGAGAACCAGTTCAAAAGAAACAATATACAAGTAAGTTTGCCATCAAATGACAATCATTATTTTCCATGCAAACTTGAACGTCTCCAATACTGTTAGAGCAATTGCAGAATTCCATTTACAAATGAGAAATTTACTTCCTGCATTTGAGTATACAATTAAGCAGATACTAAAAATTTTGGTTTATTTTAAGAAGGAAATCTACAAAGATAAAAACAATCACAGCATGATAATGAATGTTCTCATGTCGCTCCACTTTGACTGCTGTTGTTGTCATTTGTGCTTGTTTTGCAATCATTTTTTTTTTCTGAGATTCAGACTAGATTAACTGAAGCAGAAAAGTACTGGCTTTAGAATGAATTCTTTTTCACAATGGTTCGCAACATTCATGGTTATAAGATTTCTACAACTGTTGGCTGGTTTAATTGGGTTTGTATTGTTTTCATGACAAGGCTGTTGATTGTGTATGTGTTTGAAATCTTTAGCGAATTCTCATGTTGCTGCTCCAGCAAGTAGTGCATGTGTGATTTGTTGTATCCAGATTGAAGGTGTAGGATCCATTGTTTTAATTTCATTTTGAAGGACTCTACTAGTTGAAGTTTCAGGGTTATTCATTTTCTTGGTATAATCCTGTGTCAACAGCAGTACATATAAATAGTGGGAAATGATATTTGGATATCTGTTGGGTTTCCATGAGTGCCATCTCTCACACTGTGACAGTGCAGAACTCAGATTTGTCATTTCCTCCCTGATCCCCCTCTCTTGCACGCACAGGACCTGATGCTATCAGGAACCTCACAGTCAGTAAAGTCACAACATCTTCTGTGTTTCTGAACTGGACTGAACCTCAGAAAGAAGGGCTTTACTATTATAGAGTACAGTGGGCCACTAGACAAAATGAAACAACTAAAGTTGAAGCAGACAGCAATACTACAAGAGATAATATAACTGAGCCAGCCATTCAAATAAGTCACCTGACTCCTGGGACTCAGTATACATTTCAAGTTACTTCTTTGGCTGCCGACGCGAAAACTGAAGGACAGGTAGTTGAGAAACATCAGTACACAAGTAAGTTTACCATCAAGTGTAGAGCAATTATGTTTAATGCAAATTCATACGTCTGCATGAGACGTTGAGTAAAAAAAATGTGTGCATATCCTATATTTCTGCTCATGTTATTGAAAATTGTTTTTAATAGAACAAAGGTGGTGTCAAATTTAAGACTATTTCCTGGGGTTTTTTTAAATATATTTTGAAGGTGTTCTCAAAATTTGTGAAAATAAGAGCAGAATCACATTTACAGAAGAGATCCACATCATAACCTTGACTAAAAAACTCAGACATACGTAATCGTTCCTCCCCGATCCCCCTCTCTTGCACGCACAGGACCTGATGCTGTCAGGAATCTCTCAGTCAATGAGGTCACAACATCATCTGTGTCTCTGAAGTGGGATAAACCCCATGGGATAAGCTCATACTATAGAGTACAGTGGGGAAATGGAGAGAATACTACGAATGAAATATATTTCAACGTTTCTAGCCTGATTCCTGGAACTCAGTATACGTTCAATGTTACTGCTGTGGCTGCAGACAATGAAAATGAAGGAGAACCAGTTCAAAAGAAACAATATACAAGTAAGTTTGCCATCAAATGACAATCATTTATGTTCCATGCAAACTTAAACATCTCCAATACTGTTCGAGCAATTTCAGAATTCCATTTACAAATGAGAAATTTACTTCCTGCATTTGAGTATACAATTAAGCAGATACTAAAATTTCAGTTTATTTTAAGAAAGAAATCTACAAAGATAAAAACAATCGCTGCATGATCATGAATGTTCTAATGTCGCTCCACTTTGACTGCTGTTGTTGTCATTTGTGCTTGTTTTGCAATAATTTTTTTTCTGAGATTCAGAATAGATGAACTTAAGCAGAAAAGTACTGGCTTTAGAATGAATTCTTTTTCACAATGGTTCGCAACATTTACAATTATAAGATTTCTACAACTGTTGGCTAGTTCAATTGGGTTTGTATTGTTTTTCATGACAAGGCTGTTGATTTAGTATGTGTTTGAAATCTTTTGCGAATTCTCATGTTGCTGCTCCAGCATGTAGTGCATGTATGATTTGATGTAGCCAGATTTAAGGTATAGGATCCATTGTTTTAATTTCATTTTGAAGGACTCTACTAGTTGAGGTTTCAGGGTTATTCATTTTCTTGGTATAAATCTGTGTCAACAGCAGTACATATAAATAGTGGGAAATGATATTTGGATATCTGTTGGGTTTCCATGAGTGCCATCTCTCACACTGTGACAGTGCAGAACTCAGATTTGTCATTTCCTCCCCGATCCCCCTCTCTTGCACGCACAGGACCTGATGCTGTCAGGAACCTCACAGTCAGTAAAGTCACAACATCTTCTGTGTTTCTGAACTGGACTGAACCTCAGAAAGAAGGGCTTTACTATTATAGAGTACAGTGGGCCACTAGACAAAATGAAACAACTAAAGTTGAAGCAGACTGTAATACTACAAGAGATAATATAACTGAGCCAGCCATTCAAATAAGTCACCTGACTCCTGGGACTCAGTATACATTTCGAGTTACTTCTTTGGCTGCCGACACGAAAACTGAAGGACAGGTAGTTGAGAAACATCAGTACACAAGTAAGTTTACCATCAAGTGTAGAGCAATTATGTTTAATGCAAATTCATAAGTCTGCATGAGAGCAAGTGCAGGATCATAATTGCTGATGACTTTGATTTAAAAACATTTATGGATATTGTATATTTCTGCTCATGTCATTGAAAACAAAGTTTTAATATAATGAAGGTGGTGTCAAATTTCAGAGTATTTCCAGGGTTTTTCAAAGATATTTTGAAGGTGTTCTCCAAATTTGTGAAAATAAGAGCAGAATCACATTTATGGATGAGATCCACATCATAACCTTGACTAAAAAAAATCAGACATATGTTATCATTCCTGTTTCTTTTCCTGAAAAGGAGTTTTACAGGAATGTGGGTAGCGTCAAAGTTTGGATGGCATCTTGGGCCTGTCCATGTAATTTCAAATATTTCTCAACTCATCTAAAGGTGTTCTTTTCCAGAAATCTTGTGTAAAAAAAAGTAACCGGTTGAAATGTGTCAATATTTCTGAGAAATTTTCTTCACAAATAACCAAATCTTCCATATGCATTTGAACAAGTTCTTTTTTTAAACATCATTGTCAAGGATTTATCATGAAAAGCAGTTTTATTACTCAACATTTACAGTTTTAAGATTTCTACAACTGTTGGCCAGTTTAATTGGGATTGGATTATTTTCATGACAAGGCCGTTGATTTAGTATGTGTCCGAAATCTTTAGCGAATTCTCATGTTGCTGCTCCAGCAAGTAGTGCATGTGTGATTTGTTGTAGCCAGATTTAAGGTGTAGGATCCATTGTTTTAATTTCATTTTGAAGGACTCTACTAGTTGAGGTTTCAGGGTTATTCATTTTCTTGGTATAATCCTGTGTCAACAGCAGTACATATAAATAGTGGGAAATGATATTTGGATATCTGTTGGGTTTCCATGAGTGCCGTCTCTCACACTGTGACAGTGCAGAACTCAGATTTGTCATTTCCTCCCCGATCCCCCTCTCTTGCACGCACAGGACCTGATGCTGTCAGGAACCTCACAGTCAGTAAAGTCACAACATCTTCTGTGTTTCTGAACTGGACTGAACCTCAGAAAGAAGGGCTTTACTATTATAGAGTACAGTGGGCCACTAGACAAAATGAAACAACTAAAGTTGAAGCAGACTGGAATACTACAAAAGACAATATAACTGAGCCAGCCATTCAAATAAGTCACCTGACTCCTGGGACTCAGTATACATTTCGAGTTACTTCTTTGGCTGCCGACAAGAAAACTGAAGGACAGGTAGTTGAGAAACATCAGTACACAAGTAAGTTGACTATCAAATGCAGGGCAAGTATGTTTGCAAATCCATAAGTCTGCATGAGAACAAGTGAAGGATCAAAATTGCTGATGACTTTGACTAAAAAAAAATGTGTGCAAATCCTATATTTCTGCTCATGTCATTGAAAACAAAGTTTTAATATAATGAATGTGGTGTCAAATTTCAGAGTATTTCCAGGGTTTTTTTTAAAGATATTTTGAATGTGTTCTCCGGATTTGTGAAAATAAGAGCAGAATCACATTTATGGATGAGATCCACATCATAACCTTGAGTAAAAAAATCAGACATATGTTATCATTCCTGTTTCTTTTCCTGAAAAGGAGTTTTACAGGAATGTGGGTAGTGTGAAAGTTTGGATGGCATCTTGGGCCTGTCCATGTAATTTCAAATATTTCTCAACTCATCTAAAGGTGTTCTTTTCCAGAAATCTTGTGTAAAAAAAAGTAACCTGTTGAAATGTGTCAATATTTCTGAGAAATTTTCTTCACAAACCACCAACTCTTCCATAGGCATTTGAACAAGTTCTTTTTTTAAACCTCATTGTCAAAGATTTATCATGAAGTGCAGTTTTATTTTTCAACATTTACAGTTATAAAATTTCTACAACTGTTGGCCAGTTTAATTGGGATTGGATTATTTTCATGACAAGGCCGTTGATTTAGTATGTGTCCGAAATCTTTTGTGGATTCTCATGTTGCTGCTCCAGCAAGTAGTGCATGTGTGATTTGTTGTAGCCAGATTTAAGGTGTAGGATCCATTGTTTTAATTTCATTTTGAAGGCCTCTAGTAGTTGAGGTTTCAGGTTTTTCATTTTCATGGTATAATCCTGTGTCAACAGCAGTACATATAAATTGTGGAAATGATATTTGGATGTCTGTTGGGTTTCCATGAGTGCCATCTCTCACACTGTGACAGTGCAGAACTCAGATTTGTCATTTCCTCCCCGATCCCCCTCTCTTGCACGCACAGGACCTGATGCTGTCAGGAACCTCACAGTCAGTAAAGTCACAACATCTTCTGTGTTTCTGAACTGGACTGAACCTCAGAAAGAAGGGCTTTACTATTATAGAGTACAGTGGGCAACTAGACAAAATGAAACAATTAAAGTTGAAGCAGACTGGAATACTACAAAAGACAATATAACTGAGCCAGCCATTCAAATAAGTCACCTGACTCCTGGGACTCAGTATACATTTCGAGTTACTTCTTTGGCTGCCGACGCGAAAACTGAAGGACAGGTAGTTGAGAAACATCAGTACACAAGTAAGTTTACCATCAAGTGTAGAGCAATTATGTTTAATGCAAATTCATACGTCTGCATGAGACGTTGAGTAAAAAAAATGCGTGCATATCCTATATTTCTGCTCATGTTATTGAAAATTGTTTTTAATAGAACAAAGGTGGTGTCAAATTTAAGACTATTTCCTGGGGTTTTTTTAAATATATTTTGAAGGTGTTCTCAAAATTTGTGAAAATAAGAGCAGAATCACATTTACAGAAGAGATCCACATCATAACCTTGACTAAAAAACTCAGACATACGTAATCGTTCCTCCCCGATCCCCCTCTCTTGCACGCACAGGACCTGATGCTGTCAGGAATCTCTCAGTCAATGAGGTCACAACATCATCTGTGTCTCTGAAGTGGGATAAACCCCATGGGATAAGCTCATACTATAGAGTACAGTGGGGAAATGGAGAGAATACTACGAATGAAATATATTTCAACGTTACTAGCCTGATTCCTGGAACTCAGTATACGTTCAATGTTACCGCTGTGGCTGCAGACAATGAAACTGAAGGAGAACCAGTTCAAAAGAAACAATATACAAGTAAGTTTGCCATCAAATGACAATCATTTATGTTCCATGCAAACTTAAACATCTCCAATACTGTTCGAGCAATTTCAGAATTCCATTTACAAATGAGAAATTTACTTCCTGCATTTGAGTATACAATTAAGCAGATACTAAAATTTCAGTTTATTTTAAGAAAGAAATCTACAAAGATAAAAACAATCGCTGCATGATCATGAATGTTCTAATGTCGCTCCACTTTGACTGCTGTTGTTGTCATTTGTGCTTGTTTTGCAGTAATTTTTTTTCTGAGATTCAGAATAGATGAACTTAAGCAGAAAAGTACTGGCTTTAGAATGAATTCTTTTTCACAATGGTTCGCAACATTTACAATTATAAGATTTCTACAACTGTTGGCTAGTTCAATTGGGTTTGTATTGTTTTCATGACAAGGCTGTTGATTTAGTATGTGTTTGAAATCTTTTGCGAATTCTCATGTTGCTGCTCCAGCATGTAGTGCATGTATGATTTGATGTAGCCAGATTTAAGGTGTAGGATCCATTGTTTTAATTTCATTTGAAAGGACTCTACTAGTTGAGGTTTCAGGGTTATTCATTTTCTTGGTATAAATCTGTGTCAACAGCAGTACATATAAATAGTGGGAAATGATATTTGGATATCTGTTGGGTTTCCATGAGTGCCATCTCTCACACTGTGACAGTGCAGAACTCAGATTTGTCATTTCCTCCCCGATCCCCCTCTCTTGCATGCACAGGACCTGATGCTGTCAGGAACCTCACAGTCAGTAAAGTCACAACATCTTCTGTGTTTCTGAACTGGACTGAACCTCAGAAAGAAGGGCTTTACTATTATAGAGTACAGTGGGCCACTAGACAAAATGAAACAACTAAAGTTGAAGCAGACTGGAATACTACAAAAGACAATATAACTGAGCCAGCCATTCAAATAAGTCACCTGACTCCTGGGACTCAGTATACATTTCGAGTTACTTCTTTGGCTGCCGACACGAAAACTGAAGGACAGGTAGTTGAGAAACATCAGTACACAAGTAAGTTGACTATCAAATGCAGGGCAAGTATGTTTGCAAATCCATAAGTCTGCATGAGAACAAGTGAAGGATCAAAATTGCTGATGACTTTGACTAAAAAAAAATTTATGCAAATCCTATATTTCTGCTCATGTCATTGAAAACAAAGTTTTAATATAATGAAGGTGGTGTCAAATTTCAGAGTATTTCCAGGGTTTTTCAAAGATATTTTGAAGGTGTTCTCCAAATTTGTGAAAATAAGAGCAGAATCACATTTATGGATGAGATCCACATCATAACCTTGACTAAAAAAAATCAGACATATGTTATCATTCCTGTTTCTTTTCCTGAAAAGGAGTTTTACAGGAATGTGGGTAGTGTGAAAGTTTGGATGGCATCTTGGGCCTGTCCATGTAATTTCAAATATTTCTCAACTCATCTAAAGGTGTTCTTTTCCAGAAATCTTGTGTAAAAAAAAGTAACCGGTTGAAATGTGTCAATATTTCTGAGAAATTTTCTTCACAAACCACCAACTCTTCCATAGGCATTTGAACAAGTTCTTTTTTTAAACCTCATTGTCAAAGATTTATCATGAAGTGCAGTTTTATTTTTCAACATTTACAGTTATAAAATCTCTACAACTGTTGGCCAGTTTAATTGGGATTGGATTATTTTCATGACAGGGCCGTTGATTTAGTATGTGTCCGAAATCTTTTGTGGATTCTCATGTTGCTGCTCCAGCAAGTAGTGCATGCGTGATTTGTTGTAGCCAGATTTAAGGTGTAGGATCCATTGTTTTAATTTCATTTTGAAGGCCTCTAGTAGTTGAGGTTTCAGGTTTTTCATTTTCATGGTATAATCCTGTGTCAACAGCAGTACATATAAATTGTGGAAATGATATTTGGATGTCTGTTGGGTTTCCATGAGTGCCATCTCTCACACTGTGACAGTGCAGAACTCAGATTTGTCATTTCCTCCCCGATCCCCCTCTCTTGCACGCACAGGACCTGATGCTGTCAGGAACCTCACAGTCAGTAAAGTCACAACATCTTCTGTGTTTCTGAACTGGACTGAACCTCAGAAAGAAGGGCTTTACTATTATAGAGTACAGTGGGCCACTAGACAAAATGAAACAACTAAAGTTGAAGCAGACTGGAATACTACAAAAGACAATATAACTGAGCCAGCCATTCAAATAAGTCACCTGACTCCTGGGACTCAGTATACATTTCGAGTTACTTCTTTGGCTGCTGACACAAAAACTGAAGGACAGGTAGTTGAGAAACATCAGCACACAAGTAAGTTTACCATCAAACGCAGGGCAATTATGTGCAGTTAAAAAATTGTTGCGTAAATGTCCGTTTTTTCACTTATCACAAGTACACATATAAAGAAATCTGTAGTGTAGGTTTCCATTTCTTTTTTCTTCCCCAAAACCCCTCTTCATGCGGAACTCAGATTCATCATGTCCTCCCCAAACCCCCTCTCTCGCACGCACAGGACCTGATGCTGTCAGAAACCTCACAGTCACTGAAGTCACAACATCTTCTGTGTTTCTGAAATGGACTGAACCTCAGAAGGAAGGGCTCTACTATAGGGTACAGTGGGCTACGAGACAAAATGAAACAGCTGAAGAAGGGTGGAATACTACCAACAATTTTTTAACTGATCCATCCTTTCAAATCAATGACCTGACTCCGGGTACTCTTTATGCATTCAGAGTTATTTCTGTAGCTCAAGACAAGGAAACTGAAGGACAGGTAGTTGAGGAACGTCAGTATACAAGTAAGTTTACCATCAAATGCAGGGAAATTATGTGCAGGATCAAAATTACTGATGAGGCATACACCTCATGACTTTAACTAAAAAAATGTATGAATATCCTATATTCACAGAACCTCCATGACTAATCTGAGTCTCAGCAGTTAATGTATTGTTTTTTCTCTCTCTTTGACACACAGAGCCTGAAAGAGTGAGTCCTGCAATATCAATTAAAGGCACCAATGACACCATTACTGTCACATGGGAAGCTCCACCAGGCAAAGTAGAATTCTACAAAGTCAACTTAACCAGCGAAGACAGTCCACCAAAGACATTAAACTCAAGTGCCTGGTCATGCTCATTCAGTGATCTGAAACCTGGGAAAATTTACACGGCTGTTGTAACCACGGTCAGCGGCCCCTTTGCCGAAGACTCAGAGCCTGTTTCCAATGCCACCTGTGAGTATGACCTTCAGTTTCAGGAGAATCAGCTCTGTCCGGTGTGGCAGTGTGGTGCAGAGGGGAGGAAATCCTACCTCGCTTCTAACTGTAGGATCACCTGTATATAATCCCTGTTAGCCACACCTTTGGAACCTTCTAGAAAGAGGTTCCAGATAATTAATATCCCCTGATTAATTATTGATTAGAGTATAATCCCAATACACCTGTAAATATTCTTATCCAGTTCTGGTAATGTTTCCTTTCAGATCCTTCCATGCAATTAGTCTATCTCAACCTTGTTGTCACATGAATTCTTCTCTCCTGATTGCCATTATTTCAGATCCCAATCCACCTGGAGCTGTTCAGACAGTCAGTCAGACCACTGGTTCCATTTCAATTAGCTGGGACAGGCCCCCCAACATGGAAACGGCCAATTACTCTTTCATCATATCCGCTCAACCCCACCTCACTGGTGAAAATAGGACCTCAAATAATAGCTACATTTTGGAGAATCTGATCTCTGGGAATCCATACAACATCTCCGTGGTGACTGAAGGACCAATGGGCTACAGGAGCACTGCAGTGACTGCACAGATCTACACCAGTGAGTACCATACAAAGGAGTTCGGTCTGATACAACTCCATCACCCTGAACACAGTAGTACTTAAGATATTACTTTCAATCTTAATCTTAGCCTGGCCCTTTTGCATATTCTAGCTTGACATTTTTAAGCAACATATCTGACTAATATTGACTGAAACTCTATAACATTCCAAGATCACTTTATGCTTCCCATTTGAAAATATCAAACAGTACCATTAGCTGTAAATCTTTCTCTATTCCTGCCTGGAATGTTGTCCTTTATGTTAGGATACATATTGTAAAGAGTACTATGGATTATTACAAGTAATTGCATTAATATTTCATGCATGAGAGGTAACATGTCATTGTCTTTCCTTCTTAGAGCCATTATCTGTCACCAATCTTCAAGTACAAATGATTGGAACTACTAATGTCTCACTGACCTGGGATCAGCCGGATCCAAAAGACTGGTACATGTACGTTGTCACTGTGACACACCCAAATGGTACCCAAGGGCCTCCACTGAAAACAAGCAACACTAGTGCTGTAATTGAAGATCTGACATCTGGGAGCAACCACACATTTACAGTCAGCACCGAGGTTCCCGACGGCACAATCAGTGCTGGAGTGTCCATCACTCTGTTCACAAGTAAGCTCAGCCAAACCGAATCTTCCACTCTTTAACATAACACCTTGTCTACAACATTAATACCTTGGGTTTTATACCATTCTGTGTGGCTCAGTTGAAGCAGTGCAGTGAACTAACACCTGTATTGCACTATGTGATCCCCTATATGTTTATTTAATGTTTAATGTGATGTCATGGAGTTTAATGGCAGTAATTGTGCTCAGAGGTTTCTGGTTTAAATCTTCAGTGATGTACTGCCATTCTACCCTTGACCTAAAATACTTATCCAGAATGGCAATTTGCATACTACATTTCACCCACTTACATACCATCTTTAAATACATAGGCAGTATGTTGAGATACATTGTGTCAGCCATTCTGAATAAGCATGTTTACCAAACAAATAAAAAACATATGTGTGTGTATTATATATATGTATTGCATCTTGAAACAGGTAACTCTAAAATCGAATTGCACTTTGAACAAAATCACCAGCCACTAGTGTATTATAAAAAAATGACTTGTGCTTTAAAACGCAAAGGACTGCACTGAATCATAGCGTTTCCCATTCTTTAGCGTGACACTGTCATCAAACAATGCTTTAACAGGGCCGTACCCCATCAGTAGCTTAAACGCCACCACAATCAGCACAACAGTGGTCTTTCTGCAATGGGACAGACCACTGCAGTACCAGATGGGATACTCCTACAGGGTGGAGATCTCTAACTGTACGCCTGCTGTACGGAACAAGACAGAGACAGCACACGACGCCACCATCACTGGGCTGATCCCTGGAACCAGGTGCTCCTTCACTGTTTACCCCCAGGCTGAGAATGGAATTGAGGGAGAGCCTCACTCAGTCAATCAGTACACAAGTAAGTCATAGCCCGACTACAGTTTTGTCTTTTTTGTCTCAAAAAGTCGAAGTTCTAAGATATGAATGCATCAGAACTGGGGGACATTCAGAAATTTGATGGGTGTGACACTGAATGTAACTTAATGTCAACTTTAAATTATTGTAATTCTATTTATATGAATCTCCAGTAGCTACATTACTGTCATTTTAATTTCAAACAGACTACTTTACTTTTTAAGATATAAAACTTACTCAAACCAGCTGTACTCAGGGTTTCATTAGAATGTTCCTTTTTTTTTAAATCTGCTTTGCCACTGATGCATCCCAGTTTTGGAAAAGAAACCCTCCACCTGTTGTCTGTTTTGTAACTTGATTTATTTTTTTGGTGTTTGAAGACATTAAGTAGAGCTTTTTGTCAAGAGAAACACAGACACATAAAATAGAGTTTAACTTTAATATCAAAAGGTATACAAAAATTCACTGTCTGCATGGACAAGTACACATTATAACCAAACCTAGTGCACCACGCAGGTGTAAGCCACCACCTGCTTGCTGCACTGTATGAGCTAACTAATGTAAATCTAAGTTCTGAGAAAACAGGTATTAATTTAACAAGAAAAGCAAAAGTCAACCACCCCAAAGAACTAATTCGGCACTCAAATTAGGCTATTTTATTATTTTTGAACAAAATAATATGCGTACATCCGCAAAATATAGTCCATTCATATAGTATAGCCTGACACATCCAAACTTTAAAATGTAATTATTTTAAAATGGACCCTACTATATTAGCCTACATTAAAAATACTATACATTACACATTCAGGCTTCAGTTACTGAAACTATGGTAACTTAGCCCACTAAATGTATGATATTGCCAGCTACAGTGTCCGCCTCGTTGGTGAAGTGGATAACGTTACATTCGTGTCCGCCATCTTAAACGTACCTATGTGGAAACAGTGGGCAAGAACGTAAGGTTATCCACTTCAGCAGCTAAGCGAACACTGTGTAACTGGATATATCAATAAGCTACATCGTTCTCATTTATTGAAATGAAATTGAACGTTTCCATGTAATATTTGAATATGAAAATGGTAGATCAAAGGTACCTGGGAGACCTGACGCTTGAAATTCTGATCTGGCCATGGTGTTTATGTTCGGTGGGTGTTTTGCCGTTACGTTCGGTTGTAAATGGAAGCTTCAGTAAAAGTGAATTTAGCTTGCGTTTTAATTTCGAACGGTGATAAGGCCACTTTCACTGGAACTACTTCACAGCCGTGCATTTACTGGGAAATAATGCACACCCTCCAGCCAACCAGAAACGAGTATTTAACCAAGCCGTAGTATAAGAAAATATATAAACGCTATTTTACTGATTTGGGAAATATACCCTGTATACTGTCGTTCATTACTCAACATACCACAAATTTGATGATATCCCTCCATGATATGAAGTTAGCAACTAGCTAACTAGCAGTTGTGACCTTGAAAGGGCAAACAGCTAGCTAGTTGTGACCATTGACTTCGTAGATACAATAGATTTTACTGTGAACTCACTGTTACTCTAACAGTTTGTTTTCTAAAATAAAATTTACATACCATCTGTATAAACATCGTAGTACTGAGGAACATCTCATTTGGTTTATTGTTAAATATTGTGAATTCACCTCAAGCTTGTTGGCATAGATAGGTCACCTAGCTACATAGTGACACGTTAGAAATCAGGTAACGGCGGCAACCTTACCGAGGTTACAATTATAGTTGGATTTTCCTCATAAAAACAAGAATCGGCATGAACTTGAGTGAAGCTAAGGAAATACTTGTTAATCACATGTTTAGCCTTGATGTCAGTAGGAAGTGTAACATTTGTGTATATTATATTTTTTATTCAAAGCTTCAGAGGACAGGGCAAGATGTTAAATGGTGGTCAAACGTAAGAGCGCCCTCTAGGGGTCGTCAATAATTACCAAGATCCTAATAAGGGATCATTGTACACGGTACAAATACTACTTCCCCACAGCTTCCATGTTCCTGTTCATTTCATTGAAACTGTCAACATGCTCTTAACAAAATAAAAACCGGTCACCACAGTCACGGACAAAATGGAAGTGGGGAAATTAACAACGCTTCAGATTTTGCAATAACTGTACCAAAATACTGATGCTATCAATGCCAAGTCAAGTATTAATGTGTCCAGGTTAATCTTATGAAAATGCCATGAGACCCGTTGAAAACAACTATATCTGTCCACACATTTTAAATACCATTTTACTGAATGTATATACTGAAGTTCAAACTCTTAACATACCCTGCCATAAAATGAATAGATTTTGCAGCTTTTAACTTCAAGTATAAGGACCTATCTTGCCTGGCTGGGTACGTCCTTCATGAAATTATGTGTGTTTCTCTTAAATGATGTCATTTGGGACTACCTCAAAGTTGTGTCATTTTATGTCATGAGTAGATTGTGAAAAGATGGGTGGCTTTAGGTTACATCTTAATTTTATTCACTGTCTCTGACTGGTGGTCAGGCCATTGAACTATTCTGTAAACATGTGGCTTATCATGAACCTCTCAGTGATTATTCTTTCTCCCCCCCCCCCCCCCCCCCCCCCCCCCTCTCTCTCTCTCTCTCTCTCTCACTTTCACACACACACACACACACACACACACAAACAGAGCCTGAAAGAGTGAGTCCTGCAATATCAAATGAAGGCAGCAATGACATCATTACTGTCACATGGGAAGCTCCACCAGGCAAAGTAGAATTCTACAAAGTCAACTTAACCAGCGAAGATGGAGACAGTCCACCAAAGACATTAAACTCAAGTGCCCGGTCATGCTCATTCAGTGATCTGAAACCTGGGAGAATTTACACGGCTGTTGTAACCACGGTCAGCGGCCCCTTTGCTGAAGACTCAGAGCCTGTTTCCAATGCCACCTGTGAGTATGACCTTCAGTTTCAGGAGAATCAGCTCTGTCCGGTGTGGCAGTGTGGTGCAGAGGGTAGGAAATCCTACCTCGCTTCTAACTGTAGGATCAAATGTTTATAATCCCAGTTAAGTCACACCCGTGGAACCTTCTAGAAAGAGGGCCTGTAGCTACAGTGACTTCCTAGCCAGCACAGACCATTCCCAAATCATTGAGTCCATTAAGATCACTGCTTATTTCTAAGATAAATTCATGACAAGAGTGATTCTCAAATGGTCTTTTGAAAAGATTTTATCATTCCTCAAAAAATCCTATCCCTAGAAGAATATTGAGGAAAATATGTTTCAAGGGAAACCCAGGGATTCAGACATGTCTAAATGCTGGGAATTCCTATGGAATCATTTTTTTGAATATCAGCACAATACACCTGTAAATATTCTTATCCAGTTCTGGTAATGTTTCCTTTCAGATCCTTCCATGCAATTAGTCTATCTGAACCTTGTTGTCACATGAATTCTTCTCTCCTGATTGCCATTATTTCAGATCCCAATCCACCTGGAGCTGTTCAGACAGTCAGTCAGACCACTGGTTCCATTTCAATTAGCTGGGACAGGCCCCCCAACATGGAAACGGCCAATTACTCTTTCATCATATCCGCTCAACCCCACCTCACTGGTGAAAATAGGACCTCAAATAATAGCTACATTTTGGAGAATCTGATCTCTGGGAATCCATACAACATCTCCGTGGTGACTGAAGGACCAATGGGCTACAGGAGCACTGCAGTGACTGCACAGATCTACACCAGTGAGTACCATACAAAGGAGTTCGGTCTGATACAACTCCATCACCCTGAACACAGTAGTACTTAAGATATTACTTTCAATCTTAATCTTACCCAGTACCCTGGACCTTTTGCATATTCTAGCATGACATTTTTAAGCAACACATCTGACTAATATTCACTGAAACTCTATAACATTCCAAGATCACTTTATGCTTCCCATTTGAAAATATCAAACAGTACCTTTAGCTGTAAATCTTTCTCTTATCCTGCCTGGAATGTTGTCCTTTATGTTAGGGTACATATTGTAAAGAGTACTATGGATTATTACAAGATATTGTATTATTATTCCATGCATGAGAAGTAAAATGTCATTGTCTTTCCTTCTTAGAGCCATTGTCTGTCACCAATCTTCAAGTACAAATGATTGGAACTACTAATGTCTCACTGACCTGGGATCAGCCGGATCCAAAAGACTGGTACATGTACGTTGTCACTGTGACACACCCAAATGGTACCCAAGGGCTTCCACTGAAAACAGACAAAACTAGTGCTGTAATTGAAGATCTGACATCTGGGAGCAACCACACATTTACAGTCATCACCGTGGTTACCGACGGCACCGCCAGCGCTGGAGTGTCCATCACTCTGTTCACAAGTAAGCTCAGCCAAACCGAATCTTCCACTCTTTAACATAACACCTTGTCTACAACATTAATACCTTGGGTTTTATACCATTCTGTGTGGCTCAGTTGAAGCAGTGCAGTGAACTAACACCTATATTGTGATCCCTATATGTTTATTTAATGTTTAATGTGATATCATGGAGTTTAATGGCAGTAATTGTGCTTGTAACTCAGAGGTTTCTGGCTCAAATCCTCAGTGATATACTGCCATTCTATGCTTGACCTAAAATACTTATCCAGGATGGCAATTTGCATACTACAGTTCACCCACTTACATACCATCTTCAAATAAATAGGCAGTATGTAGACAGATACATTGTGTCAGCCATTCTGAATAAGCATGTGTATCAAACAAATGAAAAACATATATAAATGTATATAATGTGTATGTGTGTATATATATATATATATATTGCATCTTGAAACAGGTAACTATAAAACCGAATTACACTTTGAAGAAAATCACTAGCCGCTAGTGTATTATAAAAAATGACCTGTGCTTTAAAACAGAAAGGACTGTACTGAATCGTAGCGTTTTCCGTTCATCAGCGTGACACTGTCATCAAACAATGCTTTTACAGGGCCGTACCCCATCAGTAGCTTAAACGCCACCACAATCAACACGACGGTGGTCTTTCTGCAATGGGACAGACCACTGCAGTACCAGATGGGATACTCCTACAGGGTGGAGATCTCTAACTGTACGCCTGCTGTATGGAACAAGACAGAGACAGCACACAATGCCACCATCACTGGGCTGATCCCTGGAACCAGGTGCTCCTTCACTGTTTACCCCCAGGCTGAGAATGGAATTGAGGGAGAGCCTCACTCAGTCTATCAGTACACAAGTAAGTCATAGCCCGACTACAGTTTTGCTTCATCTTTTTTCATTCACATTGGACATTGTAAAGTGGTACATGCTGGAATTCCTCATGAATCAATGAATTTATGATAATCCTGTGGAACCTTTTTGAGCCTGGCCAACAGGTAACCCAGTGTGTCATTTTCAGCCTTGCATTATAGATCACTTGTGCACTAATGCTGCGGCACTCTGCCCTGTTGAAAAACTGCAGTGAATGTTCTGAAAGTACCTGAATTCTCACATTGGTCCTTTCAACTGCTCCTGAGAGAATTAGGACACCGTTAAAGAAAGAAAAACTGTGCACTCTTCCTGTTAATTGTGTTTTGAAAAGAGTCTTTCTCATTTTCAAAATTGTGTTACTTGATTTTTTGCCATGTATAGATTTTGGATAGATGGACAAAATTGAGACTTTTAACCACCTGCTCTGGACAGTTTAAAAGTTAGGTCAGTGCGTGGTTATATTAGCAGGGGGCTCATCAGAATTGACTGACTATAAATTAAATCTCTCTCTCCCCCCCCTCACCTGTCGATATTGTTGACAAGTATCACAAACTCTCTCTCTCACAAACAGAGCCTGCAACAGTGAGTCCTGCAGTTTCAAATGAGGGCACCAATAACACCATCAAGGTGACATGGACACCTCAACCTGGCAATGTGGAATCCTACAAAGTCAACTTAACCAGCGAAGATGGAGACAGACCACCAAAGACATTAAATTCGAGTGCCTGGTCATGCTCATTCAGTGATCTGAAACCTGGGAAAATTTACACGGCTGTTGTAACCACGGTCAGCGGCCCCTTTGCTGAAGACTCAGAGCCTGTTTCCAATGCCACCTGTGAGTATGACCTTCAGTTTCAGGAGAATCAGCTCTGTCCAGTGTGGCAGTGTGGTGAGGAGGACAGGAAATCCTACCTCGCTTCTAACTGTAGGATCAAATGTTTATAATCCCAGTTAAGCCACACCCATGGAACCTTCTAGAAAGAGGGTCCAGATCATTAATATCCCCTAATTAATTATTGATTAGAAAATAATCCCAATACACCTGTAAATATTCTTATCCAGTTCTGGTCATGTTTCCTTTCAGATCCTTCCAACGTCGTGGTCTGACTTAACCTTGTTGTCACATGAATTCTTCTCTCCTGATTGCCATTATTTCAGATCCCAATCCACCTGGAGCTGTTCAGACAGTCAGTCAGACCACTGGCTCCATTTCAATTAGCTGGGACAGGCCCCCCAACATGGAAGCACCCAATTACTCTTTCATCATATCCGCTCAACCCCACCTCACTGGTGAAAATAGGACCTCAAATAATAGCTACATTTTGGAGAATCTGATCTCTGGGAATCCATACAACATCTCCGTGGTGACTGAAGGACCAATGGGCTACAGGAGCACTGCAGTGACTGCACAGATCTACACCAGTGAGTACCATACAAAGGAGCTCAGTCTGATACAACTCCATCACCCTCAATATACTAGTGCTTAAGATATTACTTTCAATCTTAATCTTACTCAGTACCTAGGCCCTTTTGCATATTCTAGCTTGACATTTTTAAGCAAAATACTTGACTACTATTCATTGAAATGCCATGACATTCCACGATCACTAAACACATCCGTTTACATGCCATCTTCAAGTAATCTTCAAATAATTTTCATATAATTTAGCATATATCCTCTTCATTTTTTTTTTGTTTGTTTTGTTTTTCAGGACCAGAGAGTGTTCAAAATCTACAAAAGGGCTTAACAACTGTTGAGAACATTAGTATTACATGGAATAAGCCTGTTGGCTACAAACAGGGTTACTCTTACAATGTGGTGGCATGGAACAGTTCAAAATTTTTATTTGAAAATAAAACTACTCCAGAATTAACTTATCAATTGACAAAACTGGTTCCTGGAACCCGTTACAATTTCAGCGTGACCACCCAGACGTCTGACAGAACTACAGGATCACCTGTGGACTTTTCCACCTGTACAAGTGAGTTCTGGTGCTCAGCACATTAAAAGCTCGACTTTTTCAGTTTATTTAAAAAAAATTCACAATACAATATAACTTCATCTTGAATCAAGGAATATCTCACAGCACAACAGCTCAGCTCTTTTTAAAATGTCTTCTGTAAAAGGTCCATTGTAAAGTGTTTCGTGGAAATTCGAACACTGTTTGCACGAATAATAAAAATTGATTGCCTGTTTGAATCTTGCCAAGTACAGTTATCTGAAGACTACCATGTATTTGGTCCGACAATGAATTAACCAGTTGATATTAGCTACCCTACCTGTCTGAAGAAATGTGCGAGACAAGGGACAGTTGTACCTCATGTACTTGTTCTGTGCATGCTGCAACAGTGACTCCTCTGGTCAAAGGGATAACTGCAACTGCTATGTGGGATGTAGTGTCCGCATACAAAGGGACTGGCAGCTGGCATGCCACGTATGCCACACGTATGCATTTCATTGTATTTCATGGATGCAGAGTGAAAGAAAGTATATGCCTGTTAGACTGCACTCACCTGCCCATAAAATTGGGTAAAGCAGGGGTTGGACAAGATCGGGATCATCATCAACAAAGAAAAATTATGGAGTTAACCGTAGAAAAAAAAATCAGGAACACTTCTTTGTAAGGTCTTCTGCATTGTTGTGACATGTCACAGAATGGCCAAATTCATGTATCTTTTTCCTTCCTTTAATTTCTACACTATAGATGCGTTTCCTGTGAGTGCTGTCATCTGTGAGGGACCGAACCGCACTGAAGCAAAGCTCAGCCTTACCTGGCACAATCCAGCCGGCTCAAATGAAGGATTCAGAATAGAGTGGAGTCCCACAGTGAACAAAGACATGCCCTCCTGCAAAGACCCCTGCAGCTACACCATCAATGAGCTCTCATACTACACAGACTACCATGTGAAATTCTGGACCCTTGGATGTGGAGAGAGAAGCAGAGTCCATGAATTCAGCTGTCGAACTGGCATTACAAGTATGTGTACCTGTCATCTGAAAAGCATTCACGTATTAGGATCACAGAAAACCCCGTTTCACCACTGACAATCCCATCCTTGAGGTCCTCAACAAAGGTCCCTGTGTTTGTAGTGTCTCATTTCCATTCAAAGCTCAGCTTTTTGCATCTTTGATAAATCATATGATAAAGAAATTGGTAAGACACAGGTGCATGTGGCACTTCCTGTTTCACAACTCCATTCACAAAAACAAGGTGTATGTCTGTAACTCTGAGATTTGTGTCACTGTCCTTTTTCAAGATCCACCCATCGTAACCATAACAGAGCACCAGATGACCATCGTTACACAGACGCACAACATGTTTAGATTAAAATTCAACGCAAGTCTCCTGGATGGATCCAGGGGACCAGTTGTGGCGTATGCTATATTGGTGACATCCAGTTCAAAAGGTGAGAATTTTTCATTTTGGGCTGGCATAATTTTGACATGGCATGTAGTAGGGTTTTCTTATTAAACTTGCCTTGTTTTCCGCATTTCACCAGAGATTGCTCCAGAGATTTCAGGGAGTGACCTCAGAAACACTTACGAACACTGGAAGAAGGATGAAAATATCCCTTATTTGGCTGTGATACAAAATAGTACATATTCAGGCCGAAATTACAAGTTTGAGGAGTATGTGGATGTAGGCTCAGGCGGTGAATGGGAAGGATACTACAACGGGCCACTGAGGCCTAAAACAAAATACAGGTAAGTGCAGTATTAGTGGTAGGTGATAGAGGTACCATGCCAAAAATGAGCGGAGTCACAATTAGCTTAATTACCGACTCATTTCATCCAATCAAAAATTTTTTGTCTTTCCAACACTGCATGATGGTTGGTTGATCTGGTA
>JAFBMS010000196.1:210708-260708 GCA_019788955.1 Albula glossodonta | reverse complement strand
ATATGGGCTTTGGAGTTACAGTATGCCCACCTCCTCAGACAGTATACTCACCTATTAGCCTCATTACCATTAATACATAAGGGCTTTGGAGTTACAGTATACCCACCTATTAGCCTTTTTACCATTAATACATATGGGCTTTGGAGTTACAGTATACTCACCTATTAGCCTTATTACCATTAATACATATGGGCTTTGGAGTTACAGTATGCCCACCTCCTCAGACAGTATACCCACCTATTAGCCTTATTACCATTAATACATATGGGCTTTAAGTTACAGTATGCCCACCTATTAGCCTTATTACCATTAATACATATGGGCTTTGGAGTTACAGTATACCCACCTCCTCAGACAGTATACTCACCTTTTAGCCTTATTACCATTAATACATATGGGCTTTAGAGTTACAGTATGCCCACCTCCTCAGACAGTATACTCACCTTTTAGCCTTATTACCATTAATACATATGGGCTTTAGAGTTACAGTATGCCCACCTCCTCAGACTGTATACTCACCTTTTAGCCTTATTACCATTAATACATATGGGCTTTAGAGTTACAGTATGCCCACCTCCTCAGACAGTATACTCACCTATTAGCCTCATTACCATTAATACATAAGGGCTTTGGAGTTACAGTATACCCACCTATTAACCTTATTACCGTTAATACATATGGGCTTTGGAGTTACAGTATACTCACCTTTTAGCCTTATTACCATTAATACATATGGGCTTTGGAGTTACAGTATGCCCACCTCCTCACCATTAATTACGCTTTATTACTATCAATACAATATATGCTCATCACCTCAGTTTACATTACGCCTCTGGTTGTGACACTATGTTGTCCTGTTTCTGATCAGGATCTGAAAACTGTGGGCTTGGCTCAGTCCAAACTTATCGCAAATGCGCCTGAGAACAAGGGAAAAAACCGCTACAGCAACGTGCTTCCATGTGAGTAACCAAAACCCCACTCTGCTAATCTGTCTCAGGTTTTAAATACTATTTTCCCAGATATCCCACAATAAGAGGACTGTAATTTTTCTTGTTTTTTTTTTTTTTTTTGATTAATGAGGACATTTTTGAGATCGGGGTTTTAATACTATAACTGTTTATAGTAGAGACTATTATATGACTTTGCTTTTGATCATTTTTCTCCTGTTATCAGTTATCCAAGAATGCAAAAACTCTAAACTGTGTGTGCTTATGACACACCGTGGTGCACTGCATCTGGTCTAGACATATGGGGTCTGATAAATCAAAAAACCAAACAGAAAAACACATTGCTGCTTAGGTGATGTGTTCCCTCATTAAACTTGCACTACCAGGTACTGCCGAACACCAGTATGTTGTGTTGTTTATTTTAACTGTCCTGATGTAGCTTGTGTTTCTGCTCACCAGATGATTCATCAAGAGTCAAACTGTCAACCCAAGGAAGTCCCCATGATGACTACATCAACGCCAACTACATCCCGGTAAAAATCGGCGTCCTCATAAGTCACCGTACTGATCACAGAGCGTGTGGTTTAGATAGAGAGTTTTTTTTTATTATTATTTGGTGAGTCACAGCCATGTCGGTTTGTCTCTGTCTTTGTCTCCACAGGGCTACAGCTCCAAGAAGGAATTCATCGCCGCGCAGGGCCCTTTGCCCTCAACGGTGAACGAGTTTTGGCGAATGATCTGGGAGAAGAACGTCCTGACCCTGGTGATGCTGACCAGATGCAACGAGCAGGGACGGGTGAGTCCATGCATGCATACAAAAATAATACCAGTAATACACTTCACCACAGGGCTATAATTGGGGTTTACTGAGGAGTTTGCCCCGGCAGCCCTGGTCCTTCCTCACCATGCTGCATGCATCCATGCAGCCCTGGTCCTTCCTCACCATGCTGCATGCATCTGACCACTGCAGGCTTCCATGCAGCCCTGGTCCTTCCTCACCATGCTGCAGGCATCTGACCACTGCAGGCTTCCACTCACTGAAAACAGCACTTTTAATCAGCATTTACCTACATTGTTGAAGTTTTAAAAACAGAAATGATTTACCCAAACCTGTAACACACAATTAACAATGTATCCTTTACAGCTTTGCCAAACATAATATGAACACCAATGCAAACAGCAGTACATATAGTCTAATTAGTAGCATTATTAATATAATGCTAATATAGCACAGTAATATAAGTAGCATTATAAGTATTAGTGGCATTAGTAGCATTAGCAGTATTAGAAGCAATAGAAGTTATAGAGGTATTAGAAGTAGCATATTGGGTATTTAGCAGATGCTCTTTTTCAATGTGACTTTCAAAACTGCAGTAAGTTAAAAAAAAAGGACAATATATTAGCACACCAAGCAGAGACGATACCAAGTTATCAGCGCCAAAAGCGATGAATGCACTTATTAACCTACTGCTCTACAGTGGTCATAATAATAATAAAAATAATCACATAAATAATCGATAATAAAAAAAACCCTCAAATCTCGCAGGTGAAATGTGAACAATACTGGCCATCTGATACCAAACACTTCAACAACATAACAGTGACCACCACCTCTGAAATCACGCTGGAGGACTGGACTATCAGAGACTTTGACGTCAAGAATGTGAGTTAACGGGAGGGTTAAACTAGCGCCATGTTTCCATGAATGGGGTTTAAGGTACACATACACTGTACAGTTTGCACCATGGTGGAATCAGGTTGCCTCTACACTTCAGAGCCATTCAGAACCACTGGGATGTGAATTTTACTATGCATTTTGGTATTTAGTGGGTACTCTTACCCAGAGCAAATCTATGCAGCTTACCGCTGTATATATACAGCCCATTTTTGCTGCTGGATAGTCATGGAGGTGATCCATCGTGCTCAAAGGTCCAGCAGCAGCTTCCCGCCCCCAAACTGACCAGAACTGGGAACCCTATAAGTAACAAACCTACTGAGCTTTTCTGGAAATACCAATGCAAACACTCTTGTGTCCAATTTTAATTAAATGTATGAGCCATACATGCCACCATTATAAGCATTATGAACCATCTTCTGCCCCCTTTCAGGAAAAATAAAGCTATTCTATTCTATTCTATTCTATTCTATTCTATTCTGTTGTGCAAACGTCATTTAAAAACCTGAGGTTCATGCCCCTGTACTCTCCCAGGTGAAAACGGCGGAGACTCGCTCTCTGCGCCACTTCCACTTCACGGCCTGGCCGGACCACGGCGTGCCCGAGACCACCGAGCTGCTCATTAACTTCCGCCACCTGGTCAGGGAGCACATGGACCAGTACTCCCGAAACTCCCCCACCGTGGTGCACTGCAGGTGGGCCGGCCCGCTCCCTTCTTCCCCGTCACGTAGCCCACTGGAGGATCACTCTATAGTGCTGGCCCACAAGCTGGGTTTCAGCACCATTCCAGTTTAGTCAACTAAGACCAAGAGCACCTGTTACAAGAATAAACATAGTGTAGGAGTAAAACTATAAAAAGTATAATGAAGAGAACAAGTCTTTAAGGCCATCTTTGGTCATTATTTAGCTGCAGTTTGCACCGTATGCAGCACTATATTAGAGATGTAATCCCCTCACTTGTCCCCTGGCATGTCCTGAATCACCAGCGGTACCAGGTGGCTTCATTTCCAGGGCCATTTTCTCATAAATAAGCAGTGTTTTTATCACCTCAGCCAGTTATCTGCAGTGCAAGAGAACTCTCTCACCAGCTAGTGGCTCTGTCTGGCACTTTTCTTTTTTGCAGTTCGCAATTCAGTCCCGCACTGGTCCACTTCATCTTTCAGAATTTTTTTGTGAATGTTGTGTCAAAAGCGTTGTATTATTGCATATTTTGACAGTCAGTCGCCATGGATCATCGCAATTTCATGGAAAAGCGTGTTAAATGTGCATAATTGAAGGGTTTATCATGTGAAATGTGCATAAGTGAAGGGTTGATTATGTCATTTCCAATAAGTGCGCCGGGGCCGGTTTGTGGTTTTTGCTCCCTCTCTCCAGCGCGGGCGTCGGGCGGACGGGGACGCTGATTGCCATCGACAGGCTGATCTTTCAGATCGAGAGGGAGAGCGTGGTGGACGTGTTCGGCATCGTCCACGACCTGCGCATGCACCGTGGCCTGATGGTACAGACCGAGGTGAGAGGAAACACATTATTCTTTTTTATCATTATGTCTTTTTGAAAGTATCCTCCATTTTCCAAACCCAAAGTGAACTACATTCTCTACCTCAGACATTGGGCTTTTCTCAGAGATTCCGGAGTAAGTGGTCACACCTGTGACTCCTCCTATACTCACTCTGCTGATGTCACACCTGTCCCATAATTCCCTTAGTGTAGGCATGAGAAACAGGGCCTTCTCACATATCCACAGATACTTGGCTATCCAGGACAGCCTGGTATAGAATGATAAACCACCCCATCGACCCCTATATTTAAACCTGCTTGCCAACTATTCTGTCCTTGGAGTTTCTGTATCGTCATTGTGGATCTCCTGTCATAGCCTGAAATGGCTGTTACCTGGGACTCGAGTACCTGCCTTCAGAACACACACCTGAGCCCCAAGTACAAACCACAAAAGCTGTTTCAAAAAGACATTGAAATGAATGTAAAATTGAGTACAAATTCAAACAGACAGGGTTAGTCCCACAGTGGCTAGGTTTGATCTTTTTCGGATGATTGGCACAAGGCTTAATGTGTTGAACCAAAATGTTTCTCCGTGTTTTTTACTCTCTTGCTCTCTCTCTTGTGTTTTATTACTCTTTTTACATCGCTACTCATCTTTTCTGCAGGACCAGTACGTGTTCCTGCACCAGTGTGCCATGGACATTATCAAATCGAGGACAGGGACCAACGTGGATCTGATCTACCAAAACACGGCTGCGATCAATATTTATGAGAATTTTGATCCCAAAAAGGCCAATGATGGCAAACCAAGCCCATAGCGAGTGTCCGTCCGTCACCACCTCCCTCGAATTTCCCAACTTACATTTCTGAAAAGGGAACCTTTTATTCCACAGACTTTGTTATTCCATGTACTGCAATCAGAAATTGAAAATTCAAGGAACAATTTTGTGTCTTATAAAGGAAATTGTATTTTTTTAAATTATCTCTTTAAGAGTAGAAATATAGTGCAAAATACTGTATGCACAAGGGTTTACACTTTACATCTAAAGAAGAAATTAAGAATGAATGGATAGTTTATAGTGGATATTTTCTTAACTTATACTTCTGTGCTTTTGAGTACATACAATTAAGATGCATTCCAATTTATTTTTATACCACTGATCAGGATAAATATATGGTTATTTTTATAATGTGTGCAATACATATACTGTAAATATTTTATTATGCTGAATGAAACATATATACATATATAGCCAAATTTTTTATCTTTATCTTGATAAAATATTGCACTCAGGACACAGTCTTCCTTTGTAAACTCACAATAAATGTATCACATCTGTTTAGAAATGAGGACTGCAGAGGACACTTCTAAGCACTTGCCTCTGGCATTGAATGTAGATGTTAAAGTATTTATTTATGCACTTACACATGTAAACCTGTCCTCAGGTTTATAATTCCTTGAGATCAGCTTCAGCAGTGTACCATTTCATCACGACAGTGCTTTGTTTGCTTTCCCAACTCCATTCCTTTCTCTGGTACTGTGTAGCCTGTGAGCTCTGTTATAATGGTCAGAATTCATGGTGCAGTGAACAAAACAGAGCGTGTTGCCATGATTAATTGCTGTTTATATCAGCATAGTGTGTCATCATTTTTCACACCCGTAGTTTACCACAATTATGTGGCAAAGACGGTTACGTACCAAAGTGGCATAACATTGACTTTTCTCTGACACTGACATCACATAAATCTGGGTTTTCCAACAAATAATGCACCATTTATTCTACATAACGCAGGCTTTTTGTAGCCTGTCAAAACAGAAGCCTTACTCTGGGATTCTTTTTTACTGGGAGTCATTTTGTCTTTGTCCTCTAGAGGGCAGTGTAAGGGTAGCAGTGCACTGTGGATAGATTTTTTTTTTGGATCAGATTTGTTATTGTTGTGAAACTGTGGGGTCAGTGAAACTGGTTTCAGAGTGTTTTGTGACATTATGGAAGTTTTTTATTTTTCTGTAACACTGTATACTGGGCTTTCATGGCAACTTTCGAGACTGAGTGAATAATATAAATCTATGCTGGAATTTTCTGTGTACCAAAGTGATGTGTTTTTGAATATGCAGTACGACCAATATGGTATGAGATTAATTTGTTTTTTTTTTTAAAATTCATTTTATTTTGGATGATCAATGCATTTTAAGCGCTGTTTTGTCGAATGCACTGGTTGCATATGTATTTTCTTCTTTTAGAATTTTTGAAAATTACTATACGACAGTCGTAAGAGTGTTTTTTTAATATAGTAGAAGCAGAATGATTCAGTGTAAATGAAATTATTGTTGCTTTATTCCATTGAAATGTAGGGGTTTTTCCTGTGCAATAGTGCACCACTGCTTAAGCTTGTAACATGATTGTGTATATATTATATATGGTTTATCAACCGAAGCCACCTCACCAAAGGTCAGTACAATAAGAGGAAATATTATATTCATAGGAGTATGCAGCCTACTACTGCCATTTAGAAACTGCCTCAGTCTGTTTTTTCTTTTCAGATCATTAATAAACAATATTTTCCATCCAAATTAGGATATAGAGCAATCCTGCTTATTCTTTCTGAATAAATAATATATTGATAAACATGGATGTATTTTATATATAGTATAAAAATTGAAAACTCGATTGAAAAGCTACACCTGTGTGCCTCACTCTCCATCCTCTCTCCCATTTTTTGTGTGCTGCAAGGAGATGGAAGTGGAGATCGTCAGACATGTTGTGAGGAGACTGGTTGCATAAAGATTTGAGAATTATGTGAACTTTAAATACCGAAACCTACACTGTGTTTTGATTAGATTTTAAACCACAGTTTTGGTTATGGTTTTACCTTTATTATATATTTTGTCTCCTGATTTGAGTATAAATATTTTTGTATTGTTAAAGATCCAAAGCGCTTCTTTTGTGTTACTAAGGTGTAATTACTTCCATGCGTAATTTGTTGAAGTGCTGTAACATTTGTGTAACTGCAGGTTAATTACTTCCATGCGTAATTTGTTGAAGTGCTGTAACATTTTGCTCCATGCAGCATACAGAATGATGCTGGCGCATACACTGTTAAGGGAAAAATATGGAAGGATTTTTATATGAATGAATCATGTAAAAATGTGTAACAGAGTCAGCAAAAGAGGATTAAAGATGTTGCACTTTACACATTTTCGGTGTGTGAATGTCCTTGTATGTGGGAGGGGGGCATGCGCAAATGTGTGATGCCTACACATTCATATGTGTACATATGAATGTGTACGCATCACGTGTGTGCATACATGATTATGTGAGTATGTGCATGTGTGTATTGTGCCTTTGGGTGCCCACATGTGCATGGGCACGTGTGTGCATACATGTATGTGTGTGTGTTTCTTATGATTCTCTCATTTTAAAGTTCCTGAGCTCTTTCCTTTCTCAATCTTGTTTTGCAACATCTATGCAGACACATACACACACACACACACACACACACACACACACACACAGCAAAACGCTTCTGGAGAAAAAAATCACATTAGATACTATGTGGTACATTTTAAAATTACTATGCTGAAAGTTTTTTTTTAAAAAAAAAAAAACATATTCAGATTTTGCATTGCTAAATATCCTGTTTGGCTAAAGTGGTTTATTTTACTGTCACCAGAACAATCCACATACTCAAGGAAAATTGTGTCATTGTTGTGTATTACAAAGTAATACCAGCAGGGGGCACTGTGAGCTGGAATTTTAAATGTTTTGCTGAAGGCTCTTCCACTACAGTATTAGTGGGGCTGACTTCAACTGTCACTAAGGTGCTGACTCATTTGTCATATTTACCAACTTCTGGAAGAAGCATGTTGCCACAATGAGACAAATGCATGAATAATAAACAATGGTATTTTTTGAGAAGCAAAAAATAACATCTAACTCAGTATGTAACTTTTTTTTTGATAGCAACTTCCTCTAAATGGGATCAACTTCTCTCTTGGAACTCTTGCAGCTATACCGGACCTGGGCCAAATTACATAAAAAAAACTTTAGTTGAAATGCTCTCATTCAGTATACCACTTAAATTCCTGTATCTTATTTACAGTTTTTCCACCAATGTTCTACCTTTTTTCATGCAATTGTCCATTTTTGTTAGCAGCATGTTCTACTGTATGTAATGGATCTATAGTGTGTGTTGTTCCTTTTATTTCACCGCCATTGAAAGAAGTAAAGTATTCAAACACAGGTATTTGACCCAGGTCTCGTCACAGCACAACGGCATCAGGACTGATATGAGGAGTGACAGGGAGTGAATTTATGGACTGGTTGTTCCTCAAAACGCCCCAGGCCAGGCCATTAGAGCAGTTCCGCAGCGCTCCGTCTCTTTGCTCTGACTGAGTGGCTCCCAGGGCTGGCAGTGTGACTGACACAACCCAGTACAGTGCGAGGTCTAATATTGATAAAAACATTCCACCGTTCTGCCTCTACCATGACAAAACTAGGTTGTTACCTTGCGTAGAGTTCCATTAAAGGGAAATTGGGGCACAGTGAATAGGCTTGAGGAATGGAGGGGCAAAATTAGAATCGCAATCTTAACTGAAAACTTCATGAGGGGAGCTCTGAAAAGGTATATTTTCTTTTTTTAAACAAGTATTCTGAGGTCTTGACCAATGACCAAATAGAGAACACTCTTGGCACTAAAACAGGATTGAACTCTCAAGTTATCCCTCCACATTTTATTTCTCCCTGTTGTATAAATCTGAACACAACAAAGAGTCCATGGTAAGACATCAAAAATGTACTTAAATCATACGTCCAGTAGTTCAGCTTATTAGGCCTAAATGTGACAAATAGATGAATGAACTAGAATTGATTTCGTATTGATTCTGCTTGTCTGCCATTGATTGATTTATTGATTGACTGGTTGATTGATTGATTGGTCGTGTATTTTTTCCAACTTGATTAGCACATTTATCAGAAATGGAGTCAGGCCCGAGGCTAGGGTGATTGGGCCTGTGAGAAATCAGAAACACATTAGTTTGTGCCAAATGCTCACTGAGGGAATGGCTTCTTGTTCAGAGACAAAAGTACAGTGTAGCAGAGGGCAGCTGACTGTAACACATGTCATCTCTCTTTGCTTGGCAGATTCACTTATTACTCAATCTTTTCCCCATTCCATAAAGTTTTATTCAAATTGTCAGTTTTCCACATTTTCTGTTTGTTGATGTCATCTAAATATATGTCTGAAAGTGCTATACACTGAAATTCCACAGGGCTGAATCACCCTGAGTTTAGATGTGCAGTAGAATATGGCTGCTTTTGGAAACATCTTCCACACCATGGTGTTTCCAGGGCTAAGAATTGAATCAGAAACTCTAAGCAGACAATATTATTTCTATCATTTTTATTTTGTCACAAGCATATATATAGTATTACATTATTGGAAACTTTCTCCACAATATCTTTGAGATAGCTCCCTCTTTATCTTCCTCTCTTTCACATACACACACACACACACACACGCACATGCGCACACACACACACACACAAACATACACACACACACACACACAAACACACACACACACACACACACACACACACATACACACGCACATGCGCACACACACACACAAACATACACACGCACATGCGCACACACACACACACAAACATACGCACACACACACACACACACACAAACATACACACGCACATGCGCACACACACACACAAACATACACACACACATGCGCACACACACACACACAAACACACACACGCACATGCGCATACACACACACACACAAACATACACACACACGCACACACACACACGCACACACACACACACAAACACACAAACACACACACGCACACACATACACACAAACAAACACACAAACACACACAAACATACACACACACACACACACACAAACATACACACACACACACACACACACACAAACATACACACGCACATGCGCATACACACACACACACAAACATACACACGCACATGCGCACACACACAAACACACACAAACATACACACGCACGTGTGCACACATACACACACACACACAAACATACACACGCACAAGCGCACACACACAAACATACACACGCACGTGTGCACATACACACACACACACAAAGCTGAGTCTTTTCTCATCCTTATTTAGCCTTTTCAATTCCTTCACTGAAACATAAAAAGTCAGGAGTTTGAGAGTGACCTTCCCTGGTCCAGAGCCCTTTTCTCTCAGTTCCGCTGAGGACACACTCCAATGGACTAATGGTGCGCTCCACTTGCTGCAGTTTCCAGGTCAGTGAGACTGTACCACTCCTGACTGACAGTAAAAACTCTGACATCCGCATGTATGGATTTCACTCCTCCACCCACAATCAAAGCGCCCTTCCTGTCCCTGTGAATGAAATTGCCTTATTTGAGTAACTGCAAAACGAAAGGAAATTGGATGAAAAGGTGGAGTGGTGAGACTGAATTGCTTTTGATCTGTGAAGGAAATGGAGGTGAAAACCTGCGAGACGCCTCTGCCTCTATTAGAATCCTATCTCAACATTACTTCTTCACAAAAATGGAATTATGAGTGCTTAAGCAGGACATGAAATAATAATTGCTTGGCCTACTCATTTTACTTGCATAGTAGTGGTCTTTCTTTAGCCCTTCTCCAGTCATTCAGTTCCATATTAAAATCCCAAGGCAGAAATATATGTTCATTGTTAACTGGTTTTCCGTTGCCTGCATGGTGTTGCTTGTAATGGAAAATCACATTTTTTGCATGCAGTATATTTTTAGGTCCTCTTTCAGACTGTGGAAAATGTTTTATTTCATTAATTGGCTGACTTTGTATTCTGTGGTGAGCAAAATTCCCCTGAAATTACATGTGAAATGCGTATTGCACTCTTGACTGTAAGGCCGATAACCTTACAGAACTGAGTGAGTTGACTAGCCACTTGCTCTCTATGCAGACATAGTACTGTAAGTCTGTAACTGTAAGTTATTGAATCATTTCCACCTTTAATTCATTATGGATTGCCACTTTCACTAAGAAAAGGAACAGCATTCCTGGTCTAGCTGGCCTATGAACATTTTTATTTTGTAAGAAAAATAAAGAAGGAATCAGAAAGGAAAAATCAGTACAGGCTGCGGAACCAACACAAAATCCGTGTAAATTGTGTTTGGCGAAAAAAAAACACGACGAGTGACATCTGTCGCGGCTTCAACACCCTGTTTTCGGGGAGCAAACAGCTCATCCCTACGTCAGTTTATCCCAGTCCTGAGCTCCGCTCCGCATTTCCCTCCCTCCCGTTCTCTGTGCGCGCTCCCGTCTCCTCTGGTATTTCCTGCCTTTGCTTCCAACAGCTGTATAACCGTGGCTTTCAGATGTTAATGACTTTCACTACCCCGATTCTTGTCTCATACCGCCACTGCTGCCAGCCACAGCGAAGCCAAGACGAAGTTGCCCTCCTGCGCCGAGATGCTGACTTTGATTTACATCTTACATTTTTCGCTATTGACTTCTGAATATTAACTGTATTTTTCCAACAAAGTACCCGCCAGAGCATTACAAATAAGCATTTGGCTGAGGACGGCGCGCTGCCTCCCGTCACGTATGAGACTGTAGTGATTGTCGGTGCGCTCCTAGCAAGTTGTTAGAACGGCGATTGTGGACGAGGTTAGTGCCGCCTCTGCACTTGCAACCCATTAGTCAGCGAAGAGTGATTTTGGATGTTCTTTTCTAACAGTGGTGTCAGGCAAACGTGAGACAGACTAAATCTTTCGATCTTTTCGCAACACTTAATGCCACTGGGAGAAATGCAATGAAGTTATTTGGATATAGCTGACCGTAAACGACAAGAACTGTGTTGTAGGTGGGTCATTTTATGTTATTTAAATCACTGTGCAGTGTACTTGAAGCGGTTTTCATGCATTTTTTCGATAACTATATCCGTGGTAATTTGATCAAGGTGCCTTTGGTTGGCATATGTGTGAACAGCAACAAATATAATGCTAGTGTATCGTGTTCAAGGTTTTTCAGATAGCGTGGTTCCTCCGTAGGCATGCATTCTATATCCGCGCGTAGTCGATTGTGCATTTACAATGTGGCCCTTCCTTAAACGATGTTGCACACTGCCTTTATTCCGTACACCAGTTTTAGATTATGAAATCACAAAGTCAAAAGCGGATTTCGTGGAGCTCGCTAACCCAGATGCAAGTTAGCCAGCCACGCTGTTTACGATCCTGCAGCCAAGGGGGCGAGCCATGGAGAAGGACGGTTTATGGCTACTAAACTTGATGTCTGTTCGTTGAAAATCAGTTGGCTACTCAGTTCTTTTTGACTTGATAATAGGACCTGTGCGTTTCATATCTGGCAGATGTGTCGTAACTGAGAAGAATAGGCTACAGGTCCTACAGTAATCTATGATTTATCTAGCTAATACTAATAATCTGCTACGACATTTGTACCGCTGGTTATATTGTGATGCCACGGCCCTTAGATATGAAATTGCCTTATGGTAAAGCAATCGTATTTAAGAATTTAGAGCATGTTGAACAACGTGTCATCGCTGAATCTGTCAGGATTTCTGGAAAATTCATTGTTTCTGTTACATTGCAGAGGGTGTACCCCACATTGCGCCACGTAGGTGTCCTAAACTGGTGGCTTTTATGTGGTTTGTACATTTTCGGTGAACATAAAATCGTATTAATAAAACATTGATTTATCATTAATAATAAATTATATACACTTCCACTTAAAGATTTATGTTTTCATTTTTCAAGATGGCTCTCCCTTTAGGCAAATGCATTCAGTGGGCTGTAGTCTGCATTCTGTTAGTACGCTGTGTTTAGGCTGCCCATACCCTTCATTTGAAGTCTTCCTGGGAAAGGGTTTCTGATAACTACATCACATTATGTATATTGATTAATATTATTATTCTGATCACTGTGTAATTACCAATTGTCTTATTATGATTGTTTTAATAATATTAATACTAATACTATTAAATTGTAGTATATAATACGATATTTATACAATAATAACACTATTATTATTATCATTATTATTAAAACACCACCACCTATAATAATAATAATAATAATATGTTTACTGTAATAATATATTTATTATTTATATTTATCTATAACATGTATATTTTGTTGAATACATATCTTATGTAATATTGTCTCATATTGTAGCTGCATAGCAGGATGCTTAAGTTTCTTACACTCCACAGCTGCTCAACAGGCAGCAGGAGAAAAGCCCCAGGTCCGGAGCCCCCCTATAGCCGAGCTTTGCTTTGCGTTCCTATCGGTGTATCCCTTTTCGTCCGTCAGCGGCCAAGCGCTTCATTAGCGGCTCCAGCCCGCTTGCGGTGATCTGACACTGACAGCAAATCCAGCTCGATGGTGTGACAGGCCGGGGTAAAGCCGGCGCTAACACCATGGTGGTGTCGTAGCGACACGCTGGGGCGTTAGCCTGTGGGAGTGGGGTTTACGACAGCTTGTTGGATCTTCCCTTTGGAGTGTCTCTGTGTGTGTGTCTGTGTGTGTGTGTGTGTGTGTGTGTGTGTGTGTGTGTGTGTGTGTTTGACACCGCAGTCACATCATTTAGACATTGTCTGCTGGTAGTTGCAAAAGGAAAATTGATTGTAGGGTTGTATTTGTTAAGGAACTTGGGTCAATGGACTGGTGAGTTCCATTCCAAGGAAGTTAGTGGTGTCACTTTTTTGACATTGGGTTGCTACAGGTGACAGTGTGGCATTTCCATTGTGCAAACCTGGGCTGACGATTAGGGGGTTGCAGGTTCCATTCTCATGCGAGGCATAGCATGGGGCCTGTGTCTGCAGGGGAATACAGGTGTCTGCAGGGGGCAGATTGGTGTGTTTGGTTAGGGAACCTGAGCTGACAATTAGGAGGTTGCAGGTTCCATTCCCAGGCGAGGCATAGTGTGTCTTGCACGGGCCTGTGTCTGCAGGGGAATACAGGTGTCTGCAGGGGGCAGAGTGGTGTGTTTGGTTAGGGAATCTGGGCTGAGGATGAGGAGGTTGCAGGCTCCATTCCCAGAATTGGAAGCAACCTTTGAGGAAATATCTGTACTCAGTCTGAGTGAAGAAGGTCCATGAGGAAAGGGTTGTGTCGAGTATACAGCACGTAGATAAAAATGCATTTTCATTGGGGAGGGTGGAGTTCTTCTGCAAGCCGATTCAGGATCCACCAAGAATTAGTCATCATTACGTTATTGGTTCGTGGTTGTCTTGGCGTGAAACTTCACCTTCAGTTGGAGTCCCATGCAAGATCATAAGTCGTCAGAGGAAGTTGTTTATTAATTTATTATTAGTTGTGATTATTGAGGATTTCTTCCCTCAGTCCCAGTCCAATCTACAGTCGCGTATCTCTCCACAGACCCTGTTGTTGCCACCAACCAGGAGAAGTTTGTCAGCTGTGGCGAGAGTATTTTAACCATCTTTGTCCGGGCGCCAGCATCGGCTGTACCAATGGCATCCTGCCAAGCTTGACGATGGCAGTTAGACTAATGTATTTTGTCTGGGTTTGTCTGCTGTTGATGTCGAACAACTAATACCCACAGGAGTTTGACAAATGTGAACGTAGGGGCTGGGATTGAAGTCATAATTGATGTGATACCCCGAGGGAGGGGGCATTTTGGGTCGTTAGTCCAGCACTTTTATTTGCATTTAGGTGATCCGTAGCACTTTTGTATTTAAAATTGTATTTAATGAAGGTTTTCTTGTTTTGCTGAAATGTTACTATCAGAATTTAGTGGGTAAAATGTTCATTTTGGAGTTTTAAATCAAGTGTAGCGATGTAGTGATAATCTATATCAGTATTTTTGTAACTGTGCACTTTATTGTTTCTCTATGGAGAATTTTCAGTTGTTTTGCTGACCTGAATCTGGGCAAAGCTTTTTCACAAGCATACTTTTTCCTAGCCGGTTTTGTTTAAAAGTGCATCTAGCACTCTCATCACACATTTAAAATATTTTTGCCTTTGTTTGTGAGGTAGTAGGAGGTCACTGGCTGTGTCATGAAACGCTTTTTAAGTAATGGACAGAAAGAAGCGTGCTTAAGTTTTCCAGTATGAGAAAGTCAGCATTTTTTACCCTCACAGTTCAGAAGCTGTGCTGAGGGGAATGAAACAGATAGACTTGGCACTGGCATGGTGCTAAAATGACGGACATGATTTTTACCTGTTTTCTGTGTTCAAATTAGTAATACACAATAAAAAACAATTTTCATATGGTCTTCCTCTTTTCATTGCATTTGTAATGTTTTTATTGGGGGGAGGGGGGAAGGATAAGGTCCTAATAGATACTTTTTGAGTCCTCTTTTTTTGTTATCTTATTTAAATTTTTATTTTATATTTAATTGAAAAATGATGTCCTGTTTTGATTGAGGTTATGATGAGCATTCCTCTTTAGGCTTTGGGTGCCCTCCATACACTGCTGCATGCTGGGATATATGCGGTGACGGACAGTAAAGTAGAGTAAGGTAAAGCACTGATCACGCTCTGTATCTCCCGATTCCAGCGCTCTTTTTCCTTCTGCGGTTTAAAATCTGCGTACCTCACTGTGTGGACCTGATCGGGATCATTCTTCCATGTGTGACAAAGGTAGCATGAAGCTGTAACTGTAATCACGTATTGAGTATATAAGACAGAGAACAGATACATAAAAAATAAATGTTCCAATGGTTTTGTAACAATATTGCTTTGATACTATTTCTGTAACAGGCATAATTTATACAAACAGCTGTGACAAAGAAACAGTACCGAACTGGATCGGTCACATTGTGCTGATACCTGATCCATCTAATCCATGTCAGAATCGGTGCCGGTACGACCCATGATATCGGACCGGTGTGTCTCTATGGCAACGCTGATCGCACTGTAGTGTTGGCCCATGTCTCCCCTCTTAATGGTGACTCACCCATCGATGAGAGCATGCCTGTCCCGAGCGTAGCCTGGTACAGCTCTGGGGCTCTGTGCCTGTTAGCTCCATCCCCATGCGTTCTCAGTGGCACGGTGCCACCACTTTCCTGTGAGGAAATAAGAACCTGCACCGTGTAATGCAGGACACTCGCACAAACTTAACGTTGCAAGGAAACAGAAGAAGACTCAGAGCATGGAGGGGGAATTGTTGGGCCACAGGCGTAACGTCTGGAGACACTTAGGGAGCCAGAAGTGGACACTAGCAAACGGAATCGGAAAGGCTGAACAATGAGCCCGTTGTTCTTTTCAGCAATACGTCTGCCTCTCTTCCTCTGCTGCTCCCTGTCATTTTTCTAGTTGCCTTTGCTCCTTTCGTTCACACAGACCAGCTAATGCCCATGGGTTTTGCAGACCAGTGGGGAGTTTCCTGGATTTTGCTTTTGTGTCTTTTTTTTTGTCCCGCCGGCTGCCAGTTTTACACCTCATAGTTTTTTTTCTTTTCTTTGAAAAGTTGTTTTTGAAGTTGTTTGCAGATTTTTTAAATGCACGTTTTCTTCGCCCCAGTCTGCAGTGTGGGTGTTGAGTGACGCACGCTGGGGCTGGCAGTAAGAGCTTTTCGTCTTTGCTTTGTAATTGCCTGTACCTTTTTCTGACCAATGGCGTGTACAGGACAACCCGCTGTTTTGATTACGCTATTTTTCAAAGTTTTAGTGAAGTTCAGCACTTCCGAATTTGCAGTGGGGGGGAAGCGGAAGAAATGTGTAAAAATGTTATTGTCACCAAAAGTATGGAATCACATGTTCAACTTATTTTTTTACTTATTTAGTCAAATCAATTTTTGACTAAATAAGAAGTGATGGGAAGTCATCGCTAAGTGATTGCGAAGGTGGTTGATCAGGTGATAGATGCAGGCCTAGATGCTGCTTCGGGAGTGATTTTTATCTTGCAGGAAGGTGCGTGACAGAGGACATTGCAGTAAAACCATGCAGCTAAAACCAGATTTGCTTTGAAATGGACGGAAACAGTCCCCTAAAACAATCACTTGCGAAAAGCAAGCATGAAAAATTAAGTAGGTTATATTTACAGTAAGTTGGGCTGTGTTGTGGACCGAGATGCCCTTTTTGCCGCATACAGTTTTATACGGTGAGGTATCACATGAAAGCTCTTCTCACAGAAGCCCCAGAGGGCCAGAGAGAAACTCCTCTGTTTGTGTGGTTTGCTAATTGGGAGGATAAAAGTAGAAAATTTGCTGGCGGCTGCCTAATAGCAGCAAATTATAAACCGTCAGTGCAAATCTACACTGTCAGTATGATGGAGGTAGATAGATAGCAGTTTTTTCTGTTAATCCTCTCTGTGATGGGGCCTAGATTAGATTGCCAATTTATTTAGTCTCACAATAGCATTAGTTTATCAGGATGGATCAAGCACTTTTGCTCTGTCTAAAATTCAGAGGAATGGAATGGGCTAAACCTGAATGAGACTGAAATTGCTTGCTGGGATTGATTTCCTTGTATGGCCTATACATTAGAATGAATTAAACCAAGAGGCCAAGTGCCTGGTACTGCAAACCAATTGCATATCCTTAAACAAGAGACAAAAAGACTGCTGTGTGCTTTTTAGCTAAGGTGAAGGGCTTATCTTAAGAAAACTGGCACAGCGCAGTTCAGAGTTTGCAGATTTTCATATCAGTCCTCGAAAATGACAACATCAAAGACAAAGAGGACATCAACCAAGTGTCTCAGTCGATACATGGTGTGGTATGTTTTCAAATCCACCAATTATTTCTTAATTTTCTGTTTGCACAGGGATTTCATTAAGTCCCCTTTTTGACTGCATTAGCGGGGACTTTGACCATTGTGATGAACGAGGTCGTCAGATGCACACGCGCGTTCAAGTCTCCGTTTTCCTGTGATTGGCATGTTGAGCGACATGTCTCGTTTTGGGTGGATGTGCTGCATCACCATGACAACCCCCCATTTTAAGGGAAGAGAGAAAAGATCGATTCAGTTTATGGAGTGCAAAGGAAGAAATACTCCTGTAAAATGCAGTGTAAGGTGGGGGAGAGTGTCAAGTCCTCGGGAGTGACAAATTCAATATGTGGATTCCCCCTGGGGAACAAAGAGCTAGGGGTTTCCTGTTATGCCTGTATGGAAGATAAAAACTCTCTCAGGCCTAAGTAATACAGCAGCATATACCTATACACTTTGTAGCAGGGGTTCCCAACCCTGGAGGTTGCTGGTTTTTGCTGTTACTCAGCACTAAATGGGTACACTGATTCAGTTGCACCTAATCTCACCTGGCTTCAATGGACACTAATATTTAAGCAGAAAACTATTGATGGCGCAGTGAGGTTCAATTGAACCAAAAATGTAGTTTGCCAAAAATGTAGTCTGCTATGTTGTTTCAGGGACTCAGTGATTTGGACTACTGACCTTATTGGCTGTGGAGAGAAGAACATGTTTGATTGGTTCAAACAAGACAATGATTGACAGGTGAGTGTAGCTCTGTCTTAACAGGGTTCATAAAAACTCTTTTCAACAATCATTATGGAAATCAATACAACCATGATAACCCTTGTGCACCAGGGATGGAGATCCATGGTGAACACCTTTGTTCATTTTCATTTACAGATATTGCTGATCCCTGATTTTGTTGGGGAAGTGGAAAAGCGAGTGTTTGTGAATGTGGGTGTGTCGATGAGTTAGCAGTAAAGGTCAAGAGTTACTGCGCTGTGGCGGGCAGTGTGTGGGCTTAGGCTGGTAACCATGGGAGATAACAGGCCTGGCTGTTCACCCCCATCGACCACACTGATTAATGTCAGCACCAACTGATGCTCACAGGTCCTCACAAGTGGGTAAAAGTGTGTGTGTGTGTGTATGTGTGTGTGTGTGTGAGTGTGTGTATGTGTGTGTGTGAGTGTGTGTGAGTGAGTGTGTGTGAGTGTTTCTCTCTCAAAGTGGACTAAGCATCATTAATTGACCCGTTCTGGGCTCTTTGAGCTGAACAGGTGTACTGAATGCTGGTTAACAGGATTGTCTCATTTTTTAGCATTTTTTGAAAGTGCTCAGAAACATTCAGCATTTTTTTGGAGATATAGCCGCAGGTGAGAGCACTCGAGATCTCATATTATCACAGAATCATTGCCTCTCTCGGTGTCACAAAAGACATTATAAAGTACAGTGTGTTAGCTTTGGGTAAAAGGTTTGCTCTAAATCCAAGAGGTATTTAAAGAGAGGTATTAGAAAAACTCTGGGTAGTCATTCAGCAGATGTCAAACGTGTAGCCACTGCTCGACTGCTTTGCATGTTTTATAAAAATGAATGTGCTTAGCTATGTAGGAGTATATTTTGCTTTCTGAAATTTCACGGGGTGTAAGTGCTCTCATTTTTGGAGGGTGTAAGGACACTTTCCAATAAATTGGTGAGTGGATTTCTTTTTTCTTTTTTTTCTAACAAAGCCGTAATCCAAGGGATGTCCCTCATAGGAGCACTTTTATTTGGCCTTTCCTCTTAAAATGATTTCTGAAAAATCTAGCAGAGCTTAACAAAAGAAAACGGCTGAATTTCAGATTCAGCCTGGACACTTGTTATTTGTAATCAATATATTGTGATATTTATCAGTTTCCAAAAACTGCCATGGTGTAGATTTCTGTCACCTAGACCTACTTCACGGTTTCTTGAGTGATTTTTGGAATGTGTTTTGAATCTCGCAGGCGGCGGTTAAGTGATGAACCAGCTGCAGGAAATGGCCATTTCTGCCTTTACCGTGTCTCTTATTTAGCCCCATCTGCAGTCGGGGACAACTGTCTCTCTGTTGCTGTGTCTGCCTGCTGTTCGAGCAATTTAACAGCAGATTAATTTGTTAACTTTTGTCTATGGCAGAGAGCTAATTACTGAGGCGACAGGGGGGCGTTGAGATGTTCGTTAGCGCCTTTTTTTTTCCTCCCCATTCCTACTGAGAGTGAGATTAGGAATGGGGGTACCTTGGTACGTCTCACTGTGGGAGGGGCGACGTCCTAATTCACTGAGCTGGAAGGGGAACGCACAAGAGACCCCCCCCACTTTGGCTACCTGCCCAATCGCATTAAAACCTCCTAGGCACTATCTAACAAAAACTGTTCCAAGTTGCCGGGTGGAAAAACCTGTCCTGTTAATAACTCCCCCCCCCCGTCCGCCCCACACGCACCAAACCCAGAGCATACGACACATCCTCCCAGGGAAGGGCGTGGTTCCTTGGCGGTTGCCAAATTAGGATCAGCTATAAGAAATACAGTATCCAAATACTCAATGTTGTAACCCAGCATGCAGAACTCTTTCTGTGTCACTTGGCTTTTGAATTTGCACGTGCGCAGTGCTGTGGCGGGGGTAGCGGGAGAGGGTGGGGGGGCAGGGTGTGGGCAGGACCTTGAGGGGGTAAATTGGTAGGCGTGTGAGTAGTGTGGTTTAGGTGTGGCAGTAGGAAGACTGTGGCATCAGGCCCTGTGTTTTAAAGTCTTGACAGCCTGGCACAGTGGGCGGGCCCTCGTTCACGGCCATCGTTGAGTGGCTTAGCATATAGCTTAGCATGCTCTCAGGGACGTGCTGGTTTTCCTGTTTTCTTTCTTTTTTGGTTTTTGTGGCATATCGTATTGCGCGGCGCGGGAGTCCTCGCTCTCCCTGGGGATTTCAGCAGGGCTGCTTTACGCTGGAGCTCTCCCAGGCCTCGTAGCGATGCTGACACTGTGAGCTCCCTGAAGTCCCCCCCACCGGGACAGAGCCCGTCCACACAGCCTGTTGTTTTGCGGACGGAAAAACCCCTCAGTGCTGTAGAAAACCAGCTTAAACATCCTTCTCAAACACAAGTGCTTCTCGCGGCATGGCACTTCAGCATCGATTTAAACATCCTCCCTAGTGGAAGAGACTGACGGGACACTGATGTCAGCCATGTTGGGCTAAAGGATGTATACTTAAAAGCATACCTTGCCACATTGTTTTCCTTGAAAATATCCCTCAGTAACCCCGTTCATTAATAATGCATATACTCCTCTGCCTATATTTGTCTTCATAAAGTGTTCAGAATGTTCCTCGGCGGCCACCTTTTGTTGCGGGGCGAGGCGGTTTTGCAGCATCGGTCTCTGGAATACTAGAGCATTTAATGGGCACACGTGTGTAGGGTGAGCTATGGTCACTGTAAATCCTGCCTGTCTGCAAAAACAATAGACCACAGTGCTTCGCTCAAAATCTGATGTATTAAGTGCAGTTCCCCTTTTAGATACAGGGGGAGCAATACGGCCTAGTCCGCCTGTAGGACTTCAAACAATGATGCGAACCCTTCCCTCTGAAGGTGAAAGATGATCTATCTATCTATCTATCTATCTATCTATCTGCTAAATGCTTACAATGCAATGTAATGTAGTGCAATGACAGGTCATTTGCTGTATTGAAGAGCCAAACTAAGCCCATACCATAGGCTGGTTCGCATACGGAGCGGTAGCCATGAGGTAAGGATGCGAGCTCCTCGCTATGAGAGACATGGTGGCACTACAAGGCCGTGCCTGAATACAGACAGCGGAAATCAGGTGCTCCGTTCCCCTGGCATAAACACTGCAGGACGGGCCCAGTTTAAAGGATTACAGGGCTGTAAAATTTAATGGCCCGTTTTGTCAGTGGGACAGTGATGGTTTGTCTTCCTCAGATTAAGCAAATAGAACCCCTTCTGTCTTTCTAAATGCAGTTCTGGCTGTATTTAAATCTGCTTTTGTAGAGAAAGGCTTTGTGTGTAACCTGAATTACCCCCCCCCCCCCCAAAAAAAAAAAAACCCCACCTTTTTCTCCCACACCCATGTCCTGGAGATACGACCCCTCACACCAGCGACTGGGCGTCCCAAACCGTCGTATCAGCTAGACATTGACCAGTTTGGGTGACCCCATTGTCTCCCGGTAGAAGCTGTGCTACCAGGAAAACAAACACAGGAAGGACAGAGATAAGACACGCAGTCACATATCGAGCCGCTCGTCTGAGTGACAGTCTCTTTATTGACTCAGGAAGGAACACTCCTCTGGGGCCCGAAATCAAGGTCTGCGGCATCCCTCCTTATTCTGAGAGCTGTCTAACAGCCTACTGTGTGGGAGTCGTGAGTGTGAAACATATGAGTCATATTAATCATTTGAATCAATTGAGTCTTTTCATAGTCCTGAATCATTTGAGTCTTTTGAGTCATATGAGTCACATATAACGTTAAACCATCTCCTCTGTGACTGAGACTTAGGCTTGGGTTGCGGACATGTTTGTGGCTGAGAACGGAAATCTCTCTCTTTTTCTCTCGGAGAGATGAAAACAATCAACTCAGTCAAAATGTACTGCAAAGGACTGTGTTTGTTCGGCAATAATGTATGAGGTGTTTAAGAACAGATATCCAATATCAGGATTATGGGATGTGCATCTGCTCTCTCTTAGTGCCTGAAAAGATACAGCACGGGTGGTTTGGGAAAAGTGCACGTACAGAAATGTGGGAGTCCCATTTGGATGTGAAGCACATTTCTGTCGCAGACGAAGACAAAGCGTTGCAAATCTTACCCTATCTCATCTTGTAGCACAGTGGAGTAGGGCCAGTAGTTACGCTAAGCCCTCTTTGATGTCTCACAGGGGATAACCCGTTCAGGTTGCTTGGTAGAAACCTAAGTGCACCTCGGAGCAAAAGACTCTTCTATTTTAAGGCCTCGATGCGACCCCTGCTCGCTCCCCGGGAGCCTGAAATGGTGATTCGCTGGGACTAATTGCCATTCTATTACTGTATCCGACCTGCAAGGGCATGCTGCACGGGCGTGTCCTCACAGATCGCCATGCTGCACGGGGAGCAGAGAGTCGACGTTGCTGAAGTGTGTTTTCTGGTGGCGAACGAGACGTTTTCGCTCAGTCTCTGCAAGCAGAGATCCCCCTTGAAGTGGGCTTTCTGGTAAAATAATGGATAAATAAAAAAAATGGAAAAAAGCTAGGAAGGAAGGAAAAGGTTCTCAAAAAGCACGTTTTAAAATATCTTTACTGGAAGAACTAGGCTAAGTACACTGGTCTTCTGTATATTAGGATCTATATCTGCACTGGGGAATACATGTAGATCACTGTAGAATTTGTCACGTAAGCCACCCTCAATTTTTCAGTGGTGAGACATGGAAGTGATGCCATTTCTGTTGTTATTCATTTTCTGGTACATAATTTCTCACAACTTCTCACAAATTTCTCGCACTGGAAGTGAGCAAGTGAGTGAAAAAGCTGTATTTTTACACGTAAAGTGTACCTGATCTGGGGTCAGGTCTCTTCAGTCCATGATATAGCATTGTCCATTATGAGCTATAAGGCCAAACTGATCTCAGATCAGAGCCTTCCATCACTCATGGAAAACGGACCACACAGTCAGTTTGGAACTCTTCCACTGCCCTTACACAGGACCGCATTTTCTACATTAGCAATCTAGCCAGTCTATCGCTAGCAAGCAACCGTGCTGTCGTCATTCAGGCCTGTCTGCACCGGCCCAAATGTTTCAGTGTAATCCGCAGACTAATGGACTGGGGGGTGGGGGGGGGGCAGAGTTTGACTTTATCTGGGTCCACGTGTTCACGTTGTGCGTTGATGGGAGCTGTAACTCGCGGCTGATACAGGGCTGATCACGTGACCTCGCGCGGCCGGACTCTCCTCGTTTCCCCGTGCCCGTGGTCCACCGTCGCCCATGGTGCCTTCGTTTTCATTCCTCCTGTTTACTTTACGAGAGATGGATCGCCCTTCACGGCTGTGAGATATTACATTAATCATACTGTGTCTGGCATGATGGGACTGGCCTCTCATTTCCAGTGAAGGGAAGTGTCTCAAACGTGAACTTTGCTAGACTGGTGTTTGTCTGCAGGGCCTTGTCTGTGAGCGCTAAGATAGGACTAACTAATCAGCTTTTCTCTTCCAAAAAGATTAATGTGTAACAGTTAGTTTTTGTCATACAGAAGAGTGGAAAAAGTAGGCCATGAGGGCACGGTGTAGCTCTGAAGTGTTCAGTAATGGAGGAGGAGAAAGCATAGACGTTATGGAAAAACTTTTTCAAATGAACCTTGAGGAGCATCATGGGAAAAGAAGTCAACGTGATGTAATAAGTGTCTCTTGTGCTACCGCCTGATCTGACCCAGCCTGGCAGTGCGGCACAGGGGCTAATGAACCTGGGGGTTTCGGTTCTGCGCCTCTCTCCTGGGCAGGGTACCTCTGAGTTCATTACGAATGCTTTAAAAACTGCGGTGAGGTGCAACCTTTGAAGAAAATGACCTAATTATTTTTTTTAAAAAGTAATTTATTAATGACCAAAACATTTACAGTGATTTTCAGAGATTAAGTAAACTCGGTTCCATTTCAGTCGGTGCTTAGAAATGGATTTAAATTGTACTGATCATTTGAAAAATCGTAGTAAAACATTTTTGGCGTTTGAGTTAAGTAATAATGGCATTGATGGATAATCCTGATGCTGTGCAGTTATTCAGCTCCCCGGGTAGGCGGCTGCCTTTGGGCCGCCTTTGGGCTGCCTTTAGCCTGCCTTTGGGCTGCTTTTGGGCTGCCTTTGGCCTTTGAAACAGAGTGAGCAGCGTCAGTAGAAGTGTGCGGTTTGGTTGTACACTTTGTCCCAATGTCTCAGGTTTGGATCTGAGCCCCAGGCTCACCGATGAAAGCTGTCAGGGGTTTTGGGGGAGGGGTGGCTCATATTTGCGGTTTCCAAGGCCCGTAATTCCAGCCCCTCCGTTGCCACGTGAGGGGCTGGATCAAGGTGGTCGTGGTGGCAGCGTGATCCGGGCGTGCAAGGTCCAGAATCACTGGAAAAACTGGAGAGAGCGAGAGAATGTGTGAGCAAGCGAGAGAGAGACACCTGATGGAGAGAGTGAGAGAGAGAGAGAGAGAGCTCCACTGTCTCGGATTACCTTTAAGGAGAAACCCATGACACCTGGTTTTGATTTGCTGGGTTTCTGGGGGGACCACCTCGGGTTTCAGCAGAGCTGCAGTTTCCACAGTGTACGCGTGTAACCCGAGCCCGCGGCTCGGCTGAGTTGAGCTGGAGTCAGTAAACAGTAAAGGCCGTCGGCACGTGGGACAGCACAGCCTGGTGTGGCGCTCGAGCTGGGCTGCGGGTCACCTGATTTTCCTCAGGCAGTGCCACGGCACACAGCCGCCAAACGCCGCGGACGGGCAATCTCTCCGTTGCACCAGCCCGTTTCCACCTGGCCCATCGGGGTGACGTCCGTACACCAGCACACTGGGAAACCAAACTCGCCGCCCGATGAAATCAGCTACTGTCACACTCTGAGCTGTGATTGTTTAAGTCAGATGTGGGATTTTGTAATTGTGGCTGCCAACTCTCTACTCGTGTCTCACTGGTGAATAACTTGCACATTATGATGATAGCAGGGAAACTGTAGTCATAGATTTTTTTCATTGACAAAATGCCATATCTTACAAGTGCTGAATGTTAAATTGAAATACAGATGACCTTTTTAAACTTGATTAAAAGCCTTCCTTGTTTCCCTAACATGCTGAATATCTGAAACGACAGGTGAAACTGTACGTTCATGTCTGCAGCTGCTGTTCCGTGTCTTAACAGAGTATCTCTTGACCTTTGATAAAGGGGCACCCTTGCTCGCCCAGCTTTATCTCTCTGCATTAAAAAGTTATTTCTTGACCTACTTCTGCATCAGTTGGAGCTCTGTTCCACTGTTCTCTGAACTGATGTCACTTAAGGCTCAATAATTGGAACCTCTGAGGTGTTATGTAAGACTTGGTGAACTCGCATTTCAAGTGGTTTGATTTTTGGTGGTACACTTAGAGCATTCCATCGGAAGAGTCAACAACATTTAGATAGTTCAAACAGAGCTCGTGCTCATAAAGAAATGCACACAATCCAATCGTATTTTAAAGTAAGCTAAGGCATCATTGATCTTACTAAGAATAAATATACTTACATAGCATTTTGGGTGAAACAGTGCGTTAGCATAGCTCCCGACAGTTTAATGGGAGCTATGGTTGGCCTTTTAAAAGGCCTAATTTATCTCCTAAAGCGCCCTACAATTAAATGCTAAGACACTCTTCTAATTATGTGTGCGGAGATAAATTGGGAAGCATTCGGTGAGTCGAGAGCTGCGGAGTGTCTAATGAAACAGTCACTTACAGCGCCCTCCGTGCTGCGCCGCACGGATTCCGGGGGGAGGAAGCAGAAAGGGCAGAGAGTTCGGGCGGTGAAGCATGAGGATAATGTTACCCCACGTAAATTGGAGGGAAAAATATACCGCGCGGCTTTTAATCTGCGCGGCTACATGTCGCCACACAACGCGCCGTAACCAACGCAAACCTGAGCCGTCGGTCACGGTGACGCTCGAGTCTGAGACCCGCGTTCTATTTCCTGCTGCTCGCGTGGCTGAAGCCATTGCGGGCGCGGATTTAGCGGCCCCTAACTCCGTGTTACAATGGAAATGAAGGCACCCCTTGGAGAAAATGCACCGGCAGGCAACAAACATTTTCGGCATGCCTCTCTAGCTATATTTACTGTCCTAAATGCCAGCCTGCAATCCTCCTGAATAGAATGTGTGCAGTAATTATATTGTTACTCTTTTGTACCCAGCAGGAGTTTTTTTTTTTCATTGTTCTGGAAGAAAACAGAGTCAATACAGAGCCAAATTCGCTTTGGGACACTAAAAAAGATTTGGATTTCAGAGCCGATATAAGGTAGTCACTTAGGTGTCAGCCAAGTTACGTTTTTTGCCTCAGGGGTAGCAGTGTTGTCTGACAGGTGTACAGATCAGAGAACAGTCTCTCATTAACGCCACCCTGGAGATAGCATAACGCGTAGCTAAGCGGAGCTGAAGGTGAATAAGAACAAAAGCTAATAAAGTAGAAAAGCCACAAATAAAAAAAAAATAACAACCAAAAACTGTAATACTCTTAAAATACCTGGATCTGTCAACATTTGTCCTTAACTCACACTTGGAAATGTAATTATTAGTTGCTTTTTTTCTTCTCAAACACCGTCTGGCAGGTTGAGTGCAATTAACTTTGCATGCCTGTCAAGAAAACAATACTTAAGCTGCATTTATTTGTTAGGCTAAAAATTAAATAAAAAAAACAATAAATACTCAAGGAGACCTAAGTATAACAGGTCATATCTGCACAAAATAAATTTGCACAGCCAGAAATCTGTTGAAGAAGTAACAGGGTGAAGATAATGATAAGGTTTCATGTCTGGTACCTTAACCCTGTCACCTTACTGCCACCCCCTTGAGAAGCATAGGCCCGTTGGCAGTGCTATATGTTGTAGTGTTATGTTTCTGTACTACAGGTAATGAGGGTACATCTGATATTGGCTGGGGGTGTATCAGGGTAGTAATGTCAATGTCCTGGCCTTCTGCCATTTAAGGATAAACAGCAGCTGTGTAGCATTAAGGTGAGGGCATGTTGACAGGCTGCGGGTGGATATGCCAGGTTTGGCACTACTGCTCTTCTCTTGAGGATGATACCCCACCTGAATTTCAATGGTAGGCATCCGGCCGTGTGATTGGATGATATCTACCATGTGACCAACCCTAGATCATCTCAGTTCATGGACTGAAAAAAAATCCGTATGGAACATTATTGATTTTTTTTAGTTCATGGATTGAATGACAGTTTTTAGTTTAAATTTTATTTATCATTTTAAGTATACATGTTATATCATTGAGATTAAAATATTTTATAAGAGAGACTTGCTGAAAAGGTTGTAGACACAAGCTCATTTGCATTACAGGCATTAAAAACACAGAACAGTAAGAGGTTACAGTTTAAAAGATACACTACATACACCAAATATAGAGATGAAAAGAGTTTTCCCTTTTCACTCCTCAGTTATAATATTTCATAATTCTAGCTTTGCATTCATTCACAATAACGAGACCGTCAAGATTCACTCTGTTCTGTTCGAACACCCCAGACTGTGTATGAAAAAACTATTTTACCAATTACAGAGTGGGTGAGCAGTGATTTGTTGACAGAAAGTACATTACATTACAAAACATTTTGAAGCGAAGAGGAAGCAAAGATTAGAGTGATGTATTTCTGTGACTGCCTTATGTGAAAATATATAGCATAGATGAAGAACATGCGCAGATATGCTGGTCCAGCCCACTCTTGTGTATAAGATTCAGTGCTGAGTTAATGACTGGGTATCAGTGAGACAGAGAGAACCGTAGCAGCACACCTGGAGAAGTGGGAGGAGCTTGCTGGCTGAGAACATCCATTATCAGTTACAGGTAAACAGGTAGCCTGCCCTGCTCTTCTGGCTTATGTCGCCATAATCAATTACAGGCGAAAAAGCTGGCCTGTGCAAGTCTCTTCTTGCTTTTGAATGGAAAACTGGGCTTGTTCCTGGAGGAGAAGTCAAGTTTCACTTTCAGTTCCTTGCAACGAAGACTATATGATTATAGCTACATCATTCAATCAAAATCCAAGATAATTATGAGAAAACACTATTTTATTGGCGCTCCCATAACTGGAGACATTTAAATCCAGTAATAACATTTTACCAGCATTATGATTATTAAGAGAACTCTGAATTAGAATTAGGCACAGTGTGAGGCTCTCTAATAGCCTGACTCCTTCAGTTAATTGACTGATCTGAGTAAACTGGAATTGAATTCACCCAAACCTTGTCATCTGTTGAAATAAGCAGCAAAACGCTCTGTGCTAATTTAATTGTGAATAGCACACGCGTATTAATTGATGAATCGATTTGTGGGAGTAAAGTAGTTGGGTTTGAGAGGAGATTTCATTTGTACAGGCTGTGGTGCTGCACACAGCCCTATTTTCTGAACGGGCCCCTGGGGGCCACAGACACATTGGGGCCTTTTGCTATCAGCGGTCCCTAGTATGGCAGATTTGTCCCGTAGAGATGCAGTCAAGGAAGGGACGTTAATTGAACTCCAGGGAGGAGAGCTGCTGTCCCCCGCCCTGTGCAGGCTGCTGTTTATCTTGACGACCGTTGTCAGGGCTGAAAACAAACCAGGGTATGGGGTGTGGCCTGGCTTGGAGCATTGGCCTATTGGAAGCTTTGGTAAACATCTGGCTCAGTGATTGGACAATATATATTTAAGTTTGATCAGTGTGATCTACACTGGAAAAGGCATCCTCCTAAGTACTTAAGCAGTGAAGCATTTTTTGCACAAGTGTATTATAGACACAGAAATGTACTATTACACTAATATGTTTATTGATTGATTAATTGATTGTTAATAAAACTGGGTGTGAAGTGGTCATGGTGTTGTTGTTTTTTTTGGCGTTGTAAGTTTGGCTCTTGCAAACGCAGCTGGGCGGTTAGCTGAGGCGAGGTTCAGATGTTGTTCAGAGAGGCTCCTGGGAGAGATGGTCACAGTTGGAAAACCCCATCAGCTTAACACCTACCCAGAATCCCCCCAACAGCTTCCCTCTCGAGACATGGCATCTGTCCCCTGCTGCTTCTGAGGGATTAAGTGGGGTTTTTTCCATCCCCGTCAGACTTAGCCGGCTGCGTTCTGGACCCCGGTTGAAACGGCGTTATTTTTACAGCTTCTCTCGTCTGGTTGATGTTGAGGCGCTTCCAAACGTGCGTCCCCTTGGGGTTTGGTGAGGCTCGTTTCGTAATGATTCGCTGCCCACGTTCGCCGCTCTCCCGGAGTAAAGCCGTCATGTCATGGCTCTTTGTGTGAGATCCGTTCCTCGAGCCTGGAGCTCGGTGAGCAGGCCTCTGGGCCAGTCTGATCACGTTGCTGGGCGCGAGAGCGTTTCCATATCTCTTTTCTCTCTTGCGTCCGAGAGCTGCGGCCAGGAACAGTCTCCAGTCGGCAGAGAAGAAAATAGCTCATGATACAGCATGAAATGAGTCTGGGGCAGTGTGAACTGCTAAAAGGCCTCTGTGCAAACTACACTCCTACAAACTGTGTGTGTGAGTGTGTGTGCGTGTGTGTGTGTGCGCGCGTGTGTGTGTGTATGTGTGTGTGTGTGTGTGTGTGTGTGCATGGGTGTCTGTGTGTATGTGTTTGTGTGTGTGTGTGTGCGTGTGAAGCAGCACAGTTTGATCTGCTCTCTCTGCTTATTCAACTTAATGCAGTTGAATAATATAAATACAATATAAAACGGAAAAAAAGGGTGACAAAGAATGAACTTGGACAGCTTTGCATGGCAAATACTAATCAGAACAGTAATAAGAGACTGCTGCCAATACAGAAGGGGAAATGGTGCCTTTCTGATTGTCCCCTTGTTTTATGACAGGAGGCCAATGCCACACATTCAGCTTTCTCCCCAGTATATAGGGCAGTTTTTCTGTGTTGTTATAATTTTTAAATTCAGGGAAAGTTGTTCCAATTTTTGAATAAAATGTTTTTCTTATGTCCTCTCTCTTTCTCTCTCTCTCTCTCTCTCTCTCTCTCTCAGCAGCCTTGTCGGCTCAGGGAATCTCTTTCAGTTCACTTCTTATTTAGGTTAAATTTTCTCGTTTGTTATTATGCTTGTGTTGGCGCTGCAGTGGGGCGTTAAAGACGCAGAGCACGGCCTCCTCTGCGCTGAGCGCGTGTAAAAGAGGGCCGTTAGGGGCATATCGGTGGTTCGGCCTTTTTGGTGTGGAGTTATTAAAAGATCCTCAGGGCCGCACACGTGCTGACATATTTTACTGTCAGAGGGCGTGCCGAAAAAGCCCGTACTTTGTGTCAGCTGTGAAGGATGTCCAGCTCACTGTCTCTCCAAGGGGAAAAAACACCTGGGGTGGGGTGGAGTGGGATGGGGGGAGGAAGAGGCCTTGAGGGGCGCAAAAGCATGGGCAGAACGCTAGGGGCTTATTTACCGAGCCGGCCCAGTCCTGTTCCCGGGGAAAGGATTCTCCAGGATCCTGGAATTGCGCCTGACCACGGGCGGAGACGTTCGGCTGAAACGCGTGTGGCGAGAGGGCGGGAGGCAGCAGCTGTAATCATTGACTGACCCGTCGCGTCGCCAGCTCTGCTAGCTCTGCTAGCTCTGCACACAGCCTGCTCTCCTGGGTGTGGCTACAGCTATTGAGGATCGGAGCAGAGGCTGAGAGCTAGCTCAGTGTGAACCTGTCAGGTGAAGAGAGCGCAGGCAGTAGCTTTTTTTCCGTGGATGCGGTTTCATACCTGTTCGTGTCTGCTGTTAAAGGTAAGGTCCTCGCCAGCTGCCAGTGTCTCATCTCCCTTGAAAAAGCCAGGGGGGATTCCCAAATGTATGGGGATAGTTTTTGCGAAATGCAATGAAAGATGAGTCGTAATGTCAGGGTGCGCTCTGGGAAACAGCTTTAACTCATTGGCATGTTTTGGGGGAGTCATGTAGAACGCGGTTAGTTATTCATTATCCATTCTCTGCTGAATTTTGATGACCCCCCCAGAATACAATTAATACCATAATCCTTAGTAACTCATAGAATCTTGGTCATTCATGTAGAAAAAATACTTTGCACTTGAAGGTTGCAGGTTTGAATATGCAGGTCCCAGAATATGCATTTTGGAGAAAAAAGCTTTGTTCTTCAAGTTGTTGGAATTGCTTCAGTAAATAGCAGATCGAAAGGCCAACAAAAAAGGGCCACAGTAAATATCCTGTTTAAACAAGGGTGACACGTTGCCACGAAAAGTCCTTTTGATGTTGATATTGATATTCATAATGAAAACATCAGGTTAATCTTTGTGACTTTGTGGCTGTGTCTCATCCTGGTTCCACTTTGGATTTTGGGAACAGAGATTTGGGTGGCCAGGTGCTGCAGTTGGGTTTAATGATAGATAAGCCTGCTGTATTAAGGAAAAAGAACACGGGAATGCTCTTTGCCCCAAGAACACGGAAGAGGGTGGATTTCCTTTCTCATACAAAACACACTCAGCTCATGTAGGCTGTAGCCTCATTGTTAATATATGCAGTTAGAAGGCCTTTGCTGTTTGATTGGGTGATGGTAATGTGACAGGGGTAAGGTTTTAGCCTGTAACACAAGTAAGTGATGAGGTGAAATCCCAAAATGGTGCAACTTCGTTGGTGAAAACAGTGCAATCTTCACCAAAGGAGTTGACCTGAATGTCTTCAGTAGATGTGCACCTGTATAAAATTATTACCCATAAAACATTTGCTACTGTAAAGAAATAAAAGGATTATGGGTAGCAATTAACATAAGCCCTATAAAGTTATGACATAGACCTTCAGAGTTGTTGGTTTTTTAATCGGCGATGTAGAAGGGCGGGTCACAGTACGGACTGACAGACTGACAGTGTAAATAATGCCCAGTAGTGCCCATTAAACGCCCAGTGTGGCAGGTGCTCTTGGCTTCAGGGCCAAGCTGGCTCGGTCCCGAGGGCACACCCTGTTTGTGTGCCCTGTGAGGTGAGAAAGGAACTGCGAATGAACTCTGCTAATCTACCGGGACCGGGCCCGTGGAGATAAGCCTTTTGTGTGCCTGTGTCACATTCAGATTTATTAATGTTTTCTGTACCTCCGTTGAGGCGGGTGTGAGAGTGAGGGGCGGGGGGTGGGGGGGGGGGTAACACCGTAACTCAAACACTGGAGTGATTTGGCAAACACAAGCCTGGGTAAATGATGCATTACACATTAACCAAAACCTTCTCCTGAGCTGCTCGATTTACGCCCTGCTCCTCCTGCTCCTGCTGCTCCTGCTGCTCCTGCAGGCTGAACCATCGACCACTTCTTCAGCCTGAAACCCATACCAGGCCGAAGATATTCGTTACACTTTCACGTCACACACACATACATAGCATACATAACGCATGTTTTTACATGCACAGCAAATTCAGATTAATTTAGTTGTTGGTGTTTGTGGGAAAAGTGTATGTGTTACTTTTCTGGTGTTTGCTTCAGGAAATACATCCATGGTGTTTGGTAAAATTTCACTGGACCAGGAGTTAGTTATGTTGGTGTTATTTTGACACTTTTTTTGGAGATTCCCATAAGTACACTCATGTGGTGTTGATTTTGACACCCACAGTGTTCAATTAGCTATTTGACATTTGCTATGTGTAATGTATTAAGTTAAATAAAACATTTAAATCTGGTAAGCTCTGGTGTTGAAGAGACAGTGTTGCATTGGTTTGAGGATCCTGGCCGTTCCTTTCTCGGTCCAGACAGCTGGTTCTGAATGTGCGGTGATCTTGGCTCCAGCGGACCGAGCCAGTTCTGCTGCTCCTTTACCCGCTCCAGCATGATGTGGGAGTCCAGCCCAATTCAGGATTATTGGCCGTATTTTGAAAGCAGATGTCTAATAGAGACAGCATTGTGCAGCTTAGCTCCAGACCGTCAGAGACAAATAGGAACGGACGGATTCTTATTGGGGTTCAGAGCCAAAAAGCTCGCCGGAGAGATATTAAATGAACAAGCTGCTGAGCAGAATGCTGTGGAGAGCTGTGGCTGCTCCATCCAAAACCTTCCTAAAGTGGTCCTTTGCCCCCCACCTGTCCCCCACCCCCATCCTGAGCTCCACCCTCCCCATGCTGGTTGCTCTGTCGATTGGTTGGTTCCAAAAAAAAATTCCCCGCCCATTTGCGGCCACAGTTTTCGCCCTTGGAGGCTGAAATTTGGCATGGAGGTAAAGTGTGTGTGTGTGTGTGTGTGTGTGTGTGTGTGTGTGTGTGTGAAGGTGGGTGTTTCTGCTCATGCCAATTGGCTAAAAGGGGGCGTGGCAGTGGGAGTGACCTGGTCGCAGCTGTTGCGAATTCGCGCTCGCTTAACTCTCTCCTCATCCTCCTTCTATCTTTCCTTTGATTTCTTTCTTTCTACGTCTCACCTTTTTCCTATCTCTCTCTCTCTCACTTCATTTCTGTCTGTTGCAATCTCCCTCCCCCCTTGACTTCACTGGCACAACACACAGACCATTCAACAGCATGAGTCATGATTTAAAAACACAACGCTAACAATACGCAGTTATGACAGACGGAAAACAGAGAAGAATAAATACTGATTTAAATGACTGAACCCCTGGGTTGATAAGATAAAAATAGAGTATTTGAGGTGTGAAGGGTGTGTTTGTTGAAGTTGGGGCAATTGCAATGAGCAGACCTGATTCAACATTAGATACCAGCACAATTGCTGTGGATTCCTGGCACCTTTAGAAGAACGAACCAATTTAATACATTTTCAAATTTTCTTCTTTCCTGTAATTATGTGGTTTGGTTAGTGATATATTTCTGAGGAACTTCTCAGAGATCTGCATTCACAAAACAAGTGTTTAAACCAGGTCTGGAGGTGGGATGTGTGTGTGTGTGTGTGTGCATATTTGCGTGTGTGGGTTTAAGTGTGTGTGTTTGAGTGTGTGTGTGTAGGGGGTGTGCATGTTTGTGTCTGTGGGTGTAAGTGTGTATGTGTGTGTGTGGTCCTCATAGTCCCATAGTTTGTAACAGGCAGCTACAGTATGGGTTGCCAGTATTGCTCACAAACTCCTCCTCCAGGGGGGTGCAGACTGTAACCATGGCTTACAGTCCTGGGGATTTGTGGGTGTAGCTGTTATGTTTTCTTTTTTTTGGGGGGGGGGGGAGTAGTAAGTTGCTTTTTGTTCATATGCGCTCTTTTAACACGTGGCTCGTCTCGACCTCCCATTGGCTGTGGTGAGGGAACAGCTTGTTCTCTCTCGCTGCCTAGCTGGCTCGCCGGCTTTTCCTGTGCGGGTCGCTGCGGCCGCCGTCGACTGAGCTGAGATCACTCAGCCTGGGCTTCGTCAAGGTCTTTCTTCATGTTTTTATGAATCTTTAACCAGTCTTATGCACACCCCCCCCCCTTCCTACACATTAAAGCGTTTCCCTGGAACAGAGAACTGTAGTTATGTAATGGATAATGGGGGTGCGACAGGGGGGTCTGTGACTCCCCAGTGCAGGAGAGGGGCCCCTACACTGTCATTTTCAGTGCCCTCGGGTCTGTAATTATCTATATGGCACTATGTTTATGAGGCTTTCTCATGCGCCAGTGTTAGTGCCCTACAGCCCAGCAGGGGGCGCACTGACAGGAAGCGAGTGGGCTGTTCCGTTCATTTTGTCCGCAAACATTCCATGATCACCCAAAGATCAAACGCTCAGAAAACTGGTGTGTTTATTTGGTGATATATTTCCCCAAAGCATGCACAGTTTGAAATATGATTTATAGGTAAACATTGACTCACTGCAATAACTTCTGCGTTTACCCACATGGTCCCCTGGAATATTAATCATAAATTAATAATAAATCTGACTTTTTCCTCACGCAGGGAGTCTTAGACTCTCATATAAAATTGAAATGGATGAGTAATATTTTAAAATGAATATTTACTGTGGATCTTCCATCTAATTGGTTTTTAATTAACAGCTGTTAGAATACTGATCTCGGTAAGCCCTCTGTGGAGGTGTGGGGCGCCTCCAGTCCGGCTGAGTTAGCTGCGTTAGCGGTGAACATCAGCACTATTTGCTTCTGCAGATTAGCTCATATTAAATAGCAGTACATATACAGGCACAAAACAGCCGCTAGCTCATACTCTGTAGAGACAATGTGGCTAAAGTATCAAGTGAATTAGGGTAGTTGACTGGGGCCCGGAAGGTTGCAGGTTCAAGCCCCACTACATCCACAACAAAATCAGCACAGCCATTCGGCCCTTGACCAAGGCCCTTAACAGGGGACATTGGCCCCTGGTTAGTCTAACCAACTGTAAGCTGCTTTGGATACATGTTTCAGCTAAATAACTGTAATGTTCTTGAGCCAATTAAAGTGCCTGATGGTCGAAATGTTGGAGTACCCTTTAACTTGACATTGAGTTCAGAAACAGGTGTGGGCTATCAGGAAAGGGTTTTTCCTCATCCGTACATTGGTGGTCTTGTGGCTGCATATTCCGGGCCTCCTGAGGCCTGTCATGGATCCGGAAGGATCTTTGTGCTCACAGAACTTCCCAGACCATGCAGTATGAAAGCAGCGTGCCGTCCCCACTTGCACGGTCAGTTATGTTCTCTGAGCTGGAGCACGGTCCGCCAGGCAGGGTCATCGTCCTGTCGCATGGCCAGTTTATGGCCAGTTTTCTTCAGCACGGCATGGAAGGAGCGTGAGGAGCGTGGGCGACGCGTTAAACACACAGGAAGAGGAGGTCTCACCTCCCTCTATTCCGTCTATTTTTTAGGGACTGTGACTGAAGAGTTTCTCTTGCACTCTGCAAGTCCAAAACATACATTTTAATGTGGTTTTGACAAAAGAGAGCCCCATCCCCTATGCAGTAAAGGAACTTCCAAAAGCTTTAGCTCTCTGTAAGGATGTGTGTGTGCTACACTAAAGATGTCAGTTCTAAATATGCATGCTTCGACTGCTGTCCTCACAAGGGCATTATGGGTATGAGAAAGGCATTGTGGGTATTCCTGTTTTTTTTTTTATTCTTTCACAGAGCTGTTAAGCGCAACTACTTTAATTGTAACAACATCTGTGGAAGCTCATAACTTGTGAAAAAAAAAAGTCACAACAATTATACAAACTGTTACCGGAAATCTGGCACAGCTTGGGACGCAGCGAGATATTCCAACTGTTTTGTTTTCTTTCTTTTTTTTTTTTCACAAGTTTCACAGTTTCTGTCTTTGCTTTTAGTCCATCTGTGGGAATTAGGTTTGAGGCTCCCAGCGAAAAGCCGTGCTGCAGACGTTTCTCTGCAGTGAGGTGCGCTCGTTCTCCTCGCTGTCAAAGCAAATGGACACAATATGTAAATATGACTAATGTTTAATGTTAAAATATGACCACTTATTCTGACCAGAGCTGTGTCAAGCAAGGATTTTTGAGCTGGCCTTTTCCCCCAAAATATGTTCAGTAATTAATCTGTTATCGGAAAATTGCAAAACTGTGGAGTTCCAAATTGGCATAGTCAGTGAGTTTTTCAGTTACTGGAATATCCAACGGAATAATTTAGTTCACACTCAGTTCTGAATCATGAACTGTGAGATAAATGCATATTTTGACAGTTCCATATTCTTTTGTGATGTCTTACTGCATATAGTTTGTTGTTTTACAAAAATATGCAGATGACTGTCTAAAGGATTGCCAGATTAATTCAAATCTAAATTCAAAAATTAAATAATGAATTGGTTAAATGAATCAAATTAGCCTGGACGTCAACACAGATGCTATGCGCAGACGATGCTAATTATTCAAAGTTACTGCCTTTGACAGAATACACAGATGATGAAGAAAAATGTGCCATGAGAATGAAACAGACATGAATTAGATATGTGGAACAGATCTGATTAAAACTCTAATAATGAATAATTTCTATTATTCAAATAATTTGGCAAAATAATTTACTGTCCCAGCACTGGTAATATTTATCAGAACCTAAGTTCATCAATGTGCCATATCCCAGAAGTGTCCTGGGGATGGAATTATGTCCGTCATCCTTTTTCTCATAGACAATCTTTGTCAAGAGAGCAGCGCTTTTACCCTAGCATCTGCTGGTGTTTGCAAACTTCTCTACTTCAGGGTGCATTAAAGTAATTAAAAAATAAGTAACCATGCAAGATGTATTTAAAATGCCCTTTGTTTTCTAATCTGTAAATTCTAATCTGAACCCCTGTGACAGCTAGTATGGAGCTAGTATTTTCTTTGCCAGAATACACAGATGCACACACACCCCTAACACTGGCACAGAGAGTTTGGTGTGTGTGCTTCCCTTGTTCATGCCACACTCGACACCCTGCCCGCAGTGTTTCTGCTCCACAATGGCATGACGTAACCCCGCCTGTCTCCATCGCTATGTGAATAGAGGCCTGTGGCTCTCCGTGGAGTTCCAGCGGGCGTGTGGTCCGGGCGTGGGCTGCTTTCAGTCATCGGGAGGTCTGCACAGGCCCGGCTTGTTCAGTGAGAGGAAAAGGCCCGCATTGTACTGTCTACTGTTACAATGGCCTTGCTAAAAGATACCCTGTTCTGTCATCGGAATCCCAGAATGCTGTGCTGCCGAGTCACAAAGTACCTCAATCCCATCTTCCCATTGTCTGTACTCCTAGTGTTCTAGAATGTTTTTTTCATAGCATTCTTTCATTCCCTTTGTTTCTGTTGTGCTCTTTTCTGCTGTCAGCTACAATTGGAAACCAGTACATTAAACATTATGTCCCCACAAGAGTATTGACGGCACCATTTTTATTTTATGAAGGGAAATGAATAGCCTTAAATAGCACAATGTGGTGAATATGAAGCCAAGAGTAACCTTTAAATATCTGATAGAGCCGAGTGGAGAAAGTTCTACCAGCAACCGACTCAGGGAAAATCAGGATTCTGGGCAGGGGAGTGACCTTTCCAAGAAGGTTTTCTCTCAGTGGGGTGACGCGGCCCTGTCTCACAGCAAGACACGCTTATTTTACCGAAACATCAGATAATTATAATGTTCTGATTTCGCAGAAGACGAGATGTGGTCCTCCTTTCCATGGAGCGTGATTCCTCCTTATCTCTCGTCTGGCGTCTGTTATTTTGAGTGACGCCATGGAAGTTTTATCTTGTTCTAGCAATGATCATTTCCAGTAGACATGACAAACCTCATTTTGGCTAAAGTAACCTAATTATGAAAAATAAGTATTATTGATATTAGTTGTGTTTTTTCTTTCCTCTCCACTTGGACGTAAGCAGAGAAATATGCCACACTATTCTGATTTGATTCTGTCGGCCACACACATGGCCGAACGGTCAGTGTTTTGGTGGGGTAATAGAGGGAGGAGCCTCTGTCTATGCAAACAGCCTATAGGAAGAGCCGCTGCAGAGCAGAGGTGGAGCAGACCCCCCCAGATTCGCTGCCTCCTTTGGAGGTCAGACAGCCAGGCCTGGTGATGTAGTTGAGGGACAGGAAGTCATATTTCACCACGCTCCGCCCCTCTACAGACCGGCGTTCTCACACAGGCCTGTTGGTTCGGTAATTGCTAATGACGAACCTCTGGGGGCGTAAACAGGTTGGGTCCTGATGTTCTCCTGACGTTGACGGTAAAAAAAAACAAAAAAAAAATGGGTCGGTTCTCCAGACTGTAGTGATGATGGGAGGGTTGCGGTCTCTGGGTTTGGGAGGGCGTGAAAAGATCACAGAACAGCAGAAGGGGACTGCGCCATCCCATTGGGGTGGGGGGTGGGATGGAGGGTGATGAGATTGAGGAGACAGAGAGTCATAGGTCAGCCTCGCGCCGACATCCAATCTCTGTTTTATTTACCTTCCGTCTGCCTCTCTTTCCGGTGGGCCGTTTGGGGGTGGGAATGGCTCTGACCAGCAGTGGGGCCCTGAGGATGGCCGCTATTGATTCATGTGGCTTAAGTAAGCACTGACATATACAAATATATTACTGACCTTGGCAGTCCATCCCTGTTGTAATCACACATTGATAAATCCTTGTTTGGGCTTGATCTCTTGTTATCCAGTACTTGTGCACTGGACGCGGGCTTGAGAAACAGGAAAAATGTTCTCGACAACAGACTTATAATTCACATAGACCCCGGTTTGTTTCCTTTCCGTGTTGAATTAGATTTAAAAAAAAAAAAGCTGCCGTGATGTAAGTTGTTGACACAGGGTTTTTGCTTGCGGTGTTAAACCCCATCGATCTGTGTACAGTGTTTGCAGCTAAACAGGCCCCCTTATGTAACGGCTAATCAGTGATGGGTGAGTGAGTGAGCCTTAACCCCATAATGGGTGGGGCTGTCTTATCACAGTCAATCACTTATTAGCATAACCAATAAAACGCCATTGTTCTCCATGGCAAAACACTATGATTGGTTCAAGTCAGTTCGTTTTGGATTGTAGATGGTGGCTCCACCCATTTTAGGCCTCATGAGACCTGGCTGAACCGCCTCTAATAGTAGTTAATGGGTAATAGCTGCTTAGTGATCGGTGAATGGGACCAACAAAGCCTCCATCCTACAGCACAGGGCTGATGTCGTCTTTCAGATACTCTCTGATTTGCATCAGTCAACTTTGTTCTGCTGTGGAGAGGCTTGACTTCTGATTGGTTCATAAGAGGTCAAGAGAGTGCCATGAAATGATGTTGTGTGAATGTTTAGTCATGGTAGCTCGGTGATGGGTAGTTCCTTTTTGAAAAAATCGTCAGTACAGCTGCTGGAATGTTCCTGGCCTTTACCGCGCCGTTGGCTAAGAGCGTGTTGTATTGATTAAATGTCATGCAGGCTGAAACAAATTCACCCGGCGCCCTGGCCCAGCTCCACTGGCCTGGCCCCTGCTGGCCTCTGCGGTGGTTAGAGATAGAGGCGAGGGGGGAAATGGCTGACCCTTTTTCCCAAAAAAATCAATGGTCCTTCCCACCTCCCATGGCACCAATTCATTTGGTGGAGGGCAAAGCCGGACATTACCAAAACAAGGTCACCGACCCCAAGGTCAAATTGCCAGCAGAACCCAGAGGTGGCAGGAGAATATGGGGCAGTGATGTCACAGAGCGGTCTCCCATGCCATTGGTTGAGAGAGAGAGAGAACCACTGACGCAGGCGTTTCCCAGGGTGAGTGAGATACGGAGTCGCCATTTTCGGGACTCTGTGGGTTGTAGCTTATCAATAGCTTAGAGAAGGAGCTCTATCTCTGTCCTAATTCTTCTCACAGGCTAATGTCTCAACATCTGGTGTCCGCTGCGACCAAGCTGAAGCTCTTTACGTTTCCTGAGTCTCCATTTGCATTAAAGCATGCTGCCACAGTAGAGTGTCATCTTCACTCTGCTGTCACATGTCTTATTTTGTGAAGAACCACCAGTAGAATGGTTATTACTGTTATTAGAGTAGTATAGCCAGTTGTGTCACTAGTGCATTGATAATGGTGAGTGACTGGATTATATGTAGCATTTCTGTCAAAAATGTGTTATTAAAATAAGAATGACATTCGATACATCATGCTGCTCAATCACCAGAGAACCACTTTTGTAAATGATTACAAATTTAGATATATGCATCATAAAAACAGTCCCATGATAAATGACTTCAAAATTCAAAAGCTTAAAAAGCTTTAAATCCGTACTATCCTCAGAGAGACACCATGCAGTTCTCAAGAAAGTCCTCAAGCAAAACTCTATAGTCCTCACGACTATAGAGGAAAAAAATACAGAAATGTTTTTTTTGAAAAATCAAAAGTGAAAGCAAGATTAGATTGATTCATAAATCAAAAAATCATACATTGACACATAAATCATAACAGACTGCAGGGAAGTACAATGTCCACACAGCCAGTCTGTCACAAGCAGTCAATGAGCCAAATGATTAAACTCCATACACAATGATAAGAAGCACTGTTATGGCCATTCGTGGAGAAAAGTTTCATGCTTTGGTGCAAAATATTGCGCCAGTTTGTATTATTCTATACAAGTGGTCCTCAGTCTTTTGGTTTAACCATACAGTTGATCGTGTGAATCACAATGCTTGCATTGTGCTCCTTGTGTGAGAGCCTTGCATACATCCCGTGCGATGGGTGTGTTTAACAAACGGGTGTCACATAAACAGATGAATCTGGGATTGCTGTGAGATGGAGAGGGAGAGAAGAGGGAGGGCAGGAAAGACCGCGAGAGGGGTCGGTTCTAGGGGACCCAGAAGGGCCCCTCTTCTTTCTCCCACTCGGGTCTCTGGCCGAGTTATTAACGGGACAATCTTCCCTTTGTGGGCTGGGTGCTAGGGGTCGGACGGTGGCACGGTGGCTCTGTTTCTGAGTTTGCGGTGGTTTTAGCGTGCAGGGTTGGCGGGGTGTGGGGGAGGGGAGAGGTGAAGCACTCGCAGCATTAAGACGGTATTACGGAGAACTCTCCCCGAGCCGTTCTCCCGCGAAACGCCATGCATAATTCAACCGCTGCTTAAGAAAACGGCTGACACTAAGCTTTTCACAAAGTTTCACTCTCCTCTCTGCGGGGGAAGTGAATATCCACGCTTGGATGCGGCCGCGCTGAAACGTGGGCGGCGCCTGCCCCGAGCCGCCGATGGTCCACCGCTTTTGTTTCCAGTGTATTTTCGGGGCTGAGGGATTCATTGCTCGATGATGAGACGCCATGGGCCCCCTGGAAAAGACAGCGGGACGTGTTCGCTTTTCTAGATTTTGCGTTTTACAGCATGGAAGGAATGGCAAGACACCACCTTCCCATGATGCTCTCTGGTCATTTAGAGAAAAAATATACAAAACCATCATCCACCAGCCCTTTATACCTCCCTTCCTTCATCATTTCACTAATCTGAAGTGACTACTGCTTAACCAGGTTGAGTTTCTGCCGTACTACTCTCACCTGTTTACGATGTATCGCAGATGAAGGAAGGAGGGGAGCGACCAGAGGAAGCAAAGGAAGTGAAGGCGGCAGCACTTAGTTTTTCTCTTCCTCTATATCAGAATCAATATTTGAATATTAAACACACATAACTCTGAGCTCTTACCTCAGTGCCAGGGAGTGTAAACTCTGAGTCATATTGCTATGTTACTACTTTTTATTAAATATATGGTGTAACAGTGATTTGCAAAAAAATGCATGAGCTCTGGTTAGCCAGCAGTAATGCACTGATATCGGGGCCGCCAAAACTGCCGCACGCATTATTCACGCAGTACATCTGCAGAAAAGACCAATCAAACAGCAGGGTGTCTTGAAGAGCAATCAGTTCTATTTTTGAAATCACGGCAGCACTTTGAACGTCCTGCAAACGAAAGGCCAAGGGTAGGGGAGGCGATTAAGGCGACCTTCCGATGCCGAGAGAACGTTAATGTGCGCCCGTCACTTCTCGCCCAGACGTATAAAAAAAAAAAAACATTATTCCCGGCAGGGTAATTTAATAAAGGATGTCGGGCGGGGAGTTTCGGTGGCGGCGGGATCTGTCTGTCCTTTCATCAATGCCACCTGTGTCACCGCTATGGGTCCCTGGAGACCTGGCTGCTGCCTGTCTGTCCCCTCCTCTCCTCCCCCTCTCCTCCCTTCCCCTCTCCTCTCCTCCCCCTCTCCTCCCCACCCTTTCCCTCCCTCCCTCCCTCCCTCACTCATTATCGGGTCTTTAATTAACCGAAATGGTGGATGAGGTACAGGTGTGTTTAGGATAGCGGGACTGTCTCTCCACGGGCTGGTGCGGGGTGAGGTTGTGTACATACGATCCGTCCCAGTGTTTCATCAGCCACCCCCCCCCCACACACACACACACACCATCACACAACTCCTCTTGAAAAACAATCCCTCCCTGTCCCATGGAGGTTCTCTGTGCGTCTGCCTCAGATAAGATACTGTGTATGAAAACAGAGGAGATGAACCAGGTTGCGTGGGCCTCCTCTGGACTCTCTCTGCATCCACTGCAAGTCTTCCCAAGGTGTGTAAAGATGCACTGCTTTGGACTAAGTAAGGTAAAAAAAAAAGAGAAGGGATACGATGTAATCGTTTACTCTTATTGGCCTCTTTATCGTTCATTACCGGGCATTTAGGTCTAGAAGTTTCTATTGCTGTCTGTTCTACTTCAAAGGATCTGGGAGTAATTTTGCAGTCTTTGGTGGCTTAAATGGGACTTTCCTGTTTTTTTTTAATCTCCTTTGAATAATGTCCATTGTTAAGGGTAGTCTGGCAGCTTGTTTGCAAACGGTGTTGCAAAAAAGTAAATTACGTATTGATTGATTGATGCTTCTCGTTCATCGCTAGGCTACCTTGCTGTTTCATTGCTGCAGAAGTCTGAGGTTGTGAGGGTGGGGTCAGATGCTGGTCAGGGTGGGGCTTTATCTTCATTTCTTGAAGTGGGGGGGGGGGTGCCCCACTTTGTGTATGGAACCCTGGCTAATGCCAGTATGCCTGTGCCAATGGCAGTCAAATTTATAGCATGGCATTAGCAGTGAGGCAGTTTTCTGGCACGTGGTCACCCTGATCGACTGCTAGACTTTCGAGCTGTGACATGTTGGCACTGACGTTGGGCAGGGTGAGGTAAGTTTGGCCGCTTTCTGCCTCGCTGCACTGAAGAAGACAAAGGAGGATAAAATATCGCCTGCATTGAGCAACATTGGAAGGCTTTGTGCGGTCAGATTGCCACTCTCGCTGCTTACGAGCGTTTGGCGAGACAGTGAACCGCACAGCGCCAGCGGGAAGGAGCTCACTGTAGCCTCTCTTTCACTGGGCTGGGTACTTTGCTTCTTCAGAGTTTGTTTGAAGCATCTGCTTTGGAGATGAGCCTGTCATTTTATTTTATTCGCACAAAATTGGGCAAAATGTTGTGTGCATAAAAGCAGGACAAACTGAATGTGCAAGTGAACAGTTAAACCAAACTGTGCTTATGCTCACCATGAAACGATTTTGTTCATTTTTCTCAGTGATACGATTCAGGATATAATCAATAACTAATAGTGTGTTGGATGTAAATATGAACGCAAGGGAAAGGAAGAGCAAGCCTGTTGTCCTGCCAGCTCTGTTTGGCGGAGGGCGCATCCGCACGACTCGTGCGCCATCGAGTCGGCGCAGAGACAGAGCTGGAGGATTCCTGAAGCGTGAAGCTGTCAGAGAAGTTGAAGGAAACGGGAGCACCGCCTCTGTCAGCGCTGTCTGATGTCCGAAAGTGTGCGGTCTGTGTGGAATAAAAGGGCCGTAAATCAGGCCATTAGCATTAAGGAGCCTTCAGAGATGCTGTGGTGCAAGTCTTTTGGCATTCAGGTGAAGTTTCTAAGAAATCTTAAGTCGAGAAAGGTTTCAGTTCAGTCATTCAAGAAATGAAACAACTTATTTGAAATTCAGTTACTTTAATAAAAACTTCAGCACCTGAACTGAATTTCATTTCGTTTTCTGAATTGACTGAACGCCGTGGTATCCAGTGGTCACAGGCGGCACGCCGAGACTCGTCGGACATCGCCATGGCCGCAGGTTGTCCATGGCCCCGCCCTTTCCTCCACACAAGACGAAAGCAGCTGCCGACGTCCTTTTTTAATCCTCGCTCTTTGCCGGGGCTAAAAACGGAAGGAAGTTTTTTAGAGGCCTGTACTTTCACAGGCCCTTGATGTGGCTTTGTGGGGCCTGCAGTTTACTCCTGACTGCGCTGCCCCCTGCTGGGCGGTTTGGGGCAGAGACCCTGGGGGTGCCGGAGCGCCGCTTTGATGCAGCGCTGGATGCTCTAGACAGGGGAGGGCTAACTCTGGATTGGGCCTTCCTGGGTGTCTATGGGTTCTGATTCTGCTGCTCACCCAGACCCAATTAGCAGCCTATTCCAAGGCTGTTTAACCCAGAGACCTGCTGCAAAAGTTTAAAAGTTTTTAAATGTAGACACAAGGGTTTTTGATTGTGGTTGAAGAGCTCATTGTCAAATGTAACTAAATGTTAGTTCATACGAATGATTGAGCTAATTAACCTGTAATTAGACTGTAAGTAAATGGGCTTGATGCAGTGCTGGATACTCTGTAGACTGTAGGTAAATGGGCTTGATGCAGTGCTGGATACTCTGTAGACTGTAGGTAAATGGGCTTGATGCAGTGCTGGATGCTCTGTAGACTGTAGGTGAATGGGCTTGATGCAGTGCTGGATACTCTGTAGACTATAAGTAAATTATGGGCCTCGGTGGACTGAGAAGCCTGCTCTTCTCATTATGTGTTCATATATTTTTATGTTCCTGCCTGCTGCTGTAGCTACGCTCTAGACCAGCCCAATCCCGGTTGGGCCGCTATCTGTCTCAGTTTGTCACCTCGTTGACAGCTGTGTTACAAACGGGGGATATCGATAGCATGTGTGCAACTCAAAAGTAGCACAGTAAGAAAATAAGCATCAGGTGTTTCGCTCTCATTCCTCATCAGCTCTTGTTTATCATTACATGAGGGACATGACGGTGGGGGGGGGGGGGGGGGGGGGGTCAGTCTACCGCAATGGTTGGGGAGCGGAGCCCGTAACTCAGGTTTCCAGTCCCAGGCTGGGTTCAGCCAATGAGTTCTGGAGCAAAACACTGAACACAAAACAGGTAAAGATGGGCAGTGCGATAAAAACAGAGCGAGGTTAAAAAACATGTTGTGCAGGTGAGGCCAAAAACCTCATGAGCCCTTGAACACAGCTCTGAACCTGAGTCGCTTCAGTGCATGTCTAGATTGTATATTGAAGAGAAATATCAGAACAAGAGCATGTGTCGACTTTGAGAATGTGAGTTTATGTGGGTAGCAGGCGGCATTTCGCCTGTCGGTCTGTGCGTAGTTATCTCAGTTTCACACATGGCTGTCACCAGAGTGAAGGAGCATAAGCGATGCTTGCCTTGGGGAATTCCCAGCATGCATTGCGCCCCCACACAGCTGTAGGGTCTATGGTATGAAGACCTCACAGGCGGCCTGGCCATCTTGGTCGCGGGAGCGTGGAGCACTGTGGCCAAAACGGGAAGTCCAAACAGGGGTCGAGCGTGGGGGTTTTTTCAGAGATTGGGTGTGTTTCTGGAAATAGCCATCGCCATCTCTGTCACTCAGCTTGAGTTTCTGGAGCAGGGCCAGAAAAGAGAGAGCGAGGAAAGAAGGACGTGAGATAGAGAGAGAGGTGGGAGGGAAAGAGAGTTTGAGAAAGATGGAAGGTGATAGAAAGACAGAGAGAGAGGGCCAGAGACAGAAATCTAATGAGAGCTGGAGAGAGAACAGAGAGAAGGAGGGAAAGAGAAAGATTTGTGAGAGAAAAGAGAGAGAGAGAGAGCGGTGGTGGAGGAGGAGAGGGTTTAGGGTGGAGGCCAGTGGGTTGGTGGTTGGCAGGGAGGCCTGGCTCAGGGCTGTGGTGTAGGCAGGCCCTGGTTAGTGTAATCCCTGTGGATGGCTACACCATGCTGTCTCACCTATGTCTCACCTGTATCTCACCTATGTCTCATGTGACTCACATACAGTCCTGTTGCTGAGCAGACATACCCAGACCTGCAGTGCTAAGCAACACCTGCAGCTGCACAGACGTTCCCTTAACCTGCAGCTGTGCAGACATACGTAAAATATGCAGCTATGCAGATATCAGCCAAACTTGCAGCTGTGCAGACATACCCAAAATCTGAACATGAATTGGCCTCTGACCAAATCTTTGTGCATTTATTTATTTGTTCGGTTACTACTGGAACAATATTTCATGTTGTGTGGGCATGAAAGTTGTACTGTATTGTACTTCATATGGATAGTGCAGTTCTACATTGTAAAAATTCAAGAGGTTAACTGCAGTTTCGGAACTGATGAAGATTTTTTTTCTGCTGTGCAGAAGGTATATAAGGCCACAGCTAATTTCTGGCCCATGTCCTCAGTTAGGATGTAGCTCTGAAGTGATTGCAGGCGATTGGACCAATAAATAGCCCCAATCAGAGTTGAGTAGCCCATTGGCGTTTGTTGGAGTTGTGGAAACTTTGACCAGCATTCTCTCAAACACAGACCAAAGAGCATGACCTCAAACACAGAGTAGAGGTCATTTTCCATTTCCTCCTTTGCCACAAAAAAAGAAAAAGAAGGAGAAAACAAGAGAAAAGATCAAGAGCATTTTCAGACTGGTGATATATGGGGAGCTTATCCAAGTTTTTATGCTATTTGTTCACAGTTCTCATTAATTCATGTTTGGAAATATATTCCCGAACCAAGCTTACAAATGAATTGTGTGCTGTTTTAATAATTGTCGCATGTGGATGTACCAAACAAATGATTTTCAGCCCATTTTGAGTACTGATATGAAATAATTTCAGCATTCATGTTGGTAAACAAATTGTATTAGTTTGATTCATGACCAGTTTCCTTTGCAGCCAGTCAGACCCAAAAGCGTTTGAGGTTTCATCATACCAGTTGGAATGAACCGTGATGAGGTAAAAGAAGTTAGTTTTGGAACAAGCTCTCCAAATGTGGGCAGACTGAAAACACCTTTAGAGGTCAGTGCTGAGGTCACTGGAGGGGGGGGGAGGTTATTTCCACAGGGGGCTTGGAGTTGGGGGGGGGGAGGTTGTCAGAGAACAGAGGTCTATTTTAAGACACCCCAACTCTGCTTTCCCACGAGGGAGTCCCTAAAAATACCACTATTCCGTCACCCCCCCCCCCCCCCCCCCCCCCCCCCCCCCCCCACACCAACCCCCCCAAAAAAGCCTGGCCTCAAATAAACACCCTGCTGAAATCAGGACGTTCCATAAAACAGCAGCCAGACCTTACTGCAGCTCAGCACAGACTGTCTCGCACTGTAAACCCTGACCCAGAGCCAGCTGGGACAGGAGAAAAAATAACACCGCTTTAAATTAGAATAATATTATGTTATAATAATAATGATAATAAATGCTCAATTTTTCACTTCCTGCTGTGTTTTTCTGCAGCAAGTTTCTCCATCTTCCCAAACAGTCATACTCAATCAACAGTGACACAGTCCTGTTTTTTATATATAATTATTGTTGCCCCTCTTTGCAAAGAAACGTTTTTAAAATATGTGAGTGAAGAGCTCTTTAACTCTCCCTGAATTTTGAGCAGGGAGAGTTGGAGAGTTTCATTCTCCTAAATACTCCAGGGCCTAAGGCTCCCACAGAGGGCCTGTCTCTGATGCTGCTCTCTCATTGGCCTCTCTTTGCCTTGTGCTGCTCTCCCATTGGCCTCTCCCTGTCTGATTCTGCTCTCTCATTTGCCACTCGTTGTCCGGTGCTGCTCTCTCATTGGCCACTAATTTTCTGATGCTGCTCTCTCATTGGCCTGTCGCCACCTGATGCTGCTCTCGAACTGGCTAATCAGTTCCCGGCATGAGCTGTGCTCTGCGTGTCTCTCTCAGACTCACGTTGCAGCATGCTCAGCCCGTTTGGTTCTGAAAGGTACTGCTGAGGACGGAGCTGGCATTGCCAGGAAGATGAGTCATGGAAACCCTGTGCGTTTCACACAATACAGGTGTGCATTGGAGCTCAGATGCGCTGAGAGCTTCATTATTGGTGTTAGTTGTGGACCGCTCAGTTGAGGGTCTCCACGTGGGGCCAGTGCAGGCTGCATGTGCCGTTGCAGAGAGTGGAATTCTGTTGGAGGAATACGACACCACGCCTCCAGCAGAAAGCCAATCACCTCACACTTAGACAATGATGTCATTGGAAAAGTGCCTTCTTGGGTTCTGTTCCAAACTATCCCGTGTAACACTTGATTTGGTTCAGAACTGGGGTCTGAGAGAGCCTTGAAATGAAGGAAAATGTCAGACTAAAGCTACACTAACCAGCAGCCTGCAATATTTCATTTAATGTCTGACTTTATGGATAAATATTACCGGGGGAAAATGAGGCTGCGTAAGTTTCCCCAGAACGCTGGCATCTGGATAGGCAGTAAATAATAGTGATTAGTCAGGCAAACATGTGGAGTGATAAATCTGTTCCAGCCGGGAAGCTGCTGTACTCAGGTAAATAAAGGTGTAATCCCACCTGCTGGACAGGGTCCAGGGCAGAGCCGCTGTGGTGGGTTCTGGCTCACAGACCGCCTGCCTCGCTGCCCAGCTTAACAGCGTGACATGCTCGTCTCCAGGTCCTTTGCCGCAACTGTAAGTGCAAACATCATAAGAGGCAGAAAGCTGGTTACTCAACAGCTGGTTACCCGGGACACCCGGAGAGCAGGTCTCACTTATAGTAACGTGTGTCTTCCCTGGGGTTTCTGCAGGCCCGACGCCCCCATCTTTCACACCCACTCCTATTGCTTTAAGGTGGGGGTGTCTCACAGCCGTTTAACCTTGTGCTGACAATGGGAATCCTGCAGCGCTGTGGGAACTCTTGGTGTGCGTCTCACGCATTCTCCCATCTCAAAGCTTGCCGCGTCGCAGGCATCATGGCTACGTTGTTCGAAATTGCATGCTTTCAAAAATTAAAAAAATGTTTGAAAATGGCAAAATGCTCTAGCTGGGGGGGACAAGGACAGCTGGGTGGAGTGTGCTTGGCCAGGGTCAGGGTGGAGGAGCAAGGGGCAGGCTGGCTGTGCGTCATGTGACTGTTTGCGGGCGCTGTGCCGCTGCTTTATGTAGGTCATCAGAACTGCCCGTTCCCAGGGGGAGGGAGGGGTA